>CAUYUJ010018161.1:85600-120600 GCA_963575745.1 Prorocentrum cordatum | reverse complement strand
AGGAGGAGGAAGAGGAGGAGGAGAGTGGAGGAGGAGAGTGGAGGAGGGTGGAGGAGGCGGGTGGGGGAGGAGTGTGGATGAGGAGGAGGAGGAGGAGGAGAAGGATGAGGAGAAGGACGAGGAGTAGGAGGAGAAGGAGGATGAGGAGGAGGACGAGGAGGAGGATGATGAGAAGGAGGAGGACTGATGATGATGATGGAGTTGATGATGATGCTGCTGATGATGATGTTGACGAAGATGACGACGACGATGATGATGATGGTGATGATGCTGCTGCTGATGATGATGATGATGACCGCAATGCTGATGATGCTGATGATGCTAATGCTGACGATGACGATGACGATTATGCTAACAATGGTGATGATGCAGATGATGATGTCGATACTGATCATGATGATTCTGATACTGATGATGATGCTGGTGATGCTGATGATGGTGATGGTGGTGGCGGTGACTATGCTGATGATGCTGCGAATGCTGATAATAACATTACTACGGTGATAATGATGCTGCTAATGTTGCTAAGGATGATCATGAAGATGCTTATGATAATAATGATGATACTAATGCTGCTGCTGCTGCTGCTGATGATGATGCTAATGGTGACGATGCCGATGATGATGCTGCTGATGATGATGATGCAGCTGCTGATGCTGCTGATGATGATGACGATGATGATAATGATGATGATGGCTGTGGTGGTGGTGATTGTGATGATGAAGCTGATGGTCATGATGATGCTGCTGATGATGATGCTGATGATGACGATTATGATGCTGCTGACGATGATGATGCTGATGCTGCTGATGCTCATGCTGAGGGTGATGTTGCTGATGCTGATGACGACGATCAAGATGATGCTGATGCTGACGCTGATGCTGATGATGATGATCATGATCATGATAATTCTGATGATGTGATGGAGATGGTGATGCTGATGACGATTCTGATAATGATGATTATGATGATGAGTATGATGCTGCTGCTGATGATGATGCTGACGATGGTGATGATGGTGGTGCAGATGATCATGATGATGTCTATGCTGATGCTGATGCTGGTGTTGTTGATGATGATGATGATGGTGATAATGATGACGACGCCCACGACGATACTGATGATGATGATGCGGATGCAGATGATGATGATGCTGCTGCTGATGATGATGCTGATCCTGATGCTGATGTTGATGCCGATACTGATGCTGCTGCTGATGCTGCTGATGTTGTTGTTGTTGCGGTTGTTGTTGATGATGATACTGATGATGATGATGACGATGATGATGACGATGATGATGATGCTGATGATGATGATGATGATGATGAATGGTGATGATGCTGATGATAATGATGATGATGATGACGATGATGATCAGGATTATGATTATGATGATGATGATGATGATGATCATGATGTTGATGATGCTGATGATGATGATGATGATGATGATGACCAGGATGATGTTGTTGATGATGATGATGCTGATGATGATGATGACGATGATGAACGATGATGGTGATGATGATGATGAGGGTGAGGAGGAGGAGGAGGAGGAGGAGGAGGAGGAGCAGGAGGGGGATGATGATGATGATGATGATGATGATGATGATGATGATGATGATGATGATGATTGATGATGATGATGATGATGATGATGATGATGATGATGATGATGATGATGATGATGATGATGATGATGATGATGATGATGATGATGATGATGATGATGATGATGATGATGATGATGATGATGATGATGATGATGATGATGATGATGATGATGATGATGATGATGATGATGATGATGATGATGATGATGATGTGATGATGATGATGATGATGATGATGATGATGATGATGATGATGATGATGATGATGATGATGATGATGATGATGATGACCAATAGGAAGAGGAGTCGGAGGAGTCGTAGGAGGAGGAGGAGGAGGAGGAGGAGGAGGAGGAGGAGGAGGAGGAGGAGGAGTAGGAGGAAGAGGAGGAGGACGATCAGGCGGAGGAGGGAGGATGAGGAGGTGGTGGAGGGTGGAGTATGCAGGAGGAAGACGAGGAGGTGGAGGAGGAGGAAGAAGAGGAGGAAGATGATGATGAGGAGGAGGAGGAGGAGGAGGAGAAGGATGCGGAGGAGGGAGGAGGAGGAGGAGGAGGAGGAATAGGGGAGGAGGGGAGGACGAGGAGGAGGCGGCCGCGGCGCGAGGAACAGCTTCATTCCTCGGGTCCTTAAAAGTGGCCCATTCGAATCCATCGTGCTCCGCCCAAGGGTTTTCGAGGTCCTGGGTCCAGTGGTCTCCTGGCCCTGAGGTAGTTCCCAACGAATCCGTACGCAGGAGTTGGATGTACGCGACCGGCATCCTCATAGGACGTAAGGACATAGGATGAGGAGGAGAAGGAAGAGGAGGAGGAAGAGGATGAGGAGGATGAGGGCGAGTAGGATGAGGACGAGGAGGAGGAGAAGGAGGAGGAGGAGGAGGAGGAGGACGAGGACGAGGGCGAGGATGAGGATGAGGAGGAGGATAAGGAGGAGGAGGAGGAGGAGGAGGAGGAGGAGGAGGAGGAGGAGGAGCAGGAGAAGGAGGTGAAGATGGGCGAGGATGAGGAGGAGCAGAGAGGAGGAGGGAGGAGGAGGAGGAGGAGGAGGAGGAGGAGGAGGAGGAGGAGGAGGAGGAGAGGAGGAGGAGGAGGAGGAGGAGGAGGAGGAGGAGGAGGAGGAGGAGGAGGAGGAGGAGGGAGCAGGGAGGGAGGGAGAGAGGGAGGGAGGGAGGAATATGAGTAATTGGTTGACTGGTGTAGTGGTTTACGGTAAACGGGATGTGCGTTCGGACCCTCCTTTATTGACGCCTGCATTTGCCGAGGGTCCACATGGCAACTGACGCCGTACCCCCCTCCAATGATGGCAGCTGCCAGGGGGATATGGCCTGTGATGGTCCCCACCAGGGTTGCATAGGCCTATGACGGTCCTCGCCGAGGAAAGAGGGGAGGGAGGTCGTCGATCGCGCCTTTTTGCTCGTGCGCCGAGGCTTCGAGTCCCCGAGCGGGAATCCTGGCCGCAGGAAGCCCGAAACGGAACCTGATTTGAGTGTGTGTGTGTGTGTATGCGAACACGCCTGGTCCCGAAACCCGAGGAAACTTGGCGGATTCGGCCAACAAACAAAAGACACCACCCCACCTAGGACCCTCCATGTTGCGCTGCGGCCCATCGGGTGCCGTAGCGCATACCACGCAACACCCACGCCAGATCTCCTGGTATATGCTGAGTCCCGCAGGGCCGTAGGTGGGGTGGTGTCGTTTGTTCTCTAGTCCACGGATGCACTCTCCGAGGCCAGAGGGAGGCGAGGAGGACACGTAAAGGGGGAGGGAGGCGGAGGGAGGCGCGGGCGAGGGGGGAGGCGCGCCCGCGGCGTCGTGGACAGAGAACGACGACAGTCCAATAACACGGGGGGCCGAGGGAATCAGTGCCAGAATCGTCAGAACCGCGCCCGCAGCCGCGGACAGAGAGAGATAACTCAGCAGCACAGGATCAGCAGCACAGGAGGGCCGAGGGGATCAATGCCAGAAGCGTCAGGGCCGCTCATATATGCATGCATGCATGTATGTATGTATGTAAGTATGTATGTAATGTCTGTCTGTCTGTCTGTCTGTCTGTCTGTCTGCATGCATGCATGCATGCATGCATGCAATGTATGTTTGTATGCATGCATGCATGCATGCATGTATGTATGTATGTATGTATGGATGCATTTATGGATGTATGCATGCATGCATGCATGCATGCATGCATGCATGCATGTATGTAGTATGTATGCATGCATGCATGTATGTATGTATGTATGTATGTATGTATGTATGTGTGTATGCGTATTTGCATGCACACATGCATGCATGTATGTATGTATATATGCACGTATGCATGCATGTATGTATATCTGTCTGTCTGCCTGTCAGTCTTTCTGTCTGTATGTATGTATGAATATGTATATATATATATATATATGTATGTATGCATGCATGCATGCATGCATGCATGTATGCCTGCATGTATGTATGTATGTGTGTATATGTATGCATGTATGTATGCACATGCGTGCGTGTATGCATATATGTTTGCATACATGCATGTGCGTGAGTATGTATGCATGTATGTATGTATGTATGTATGTATGTATGTATGTATGTATGTATGCATGTCTGTCTGTCTGTCTGTATGCATGCATGCATGCATGCACGCATGTATGTATGTATGTATGTATGTATGTATGTATGTATGTATATATGTATATATATATATATATATGTATGTATGTATGCATGCATGCATGCATGCATGCATGCATGCATGCATGTATGTATGTATGTATGTATGTATGTATGTATGTATATATGTATATATATGTATGTATGTATGCATGCATGCATGTATGTATGTATGTATGTATGTATGTATGTATGTGTGTGTATGTATGCATGTCTGTCTGTCTGTCTGTCTGTCTGTCTGTCTGTTTGTCTGTCTGTCTGTCTGTCTGTCTGTATGTATGTATGTATGTATGTATGTATGTATGTATGTATGTATGTATGTACGCGCGTGCGTGCATGCATGTATGTATGTATGCATGCATGCATGCATGTATGTATACATATTGCATTTGGCGAACTCGTGCAGCGGGGCTGTAGCGTTCTTCTGTGGTGACGAGAGTCGGACTCAGCGGTGCGCGGCACAAGTTAAGTTGAAGGCACGGGCAGAGCTGGAAGTGCAAAAAGTCCCACCCTCCTCCTCCTCCTCCTCCTCCTTTTCCTTCTCCTCGTCCTCCTCTCTCGAGTCCACCGTGGCCAGCACCCGAGCCATGCGGGCACGTCCAAGTAAGCCACGCATGCCCAAAGCGTGCTGCATGCTGGCGTCGGAGTGTCTGGGCTGGGCTCCAAGGAGGGCCCTCCCGCGGGCTCTTGTCAGGAGCGAAAGAAGGACGCACACGTACGTGAATCCACGTTGGTTTCGAGAGCACGCATTGTGCGAACGTTCGTATCACGCGGCCGGTTTCGCGGATATGGGGGGCCGCGCCCGTGTACGTGGTTGGGCGCGCACGGCTGTCCGAGGGCTCCCTCTCTCGATGACCCTGGTGCAGGACCCCTGCTGTCGTGTCTCCGCTGCCAGGCAGGCAGGGCCCAAGGCCTGCCGCAGCTGCTCCGGGGCGCCCCGCTCCCCGTCCTGCGGCCCCCCCGGGGGGGGGGGGCTCGGGCGGCGCCGTGGTTCCGAACTGGCCCGCTGGCCGAGCCGCCACGCCCCCCCGCGGCCCCGCTCCGTCGCCGTTCCAGGACACCTCCTTCGGCCGGCACATCCCGACGAAGACGTGGGTGAAGGCGGGCGTCGCCATCGGCATCAGCACGGTGACGGGCTCGCTGGTCCCGCCGCGGGGCGGAAGCCCCCCCCCCATCGGAGAGGAGCCGCTTCGGCGCTGCCGAGTCGAGCCGATCCGGAGCCCGCCGGCTGTCGCTCTCGAGGCCTTCCGATGTGCCCGCCAGCTGTCTGCCGATTCGGTCGATGCGCTTCGATGGCCCATTCGATCTTCTGGTCCGCTTCTGAGCGGCCCTGCCTCGGGGGGGCGCGTGCTCCTCCTCCGCCGAGCACGCGCGAGTCGGACAGGCGTCGCGCCACTGCCGTCTTCAGCTCCTCGGAGGTGGATAGACCTCCTACCCTGACACGTCGATTAAGGAATTGGCCGTTTTCGGTTCGCGAGAGGGCGTCGCAGCCGTCATCTTTGCGGGTCCAGGTCCGTCGGTTTCGGTCTCAGGCCGTTTTCACTGAGGGGAGGTGTACTAAAGGGAGGTTTGTCCACCGCCGAGTTCCGCTGCTGTTGTTGCCACTCGCGGCGACCCCCGGGGGCCGACTGTCAGGCCCCGGGGCCGTCAGCAGGAACGGCTCAGGGACGAGCCGCCAGTCCCAGGGGAGGGGCCCAGAGGTCCAGGCGGCCGGCGGCTCGAGCAAAAATTCGGAGGTCGTGGGTCCAGGCTCTGCTCCTCCTCCTCCTCCCTTCTTCCTGCTCCTCCCTGTGCTGCTCCAGCCGGCGCTGCGGAGGGGGAGGGGGGAGGAGGAGGGGGGAGACGGAGGAGGAGGGGAAGGAGGAGCAGGGACAGGAGGACGGGGAGGAAGAGGCAGTGTCCCGTGGCGCTCTCCGGCCCCCCTTCCCCTCCCCCTCCTTGTCCCTGTCCCCCGTCAGCTGTACCCCGTCGCCGCCCCCTCCCTCTCCCCTTCCTCGTCTGTTGGCCCCCTGGTCGACTTGCGCACACCGGTTGGATGGACTGCCCCCCGGTTGAATGGACCGTTGCCTGGTCAACATGATTGATTGATCGGTTCCCAAAACAGTGCTTGCGCTCGCAAGTGACTGGATGGGTGCGTCAGGGTTTGGCCTGGTGCCTGGTTGGTGGCCCGTCGTGGGCGCCCCGTGCGCTGTGTGGGCGTGTCGGAGTTTGGCCAGGTGCCTGGTTGCTGGGCGGTCGTGGGCGCTTCGTGGGCGCGTCGTGTGCGCTGGGTGGGCGTGTCGGGGTGTCGGGCGAGGGGAAGCGGCACCCCAAAGACGGCCTCGCCTCCTCTTCCTGCTCCTTCTCCATCCCATCCCCTCGATGAGATAAGCATGCCTTCTGCCCCCACCTCGGGTAGGGCCAGGACCGGGAAACATCGTTCCAGAGCATTCTGGAACGCTCTCAGGGCGTTCTGGACTGGCTTCGTCTTACCACTCGGCCCGCGTGCCCAGGTCGTTCTGGCCCTGCTGCGTCACCAGCTGGCGCGCCAGACGGGGAACATCACTGCCGAGGCCACCACAACGGCGCTGCGCGACGAGGTCGCCCCCTTCTCCTCCTGCTCCATCCTTGTTCTTCTCCATCCCGTTTGCTTGCAAGCACCTCCTCCCTGTCGCACCCCCAGACGTGGCGGGAGGGCGGGCCGGGCATTGCGCATGAGACTTTCTGACCATTCATGAGCCTGAAACTTGAGATTTGTAGCAGTTTTGGATGGGGGGCCGTTTTCAACATGTGGCTCTCGTCAGAGCGCCGCGCACATTCGTTTTCAAAGATCGCAGTAGTTTCATGCATTCAGAGGGGGCTGTTTTGAAAACGTGATTCTCGCCTTAGCGCGGCGCTCACGTCTTTGAACAGTCTCCAACAGCTACACAGATGGAGGAGTGGGTCGTTTTCAAAATGTGGCTCTCGCCTCTGCGCCGCGCGCATTTTTTGGTGAACGTATGCAACAGTTTCACGGATGGATGGGGGGGGCTTCTCAAAGTATGGCTTTCGTTGTCGCGCCGCGCACATTCGTTCTAGAAGCCTGCAGCAGTTTCACCCACGGAGGGGCTGCGCCCTTTCGTTTCGAAAGGGAGCAGCAGTTCAACGGATGCAGGCGGGGGGGGCGTTTTCAAAATGTGGTCTTCGTTGTGGCGCCGCGCACGTTCGTCGTACATGTTTCCTCACAAGGCACACGGATGGAAGGGGGGGCGTTCTCAAGGTGTGGCACTCGCTTTGTCGCCGCCCGCACTCGTCTTCAACGTTTGCAGCAGTTTGACAGATGCAGGGAACCGGGGGTCGTTTGTCAAACGTAGCTCTTGCCCCTGCGCCGCGCGCATTCCTTTTAAAGCGTTTTCCGCAATTTCACGGAAGGGGGGGGGGTGGGGAGGTCGTTTTGAAATGTTGCTCACGCTTTAGCGCCGCGCGCTTTCGTTGAACAAAAAAATGGACTGGCTTCGCGGGTGTAGGGTGGTTCGTGTTCAAAGTGGGGCTCTCGCCTCAACGTCGCGCAAATTCGTACTCGATGGCGACATTTAGCAGGATGGAGGACTGCTCGTTTCAGAATTCAATTCTCGCCCGGGCTTCCTCCGTGAAGTTTCAGGGCCCGAGCCTTTGACGCAGGCAGCGCCGCGCGGATCCACCGTGGCTTTTCTTCATAACTGGGCTGTCGCTCGAGACTCCCTTCCAGTTCACTAGGGGACCACAAGCGAACCCTACCCCTACCCCCCACGATTTCTGAGGGTGAGGGTGGGGTTCACTTCGCTCGGGAGCTCCCGAGCGAAGTGAACCCCACCTTCCCCCTCAGAAATCGTGGGCGGTAGGGGCAGGGTTCGCTTGTGGCCCCCTATTCACGACCACTAGGGAGCACTTCTGTGCATTAGCCGCACGGGTGGGGAGGCGGTCCTTTTCCGAGGCGGGGACCTCGCTGGACACCTCGCTGGGCTGCACAAGGCCACGTTCGCGCTCCTGGCTGCGCGCCCTGCGGATGCGAGGCAGTGCCTTCTCAGAGGCGGGGTTCCTCGCCAAAGAACAGGGCAGGCCCAGCCGTGCTGGCCTTTTTCGAACGGGGGCCCCTCTGGCAGCAAGAGAGGGAGACACGTATGGGGCGTACGAGGAGGGGATTCGGGACGGGAGGGTGTATTGCGGCATCGCTTGTGCAATTTTGGTCTACTCTGGTCCTCCTCCTCCCGCTCTGGGAGGAGGAGAGGGGGAGGGAGGGGAGGGAGAGGAGGAGGTAGGGGGGGGGATGATGATGATGATGATGATGATGATGATGATGATGATGATGATGATGATGATGATGATGATGATGATGATGATGATGATGATGATGATGATGATGATGATTTATGATTATGATGCTGATGCTAATGCTGCTGCTGCTGTTGATGATGATGATGATGATGATGATGATGACGATGATGATGATGATGATGATGATGATGCTGATGATGATGATGAGGATGATGTGATGATTTATGATGATGATGCTGATGCTGATGCTGCTGCTGTTGATGATGATGATGATGCTGGTGGTGATGATGATGATGATGATGCTGATGCTGATGCTGATGAGGAGGATGATGATGCTGATGCTGATGCTGCTTATGATGCTGCTGCTGATGATGATGATGATGATGGTGGTCATATTCATGATGATGATAGTGGTGAGGATGATGATGATGCTGATGATAAGGATGATGCTGATGATGATGATGATGATGATGATGATGATGTTGCTGATGCTGATGATGATAATGATGATGCTGATGATGATGCTGATGATGATGATGATGATGATGATGATGCTGATGTCGATGATGATGATGATGATGATGCTGCTTATGATGATGCTGATGCTGATGATGATGATGATGATGATGATGATGATGATGATGATGATGATGATGATGCCGATGCTGATGCTGATGCTGATACTGATGCTGATGTTGATGCTGCTGCTAATGATGCTGATGCTGATGCTGCTGCTGCTGATTGTGATGCTGATGCTGATGCTGATGTTGCTGCTGCTGCTGATGTCGTTGTTGTTGCGTTATTGTTGTTGTGATGATTATGACGATGACGATGCTGCTGATGATGCTGCTGCTGCTGATGATGATGAGGATGATGATGATGATGATGATGATGATGATGATGATGATGATGATGATGATTATGGGATGTGGAGTGCACTGCTGTGTGCTGTCCGCATAGGTGGTGCGTTTTGTCTGATCGCTGAAGGAGGGGTGGAGAAGGTGGACGAGGATCAGACGGGGGAGGAAGAGGATACGGGAAGATCGAGGAGGTTTAGAGCCCGATCGATCTGTGATGATCCCAGGCCTGAGACCTGGCGAAAACGGTTGAACGCCCGCTGTGAAAAAAAACGAAGCGCCCAGGTCTCAGGGGAGAGGGAGGAAACGGACTGCGGCAGACTGGGGGTCGGGGCCCCAGGGCGGCGCTTGTGGGCGCGAGGTGCCGTCGTCATCGTCGTCGTCGTCGCCGTCGTTGTTGAGGCGCTCGTAGCGCAGCTGCAGGACATGATCGGCCAGTCGCTCAAGGAGAGCCCCCCCTGCGCCCCATCCGTCACCGCGTGCGTGCCACCAATTGCAGATTGGCCACTCGCAAGCGTCTGAAAAAGGCATGTTTTCCTCTGCGATGGAGGCCCACGCCAAGAAACACCCCGCTTGCCTACAGGGTGCCCTGGGTTTCTCGGGTTTCGATGGTTGTGCTATGGAGAGCGTGACGTTCCCGCACCAAACATCGATGGACGTCCTGGGGTTCCAGGGTCGGGCTTCTCGCGGAAGGTTTCTTGTTGTCGAGCTCCTACTGCATGTGCTGGATCGTAAGCTCCTCGTGGCGGATCCAGGCCACATCTGCGAGAGTAGCTACTCTGCGAGTCGTCGAGCGCGCCTGTCCACCCTGTGCCCCCTCTCGAGCTCGTTCGCCCTGGCCCGTGCTCCTGCCCCGCGCTGCTCCCCGAAGGAGGCGACATCTGCTGCACGAGCACAGGGTTTCGGAGCAGTCCGCGCGGCTTCCTCGGAGATCGGCGCTGGACCACGCTGGCGGCGCCTCTGGCGCTGCCCCTGGCGCGCTCTCCGCGCCGGTCCGAGAAGTCCGCGCGGAGCTCCGACAGCGCATGCCTATACCTTGCCTTTTTTTTGGGGGGGGGGGGGGTTTTAGAATGAAACATTGAACAGACACCAGGAACTGGTCTTGGAGCCTTTCTAGGCGAGCGCCGCGCCCGCGCGCCAGGGAGGGGGGTCCAGCGCCACTCAGAGACATCCGCGCGGACCTCAGATAGTTTCTGTTTATGTCACTGTATGTTCTCCTAGATGGGGACCTGGAGGTCGAGTGCGCAGTAGTAGGAAGACAGGGGGATCTCGCCGGCGCCCACCTTCTGCTCTTTCGGCTCCCGTGCGTGCCCCCTCCCCGCCCTGCTTCCGCCACGAACGTGCGACCCCTGTGACCTGGATCCGAGATGCGACGATTCGCTCAGATCGGCATATCTGAACCTTCACCTCCTCTTGCTCCTCCTCCTCCTCCTGCTGCTCCTCCCCCTCATCCTCGTTCTCCTCCTCCTCCGCTTAGCTGCAGTAGCCTGGGCAGTAGCAGCAGGCATGCCGTCGCGTGGCGCGCAACCGACCGCGACGATGGCACGACGGCGCTTCCTGTTTGTTGCTGCGCTCTCTATGTGATGCTACTCTCCATGCTCGTGGCTTTGCTGAGCCGCCACCCTGGAATGAGCAAGCACTGATGCGAGCCCAACCAGCAAAGGAGCAACAACAGATCCACTCGTGCCGCCGCCACGTCGAGCGGTTCGCCTGTCGCACTTCTGGAGGTCACTGTCTTACCAGCAGGCAGTTCTCCTGGCGAGAGGACGATCTTTGCCTCCTCGTCGTGCCCTCCGCCTGCCAGTGCCTCGGATGGGGTCGCGAGCTGTGCACCTATGCACCGATCCTGGCCAGGCCGGCCCTGGGCCCAGGGCCAGCGCGAATGTGCCTGCCTGCCTCGGCCAGGAGGGCATATCCGGCTACACGGTACGAGTGACCCTTCGCCTGAGTGACCTTTGGTGCGGGCCCACCGGGGTTCCTCGATCGCCGAACGCGATGCGATGCTAGCGTCTTGCGCGCTCGTGTGTTGGTCTTCCCGCGGCCCCTCCAAAGCCGAGCACCGAAGGTCATTCTTGCCCAGGGTCACTCTTGTTCGGTAGCAAATCATGGGAGCCTGGTATACCCTCTTAATTCCGTCTTTAGCGTCCATCAGCGTCGATTAGCGTCTGCAGTCGATGAGACATCGCCGATTTAGCGTCGGTTAGCGTCGGTCAGCGACGATTCAGCGTCGACCGGCGTCGACGAGGCGTCGACCAGGGTCGATTCGCAAGAGCCGACAAGCTGGTACGGGAGGCTCCCGTGAGTTGCCACTGAACTTTCGCGTGCAGCCCGCGCGTGTGCAGATCCTGGCCTGGGGATGTCGTGGGCGGCAAAGAAGGGGGTGATGACTAGGGGGGGGGGGATATCATGACGTGGGCCATGATAATTCCCCAGATTTCATGGCGCCTCTTCTCATTTCACCACGTCCCTGGCCCCCCGCCAGGAGCCGCGCACATGCCGCCGGCCATGACTTGCCCCCCTCCCCTCTTGGTCGCCCCCCTCCTGGCCGCTCCCGAGGACGGGCCTGGCCGGGAGCGGTGCTGGCCGTGGGGTCTGGCGCGCCCCGGGGCGCCTCGGGCGGCGGACGGTCCGCGGAGAGCTCGGCGGGCGAGGCGCGGGCTGCTCTCCCAGGTCGGCGGGAGGCTGTGGCGAGATGTTTTTCTGCCTTCCTCCTCCTCCCTCCTCCTCCTCCCTCCTCCTCCTCCTCCTCCTCCTCCTCCTCCTCCTCCTCCTCCTCCTTCTCCCTTCCCTCCTCCCTCCGCCTTCCTCCCTCCCGGCGATCCCCATCTCCTTCTTTCCTCCCCTTTCTCCTTCTTCCTCTTCCTCCCCCTGGTGCGTGCTCCTTGTCCTCTGCCTCCCGCCTCCCCCCCCTCTACCCTCCCCTTTCTCCCCTCACCCACTCTCTTTCCTGATCCCTCGTTACTCGTCTCTCCTCCCTCCTCGTTCCTCCATGCTCTTCGTTATCCCTTACTTCTTGCTACCCGCTTCTCTCTCTTTGCCTGCTCCTTTTTTTAATCTCTCTCTCTCTCTTCTACTTCTCATGACTGTCTCTTTCTCTCTCTCTCTTTTTCTGGCTGTTCCTTCTTTATTCCCTGTCTGATTACCTTTTTTCCCACTCTCTCTCTATCTCTGTCTCACTCTCTCCCCTCTTCCCGGATCGCTCTTCGTTCTTTGTTCCTCCCTCGTCCCTCGTTGCTCGTCTCCCCCCTTCTTCCGCACTCAATCCTCCCTCCCTGCTCCTCCCGAGGTCCTCCCAAGGAGCCCAAGGAGGTGCCACTGCGGCTAAGCACTTTTTTGCGGCAGAGGGTTGCCGGGCGGTGTCGAGTATGAGACCCTGACGCTTTGGACGACACATAATTTTTGTTCGAGGTTGTCTTGACGAGTGGCATGTGCTGACAATGCCACCACGCGTGAAGCTCGTTGTTGGGGGGACCTTCCGTATGTTGCCCTACGGCTCGACAGCGTTGGGCGGCTATCGCAGGATCAGTGCGACGCAATGACAGTCAGGAGTATTTGGAGGCCATGTGAACCGACCAGCACAGCAAGATCACATGTTGCCGAAAGTCAGGTCCATCCCACGTGTTTCTGCCTTCCGCTTCGCCTCCGCCCCTGCACTCGTGGTTCTACTCTCCGAGGAGCCGGCGACGCGCGAGGGCATCCGGCAGATCTGCGTGGAGGTCCTGATTGACCCGCAGGTCTGAAACGGGGGGGCAGTCTTGGCTTCAGGGCCTCGTCTCGGGTTGGTTCGGCGCGCGCTCGGGTCTCTTTCAGTCGCTCTGTGTCACCACGGCGATTCGGTCCGCTCCCCCCCATCCTGTCTTCGCAGCCCTCCGTCCTGCCGTTCTTCTGGCCTGCTCGCCCGACAGGTTAGGGTTGTTGGATTGAAGCAAAGCTTCCGCCCCGCCCGCTCGCCCTGTACCGCGGCCGCTAGGGCCCAACACATGGCGACGGGACGTACAGTCATGCTACATTGCATTACATGACATACGTCAGTGGCAAATCTGGGGTATGCCTGGCACCCCACATCAGTAGCAGTCGTGACACGCACACACACACACATACATGAGCCATACATCATCACAGTATGGTACACATCGAACATACGTACATGATTCGTACGCGCACGTTTAGCATGAGAGCACGCATATGCACATTGCTTGCACTCGCACATATGTCGGGTCGGTACACGTACCGCATGTGTGTAGTATGTGTCTACATGTTTGCACATTCGTGCCATCGTGCTTATGCCTAACTGTTTCTATTCAGTACGTGTAGGTACGTGTGTGTACGTGTGTTACTAAGTACATATGTGGCCATATCGCCACCGTGCATGGTCGTGAACAATGGGTCTTTTGGATGCCTCTTGGGACCTTTTGGGGAGCTTCTTGGATGCCTCTTGGAAGCCTCTTTGGGTTCTCTTTGGGGTCTCTTGGGGGTCTCTCGGGAGACTCCTCTCAGCTTCTCGAGGGCCCCTCTGGGAGCCCCTTGGGCAACGTGTTGGGGGCTTGCTGACTGTCTCGGGGGCACTCTTTGGGGTGGGGGGCTCCGAGTGGCAGTTCGGGTTGCCACTCTTGGGCTCCTGATGGGGGCCTCCTGGGCCCCTCCCTCCCGAGGGCCTCTTGGGCCTTCTGGGGCTCTCTCGGGGCTTTTATGACGGAAAGCCAGTTCTTCCTTGTTGAAGATCACATAATAAGTTGTCGGCTTTACACGGTTTTTGATAGTTTGTCCCGCCCCCAGGGCCTCCAAGACCGTCCACGTGACATTCCAGAGAGACCTTGGACGTGCCACATGCAGACATTTGTTTGCTGTGCGTGCATACATACATGCACCTTTCCACATCTCCCTACCTCCCTACCTGAGTATACACATACATACACTTTCATGCACATACATACATACGCACATACCGCCATACATTTTTACATGCACAACTACATACATACATACGCACCTACAACTATACCACACACATCTAGATATCCATGCTCACATTCACACACATACGTACATACATCAATATTTACATATATGCATGTCGACAAACAATCATACATGCATACACACATGCATGCATCAACTCATGCACACATACATGCATACACATACACACATACATACCTACAACCATACACACCTACACACATCTATCCATCCATCCATCCATACACACAATACATATATCCATCCATCCATCCATACATACATGCATGCATACATTAATACACATGCATGCATCCAAGCATGCACACAGTCATACAACCGCACAAACATACACTCATACATACACGCATCCATCCGTCCATATACATATGCACGGGCACATGCATGCATGCATCCATCACTCCTTCCTTCCTTCCTTCCTTCCTTCCTTCCTTCCTTCCTTCCTTCCTTCCTTCCTTTCTTCCATGAATCCATCCATCCATCCATCCATCCGTCCGTCCGTCCATCCATCCATCCATCCATCCATCCATGCATGCATGCATGCATGCATGCATTCATTCATCCATCCGTCCATCCATCCACACACACATATATATGTATATATATGTATTTATATATACATATAATGTGTGTGTATAGATATAATGGTTTTTGGCTTATTCTGTCACCGTGAGTGGGTTGTGGGTCATATGCCTCTAGGGTGTTCGTTAGTATGTCGTGGCAGCCCTCTCGGGGGCCTCTCGGGGGCTGTTTCGAGGCCAATCGGGAGCAGTTTTGGGGCCTCCTTGGGGCGTCTTGATGGCCTCTTGGGGGGCTCGTGGGGCCTCTTGGGGTTTCTTGTCGCCTTCTTGGGCATCCTGGGGGCCTCTTAGGGCGGAAACTCAGATTATCTGTTCGTATTCCCCCTCTTGGGTTATTCTTGGGGCTGTCTTTGGGCCCTCTTGGGCCGTCCTGGGCGCCTCTGGGGTCGTCTTGGAGCTCTCTTTGACTGTCTGGGGGTCCTCTTAGGGGCCTCTTGGGCCGTCTTGGGGAGGTCTTGGGTGCCTCTTGTGCCGTCTTGGAGCGTTGGAAGCTCGAAAAGTCGAGGACCCCCAACAAAAACCAGTGGAAAACCATGAGTAAATCAATCATTTTGGCTT
Source organism: Prorocentrum cordatum (assembly GCA_963575745.1). Taxonomy (NCBI): domain Eukaryota; class Dinophyceae; order Prorocentrales; family Prorocentraceae; genus Prorocentrum; species Prorocentrum cordatum. The sequence continues at coordinate 105,082 of CAUYUJ010018161.1, read as the reverse complement.
TGGGCCCTCTTGGGAAGGCACTTGGGGCTCTCTTGGGGTGCCTCGAAGACCTCTTGGGCCGTCTTGGGGCCCTGTTGGGCATCTTGGACAGATCGTGCGGCGATCCGAAGCTCTCTGGCACCGTCTTGGGGGCCTCTTGGGGCTCTCTTGGCCCGTCTTCGGGCCCTCTTGGGCCCGAACATGCCACGCGAGAAGACGCAGCACGCCCCAGGAGATCTGGTAATTTTGAATCGGGGCCCCTTACAGAATCCTCAGGATTGAGGACTGAGGGTTAAAGGGTTTGGCAGAAAATCTGGGGGCACTCCTCTTCGCGCCGCAGGGGCACGGTGCCGGATTTCTGCTAGTGCTGCTTCGTATGTTCAACCCACTGAGCTGTGTGAGTCGACGTTTGCCGACGCGCACTTCTGTTTCTTGCGCGGAAAATCAATATCTTTGACCTCTTGAGTCCCTCTTGGGGGTTTTCCTGGGGCCGTCCTGGGACGTCTTGGAGGCCTCTGGGGGTGTCTCTGAAGTACTTTGGGTCGTCTTGGGCCCCCCTTGGGCAGGCTCGTGGCCCGCTGGAACCGTATCCGCGCCTCTTGGGATCCTTTGGGAGTTTCTTGGGCCGTCTTGAGGGCCTCTCGGGCCGCCTTGCGCCCCTCTTGGGTCGTCTTGGGGTGCCTTGGGGGCCTCTTGGGGTCGTGTTGGGTCGTCTCTTGGGCCTTTTGGGGACCTCTTGGGCTTCTTTCTTGTTTGCGTCGCAATGCGAATCAACGCAATCATTGGCAATGCCAATGACTATAGAAATGCGATTTCATTCAGCTTAGAGCTAAAAGCAAAACACAATTACTTGGGGAGATTTTCCGTCTAAAGAGCGTCGCTTCGGTTCAGTCGCTTCATGTCGTGTCGTGGACCAGATCGATTCAGTCAGTATGAACCGGCACCCGATTTTCGGGCGTCGGCTCGGTTCGTTGGTCGTAGCCATTCTGCTGCAATAGTAGCGCTTGCAGCCGTTTGGCTGAAGGACGTCCTTGAGGACTTCTGTTTCCAGGCATCGTGTTGATTCATGACGCTTTGCGTTCACCGCCCGCCTATTCTGGTTGTCGTTGAAGAGCTGACGATGGCCAAGCCGTTTCTACGCTCGATCCTCCTCCATCCCATCGCCAATTGGGCGCAGATATGCTGAATGGCTGACTGATGGTGAGATCATCGTGTGATCGTAGGCCCGTCGTCAGTACCAACGGACAAGTGATAGGAAGCCTGGCTGTCTGGATTGCAGCTGCCTATCTGTGGCATGAGGCCAGACATGTATGGAATGCGGCACAACATTGCCCGCACACGGCCCGAGAACAGCCCACCAGGCACCGCGAAGGGCTGCAGACCGCCCCCATACAGTCGGGGCACTGAAGAAGGAACCCTTCTCGTTTGGGCTGGGCTCCATGTTCCTTGATTTGTTTCACAGCTTGCCTTAGGTTTTCCTTAGGTCCTCGACGGGACATCGGAGTTTAACCCATGGAATAAAGGGTCTCTCTTCTTATTTATCGTTCCTTAGGTCAACGCCCCATCTGTAATGGGCCAACAGAACGGCCACCGATGGGCCCGACGGGGCCCAGAAGAGTTGTTAGACTGCCCAAGCACGAGCATTCTTGCGATGAGCCGCAGTCCTGTTCGAATCCCGTCTGTTCCGAAGCCAGATCAGGTTTCACTTCGGCCCCCGTTTTGGTGCCTAAGTTGGGCTCCAATCGTCAAACACGAATCCCAGACCGCATCCAGAATCGGAGTTGAAGTTGTAACACAACATACCGCTAGTGGCGAGCCGTAATCTCTGGTACAACAAGCCCCTGGGCGACCCCCATCCAGGTGCAATTCTTAACAAAACAGCGGGCTTGCAACGTTGCCGACGTTTCTGATTTGTCGGTGAAGTTGATGACAGCTGGGCTGCACAGGTCGTCGTAGTAGGGTAAATAGCAGGGGGACTACGGGGAGGCAAGATGGATGGGGAGAACAGGCACCATGTTTGTGGGAGTTCTTAGGTCGCCCGTCGCCTGTGAGAGCCGTAACCTGTGACGCCCCTCCGCGTCGTGCCGGGGTGTCTCTCCGCCTGTTCGTCGTCTTCTTCTTCTTCTTCTTCTTTTCTTCTTCTTCTTCTTCTTCTTCTTCTCTTGGGGTTTCTTGGGGGCCTCGTGGTGGCCTCTTCTAGGCCCTCCTCCTGGGACCTCCCGGGGGCTCCTTGGGGGCCAGCTCAGGGCGCTCTTGGGCACACTGGCGCTCTCGACGTCCGCCAGGGGCGTCTTGGGGACCTCTTGGGGCCCTGGCTGACCCGGGTTAGCGCTGGCCGCTGTTTAGCGCGTCCACAAGACAGAACAGCCGAACATATCACACGTCTTGTCGTCGTTTTCTTGTTCATTGTTTTGCCGATCGGCGCGGGCCCTCGCACCCCCCCCTCACCCCCCCCTGGAGAAGATCTTGGGTGTTTTTTTGGCGCCTGTTTCAGGCAGGTGGAGTCTCCTCCACATGAGGACGCACTGCTGCAAACAGTCGCACTGAGCAGAGGTCCGGAACCAGACCCCTCCCCCCCTCCCCCCCCCCTTCATCCCAGTGTCGAAGCGCCGAATCAGCAGACGCGTCCGCGGCAGACGGGCTGGCGGATCGCGCAGCCCGCCAGCCGCATGAGCGAAGAGCCCCTGCCCGACGACACCGTGCACTCGGCGCTGCAGAAGCTCTTCCCGGAAGTCCCGGCGGAGGACCTTGAGCCCGCCGCGGCCTGGCTGGGGGACAAGTTCGGGATGACGGAGTATGCCGACCTGGAAGCCGGCATCGTTGAACCGATCACCATCCCCATTCCCGTCCCCTTCGAGACCTCCACCAGATTACCCCCCAGTTGGGGATACCCACATCGAAACCCGAAGGATACGGCCTACATCCCCACCTAGGGGGGTAAATCGGCCAGTGGGGCCCAGGCCACGCCGCTGGGGATGGGGATCGGTGAAACGATACTCAGGAAGGGATCAAGCCGATGGCCGACGCTGCCCTGAGCGTGGTTGCGACGGATGCCAGCGTGGGCCGTGCCGCGAAGCAGGCTCGGGGGAGCCATAAGTCGGGTGTGGGTTCCGTGTGCGGGTTTCGGCTGGGGACCGAGGGTCCCAGTTTTGCGCTTCGTTTTGCGCATTCGGGACCCGCACCCCTTCTCAGGCCACGGCCACGACCTGACACGCAGCGCGAGTTGCACACAGGGCATGCAACGCGATCGACTTCGGCGATTCCACTCCCAGAGGGCACCCCCCTCATGGCGAGGAGCGCTGACGCCGGATCCCATGCCAGACAGTTGGTCGCGTCGGGGGCATCCCTGGGTTTGACGAGCGGCCTTCGCTCGGGGATCCCACCCGAGTGTCCCTGTCGGCCAGTGTGGTTGGCCCGACATCTTATGGTCGACGAATGCGAAGCGCCATCCCATGTGTTCAGGGGAGCTCTCAGGGGTGGAAAGCTAAGGTCTCCCGCAGAGGTCTCCCCGTTGCACCTACCAGGGAGTTGCCCAGATCCCGTTTTTTTTGCATTTCCCTCACAGTGTGGGCTCAGGAGTTGCTTCCCTCCCGAGTTGTTTTTCACCACATCCAAAGTGGGGTTCTTGTTTTCTCTGGACACCCCGCGCAGGAACACACAGGAACACACACTCACTCACACTCACATTCACTCACGCACAGACCATCTTGATCACCTTGACCATCACTCGATCATACACTCACCCACCCACTCACTCATCATCTGCATCATTCTTCTCCTCCTCCTCCTCCTCATCATCATCATCACCACTCATTCAGTCATTCACTCACTCACTCACCCACTCATTCGCTAGCTTGAATATTGGGGAAGTATCAGGCACAAGCCTCGTCTGTGAGTGAATTGTGGGGAATCTCAGGCGGGAGCCCTCTCCCTATGGGGCCCGCAGTTTCTGTTTTTTCGTCCGAGCGGGTCATCCTCAACCTTATAGCTGTTGTCACTTTGGGGCTCCCGAGGCCTGAACATGGAGGAAGTATCAGGCGTGGAGCCTCGTCTGTGAGTGAACTGCGAGGAAGTCTCAGGCGGGAGCCCCCTCCCTATGGGGCCTGCACTTCATGTTTTTAATCCGAGCGGGTTATCCTCAACCCTGTAACTGTCGTAACTGTGGGGCTCCCGAGGCCTGAACATGGAGGAAGTATCAGGCGGGGAGCCTCGTCTGTGAGTGAACTGTGAGGAAGTCTCAGACGGGAGCGCCCTCCCCACGGGGCCCGCACTTCATTCCCAACCATCCTGTGGTGTTGGGTCTTCGTTTTGAAGAGACGGCGCCCCGCGTCCCTTCCTCCCTCCCGCCCCCCCCCTCCTCTCCCTCCTCCCCGCGTTTCACCCACCCAGTGCAGCGTTTCGTGGCCTCATAGGGAGCTCCACCGAAGGCCCCAGTGGCAGGGTTCGCATGGCGGCCCCGGCCCATTTTGGCGCACCCCTCACATGGTTCGCGGCCCCATAGGGAGCTCCACCGAAGGCCCCAGTGGCAGGGTTCGCATGGCGGCCCCGCATTTTGGCGCACCCCTCTCACACAGTTCGTGGCCCCACAGGGAGCTCCACCGAAGGCCCCAGTGGCAGGGTTTTTGGCGCACCCCTCACACGGTTCGTGCCCCCATAGGGACCTCCACCGAAGGCCCCAGTGGCAGGGTTCGCATGGCGGCCCCGGCCCATTTTGGCGCACCCGTCACACGGTTCGTGCCCCCATAGGGAGCTCCACCGAAGGCCCCAGTGGCAGGGTTCGCGTGGCGGCCCCGCCCCATTTTGGCGCACCCCTCACACGGTTCGTGGCCCCACAGGGGGCTCCACCGAAGGCCCCAGTGGCAGGGTTCGCATGGCGGCCCCGCCCCATTTTGGCGCACCCCTCACACGGTTCGTGGCCCATAGGGAGCTCCACCGAAGGCCCCAGTGGCAGGGTTCGCATGGCGGCCCCGCCCCATTTTGGCGCACCCCTCACACGGTTCGCGGCCCCACAGGGAGCTCCCCGAAGGCCCCAGAGGCAGGGTTCGCATGGCGGCCCCGCATTTTGGCGCACCCTCTCACACGTTCGTGGCCCCAAGGGAGCTCCACCGAAGGCCCCAGTGGCAGGGTTCGCATGGCGGCCCCGGCCCATTTTGGCGCACCCCTCACACGGTTCGTGCCCCCATAGGGAGCTCCACCGAAGGCCCCAGTGGCAGGGTTCGCATGGCGGCCCCGCGCCATTTTGGCGCACCCCTCGCACGGTTCGTGCCCCCATAGGGAGCTCCACCGAAGGCCCCAGTGGCAGGGTTTGCATGGCGGTCCCGCGCCGTTTTGGCGCACCTCACACGGTTCGTGGCCCAACAGGGAGCTCCACCGAAGGCCCCAGTGGCATTGTCGCATGGCGGCCCCGCCCTATTTTGGCGCCCCCTCACACGGTTCGTGGCCCCACAGGGAGCTCCACCGAAGGCCCCAGTGGCAGGGTTCGCATGGCGGGCCCGCGTTTTGGCGCACCCCTCACATGGTTCGTGGCCCCATAGGGAGCTCCACCGAAGGCCCCAGTGGCAGGGTTCGCATGGCGGCCCAGCCCCATTTTGGCGCACTCTTTACACGGTTCGTGGCCCATAGGGAGCTCCACCGAAGGCCCCAGTGGCAGGGTTCGCATGGCGGCCCCGCTTCATTTTGGCGCACCCCTCACACGGTTCGTGGCCTCACAGGGAGCTCCACCGAAGGCCCCAGTGGCAGGGTTCGCGTGGCGGCCCCGCGCCATTTTGGCGCACCCCTCTCACACGGTTCGTGGCCCCATAGGGAGCTCCACCGAAGGCCCCAGAGGCAGGGTTCGCATGGCGGCTCCGCCCTATTGTGGCGATTGTGGCGCACCCTTCGCACGGTTGATGGCCCCACAGGGAGCTCCACCGAAGGCCCCACTGGCAGGGTTCGCATGGCGGCCCCGCCGCATTTTGGCGCACCCTTTACTCGGTTCGTGGCCCCACAGGGAGCTCCACCGAAGGCCTCAGTGGCAGGGTTCGCATGGCGGCCCCGCGCCATTTTGGCGCACCCCTCACACGGTTCGTGGCCCCATGGGGGGCTCCACCGCCCCGGTGGCAGGGTTCGCATGGCGGCCCCGCCCTATTTTGGCGCACCCCTCACACGGTTCGTGGCCCCATTGGGACTTCCCCTTGCTTCGTCCCACATGCCTTGGGTCCTTCGCCAGAATAATGTTTTTAATCCGAGCGGGTCATCGTCGAACTTGTAATTGTCGTCACTTTGGGGCTCCCGAGGCCTGAACATGGAGGAAGTATCAGGCGGGGAACCTCGTCTGTGAGTGATCTGTGCGGGAGCCCCCTCCCTATGGGGCGGGCCCGCACTTGTCTTTCCCTATGTTTTTAATCCGAGCGGGTCATCCTCGAACCTGTAACTGTCGTCACTTTTGGGCTCCTGAGGCGGGAGCCTCGTCTGTGAGTGAACTGTGAGGAAGTCTCAGGCGGGAGCGCCCTCCCCATGGGGCCCGCACTTCATTCCCAACCATCCTGTGGTGTTGGGTCTTCGTTTTGAAGAGAGCGCCCCGCGTGCCTCCCTCCCTCCCGCCTCCTCCTCCTTCCTCCCTGCGTCTCACCCACCCAGTACACTGTTTCGTGGCCACATAGGGAGCTCCACCGAAGGCCTCAGTGGCAGGGTTCGCATGGCGGCCCCGCGTTTTGGCGCACCCCTCACACGGTTCGTGCCCCCATAGAGAGCTCCACCGAAGGCCCCAGTGGCAGGGTTCGCATGGCGGCCCCGCGCCATTTTGGCGCACCCCTCACACGGTTCGTGGCCTCACAGGGAGCTCCACCGAAGGCCCCAGTGGCAGGGTTCGCATGGCGGCCCCGCCCCATTTTGGCGCACCGCTCACACGGTTCGTGGCCCCATCGAGGGCTCTTCCGAAGGCCCCAGTGGCAGGGTTCGCATGGCGGCCCCGCTTCATCTTGACGCACCCTCACACGGTTCGTGGCCCCACAGGGAGCTCCACCGAAGGCCCCAGTGGCAGGGTTCGCGTGGCGGCCCCGCGCCATTTTGGCGCACCCCTCACACGGTCCGTGGCCCCATAGGGAGCTCCACCGATGGCCCCAGTGGCAGGGTTCGCATGGCGGCCCCGGCCCATTTTGGCGCACCACTCACATGGTTCGTGGCCCCCCTAGAGGGCTCCACCGAAGGCCCCAGTGGCAGGGTTCGCATGGCGGGCCCGCGTTTTGGCGCACCCCTCACATGGTTCGTGGCCCCATAGGGAGCTCCACCGAAGGCCCCAGTGGCAGGGTTCGCATGGCGGCCCAGCCCCATTTTAGCGCACTCTTTACACGGTTCGTGGCCCATAGGGAGCTCCACCGAAGGCCCCAGTGGCAGGGTTCGCATGGCGGCCCCGCTTCATTTTGGCGCACCATTCACACGGTTCGTGGCCCCATGGGGGGCTCCACCGAAGGCTCCAGAGGCAGGGTTCGCATGGCGGCCCCGCCGCATTTTGGTGCACCCCTCACACGGCTCGTGGCCCCATTGGGAATTCTCCTTGCTTCGTCCCACCTGCCCTGCGGTTTTTGATCCGAGCGTGTCATCCGCAACCTTGTAACTGGCGTCACTTCGGGGCTCCCGAGGCCTTAATATGGAGGAAGTATCAGGCGGGGAGCCTCGTCTGTCAGTGAACTGTGAGGAAGTCTCAGGCGGGAGCCCTTTCCCGATGCGCTCTTCAGAAGGCGATTCGCCCGACCCATCAGGTGAGGAGGAAGAGGAGGAACAGGAGGTGAGGACGACGACGGCGGCCGGGCGCAGGGTGAAACCCTTGCGTCCGGGCCGGTGGTGGTAGCCCGTCTTCGGCCGAAGCGGGGGCAGGGGGAGTCCCTTGTCTCCGGGCTGGCGGTGGTAACCCATCGTCAGCCGAATCGGGGGCAGGGGGAAACCCTTGTCTCCGGGCTGGCGGTGGTAACCCATCGTCAGCCGAATCGGGCGCAGGGGGGAACCCTTGCGTTTGGGCTGGGGGTGGTAACCCATCGTCAGCCGAATCGGGCTCGCCGCAGAGCTTGGCTTCGTGCTGCCTCCCGCCTGAGCGCGGCCGTGACTAGCTCGGTGCCTGCGGGGTTGTCCCAACGGCTTGCTCCCGCGCTCCAGCGGCTCGCGCGGTTGCCCCGACGTCCTGGCCCGCGGGGTTTTCCCAACGGCCGCGCGACGCGGCCATTCGAGAATGCGCCCGCGCTGGCCGAGGCGGGGACGACGTCGAGGAAAACCGACGCGCGCGCTCTTGCAATAGACAGGAGAGGAAGTGGTGGGTGACGAAACAAACAGCAGGAGGGCGAGGCAAGGGCAACGCGGGGAGCGGGTGAGGGCCCTGCGCCAGGGCGAACATGAAAATGACGCAGAGAAGACAATCAGGGCGCCTCGTTAATCGCGAGGACAACAGTGAAGGTTACTTCCAGATCCAAGGGCTCCCACGAGGGCGCGAAGTGATTCGCGCTTCGCGCTTCGCCGTCCTCCTTCCTCCTCCCCCTCCTCCTCGTCCTCCTATTCTCCCTTTGGGGGGGCGGCGCGAGAGCGCGAAGTTATTCGCGCTTCGCGCTTCGCACAGCGCGAAGCGCGAAGTTGGGAGCCCTAGCAGATCGGCCGAAAAAAGGATTTCATGCGGGGTCTTTCCATCGGGCCACGGGGCCCATCCAGGATCTCGTGGGCCCAGGACGGCGACAGACTGTCCATCGTGATTCTTCCACGACGCGACGAGGTAGAAGGGTGTTCGTCGGACGGGGCTAGGACGAGGATAATTTCGTTCCAGAGCGTTTCGGGACCCTCTGAAAAGGGCCGCGGCGTCGGGTGCATCCTCCCGAGCTGGCGGAGCCCAGAGAGTCTCGATGGAATCACATCCGAATTTATCCTCGTCCTGGCTTCGTCCTAGTGTTTGGGGGTCAGAGGTCGAGTCTCGGACTTGTCCTAGGGAGCTTTCCGGCGAGAAATTCGAGGGGAACCTCAGCCGTTGCGGCGGGAATCTTCCTAAAGAGGTTCAAGAAGGACGAAGGGTTCCGTTGCGATGCAACTGTCGGGGGGGTAGGGTCAGCATCGTCGCTGGTGCATCCGTGGTCGAAAACTGGCTTAATCCGGCATGGTTCCATTCAGTCCGGCTTACTCCTGTTTGATGTGGATTCATCCCGGACCACACCTGGCCAAATCCGGCTCACTGGCCCCTCACTCGGCTGACCAGCCGCTAATTTTTTCGCACGAAAACTTCCCAAGAGTTGTTTCTCGAGCTGTCTCCTGGCTTGGGATGGGGGTGTTTTTTAGGGGTTCCTGGATGTCAACAAACCATCCTCGCCCCCGGCCAGGACCCCATGGACCGTAGTGAAGAGGATGCAGACTATGGAGGAGGAGGAGGAGGAGGAGGAGGAGGAGGAGGAGGAGGAGGGAGGAGGAGGAGGAGGAGGAGGAGGAGAGGAGGAGGATGATGATAATACATGAGGAGGAATGGATGGAACGAGTGAGAGAAGGGGCGCGGGAGGAGCGGAGGAGGAGGAGGTGGAGGAGGAGAAAGGAGGAGGCGGAGGAGGAGGAGGAGGGTCGGAGTCGGAGTCGGAGTCGGAGCGGGTCGGAGTCGGAGTCGGATCGGAGTCGGAGTCGGAGTCGGAGTCGGTAGTCGGAGTCGGAGTCGGAGGAGGAGGAGGAGGAGGAGAGAGGAGGAGGAGGAGGAGGAGGGAGGAGGAGGAGGAGGAGGAGGAGGAGGAGGAGTAGGAGGACGAGGAGGAGAGGAGGAGGGGGAGGGGGAGGGGGAGGGGAGGGAGGGAGGGAGGGGAGGGGGGGGGGGAGGGATGGAGAGGGGGGCGGGAGGGAGGGAGGGAGGGAGGGGAGGGAGGGAGGGAGGGAGGAGGAGGAGGAGGAGGACGAGGAGGAGGAGGAGGAGGAGGAGGAGGAGAGGAGGAGGAGGAGGAGGAGGACGGAGGAGGAGGAGGAGGAGGAGGAGGAGAGGAGGAGGAGGAGGAGAGGAGGAGGAGGAGGAAGAAGAGGAGGCGGAGGAGGCGGAGGAGGAGGAGGAGGAGGAGGCGGAGGAGGAGGAGGAGGAGGAGGAGGAGGTGTGCGTGTAGCAAGACGCGTTCCGTCGGCTAGTCCTGGATCTGGATCCTGGCTGGGGGCGGGGGGGTGCTGTGCACCCCTGCCGGGAGCTGGGCAGCAGGTGCTCGACACGCTGCTCCGCCGCCTCGCGGGGCTGCCCGCCGCGTTCTCGCCGCCTCCGCGGGGCGGGGAGCCGCCAGGCGTGCGGGGCCGAACCACCGAGACAAAGAGTTCGAGGCGGGGATTTATACATAACCACCGCCTGGATGATCAATTCTCGCGGATTGCCGAAGGCAGTGGATATGGATACATTTTGGCCCACGGGGGCTAAAGTATGTCCATATCCACCGCCCGTCGGGACTCTAGGACGTCGGTTCCCAGGCGGTGGATATGGATAAACCCTTGCTTCGCAAAGGGAATCGAGACAGCCATCGGAGGAACCACCGCGTCGCAAATGGAATCGAGACAACCATCGGAGGCCGAGAGAGGTCGGCACCAGCTCGGGGTCGGCTGGGGCTCTGAGGTGGCCCAGCACTGGTTCTGGCGGGCAGGATGGGGACAAAGAGGCTTGAGGTTCTGCGTTCTGGGGGCGTGTTTTTGGGGGCCGTTTTCGGACCCTGGGGCCGTCGGTTTCTCTGTGCCTCTCCTCCATCCCCTTTCTGCCTTCTCTTTTTCCTTATCTCGATCCTCCTCATCCTCCTGTACAGGTTTCTGCATTCGATGTATACATATATATATACACATATGGATAGTGCCGTTCACATATGCACGCATATCTGCACACCTAGCTATACATAGGTACATCTCTCTCTATACATAGATATCATTGTATCTACCCATCGATATGCCAATGTACACATCGCTCTTTGTATTTACATGTCTAGCTCTCTGTATACATGCACATTTTTTACACATACATATACATATGTATATACACACATATTTACATTCTCATTCGTACGTACACGCATACATTTACGTACACACGTTTTTATATATGTATATGTGTATTTATATATAGAGATTTGGCGTATATGTAATCGATGTCTGTAAGTATAGCTATGTATCCATGTGTAGATCTAGACAATTCGCCATACGCGCAACTGTGAATATCCATGCATGCATACATAGGCATCTCTAGCTGTGGGGAAGTGTATAACTGCATCTATCTGTCCATTTGACCGTCCATCTGTATATTCTCTTTCTGACCATCTGGATGGATGTATGCACTTCTCGGTCGACCTACCTACCGACTTATATACAGTTAAATTTGAACCATTCTATTCATACGCATCTGTAAGTTATTTCCATCTAGGTACCGTTATATGTATGCATACTTCGGTATTCATATGACATGTGATCATCTTGGTAACGATGCATGCACCTGCAGCTGTTTTTGCTTCTGAATCTCTCCATATCCACCGATGCCCCTATATGTGTTTATCCTACCACACATTTCTTCTTCTTCTTCTTCTTCTTCTTCTTCTTCTTCTCTCTCTATGCATAGATATACATTTATATATACATACATATATTTATATGTACGTCCGTACAGACATCCACACATGCATATGTATATGTTTACATATCGATCTTCATTGCTACAGATCTACTGCCGATCGATCTACCTATCTATGTTCATACCTACATATGTATCCCTATGTATCGGCACTTTACGTGTCTACATATATATATATATATATATGTATGTATAGGTACACGCCCCACGATCCGATGACCCTGAGGCCCTAAGACCCAAAGACCCTAAGTTTTACGACTGCGTTCGAGCATCGGACCCCCCTTCCCCGCGAACTCTCCCGCAGCCCTCCTTCCGCAACCATCGGCGGAGTCAAGTGTTGCAAGTGTCTGCAATTCATTCCTCAGCCCTCCTCGCGCTCATCCTTCTGTCTCGCCTTCGCTATCTCCCTCCTTCATCGTAACGGACGAACGCACCGCCACTACCGCAGCAGCAGCGCCCAGGACAACATCAGCAACGTCACCGGCGGATGACGCGCGCACTCACTTTTCATGGCTTTTCATGGTGACAACTGAGGGGGCATGATGACAACAACGCCACTCCCGCAAGAACGGAACGTGCCACTACTACACCTACGCCCGTTGCTGCGTGTACTAGTACTACGACCGCCATGATGGGGGGGAGGGGAGGGGAGGAGAAGGATGAGGAGGACCGCGTTCTTAAGCGAGGCTCAGAACATGTTCGTCTGGCGCACGCGTGGCGGCGTCCGCTTCGGCGGTGAGGGTGACGGGCGCCATCTGGAAGAGCCTCGCCGTCGGGGAGGCGATCGGCGATGGCGCAGAGATCTGCCGCATGTCCACCGATTCAGCCGTTGCAGGAGGTGTCGCGCCGCATCGACGCCAAGGGGAGTCGTTGTCGCCCCCCCGTCGCCGTCAAGAGTAGTCGTCGTTTGCGTCGTCGCTTGACTCCTGATTCTATCACCACCTTCTGTTCGGCGCCGGAGGTCGATGAAGATGATGGCGACGGTGATAGTGACGATGGTGGTGGGGGTGGTGATGCTAATGGTGCTGATGACGACGATGGCCAACGCCGAAGGTCGCCGCCGTCATCTTCTTTGTCCCGTCGGTGCCGAGGGGCGTCCTCGTTGTCCCTCTCCTCGTCCAACCCCCCTTGGTGCTGCCAGAATTGGGTTTCCCTGGCAGGCCGTGTCCCTCTCGCTATCGAGGCGGAGAAGCTGGCCGTGGCGAACCGCGATGTGGGTTTTGGCAACGGGTCTTGCTCCAGTAAATGGTGAATGGCGAGACATTGAGGATTGGTTGAAAATAGGCGTCGGCGGGGTCCGCGCTTGAGTGGGCGCTTTGGGGGGGGGGGGGCACTTCCAGTTCCTCGTGCTTGGGTGATTACTTCCTCGACGTGTCCGCTGCGCGCTCAACCCGCCCACCCTCGCCCCGTCGCCCCGATCTTTATCTCCGGCCTGTCTTGACCCCATTGTCGACCGGACCTCGATCCATCTTCAACCCATTCAACTTCAGCCCATCCTCAACCCATCCCTTGATCCCCATCGCCGACCCATTCCCAAACAATTTCCGACCTGGGGATTACCTCGTCGGGTTGCTGGCGGGTACGTGGGGCGCGGCCGCGGGGGAGATCCTCGACGCGATGGTTTTCGCCGTCTTCCGCGGCGCAGAGCACCGTTCACCAGCCCGCGTCGGCGTGGGGAAGGGCAGGGTAAGGTTCATGAGGATTGGTACGAGGGCGAGGAGGGCTATGGAGAGGGCGGGTGTGGCAGATGGAGATGGGGTGGGCGGGGTGGGTGGGGGGGGGGAGGGGGCGGGCGGGGCGCGCGCGGGTGGCGGGTGGGTGGGTGGGTGGGTGCGGATGCTGACGAGGATGAGGGGCATATTTTAATGTCAGAAAGAATTGGCCTGGAAGCCTTGTGCGAGATATTGCGCGGTATGTTTTGTGCGGTTTTGTGTGGGCTCGTGCGTTGGGCTCGTGCTCGCGCGTCTGCTGGGCAACCGCTTATCTGCGCGAGTCGTCTCGTGCGCGTCTCGTGCGCGACCGCCCTTCGCTCGACCGTTGTGTCCGTTGAAGTTAGTGGGGCGTTGGGGCCGAGGTGAGTATGGGGATGGGGGCGATGGTGAGGAGGGCGAGGGTCGTCATGGGGATCGTTTGTCCGCCCTTGTCTCATTCCCGCTCGTCACGTCGCCCCCATCTTCCGTTTCCTCCTTGTCCCTTCCGTGTTTCTCGTCGTTTAATTTCTTGCTCGGGGGCGGGGGCAGGGGCGGCGAGAGGGGGGGCGGCGCGCGGAAGGGCGGGGGGGCAGCGCAAACGCGCCAGCGCGAAACGCGTGGGGCGGGCTCTGGTTCGCGCCCGAGAGCCACTTCCACTGGGTCATTGGGCGGGCCAACGTCTAGTGGGCAGGTGGGGGCCCGAGCGGGATCTGGTGTTGCTAGAAGTGCTCGGCTATTCTGAAACCCCTGGGGCTCTCGGCCAATTGGGGGGCGCCCTGGAGGCCGTCTGCCCCCTCCCCGTCCTCGGCCCCCCTGGCCCCCCCGTGCATTACGGTGGCCTCCCGTGCAACGCCCGATGGGAAAAGCGCTGGGGGGCGGGATTCCGACGAGTTCACGCTGGCCCGGGCGCGTCCGAGGAATCCGCGCGCGCGGGGGGCGGAGGGGGGGTCGAGGGCGCGGGGGGGCGCTCTCCTGCGCGACCTCATTGTTGATGGGCTGTTTCAGGAGCAGCAGTGGCAGGGGCGAGAGCGCGAGTCGGGGGCATGAGGGTGAGGATGCATGGGCGGCATCATGTGGGGGGGGGTACTGAGGCAATTGGCGTGGGTGGGGATGGGGGCGGGGCGATTGACGCGGGTCAGCGCGGGCCGAGGGCGATGGCGCTATTGGGGAAGTTGGGCCGAGGATTAGGGGGAATGGGGGGTCAGAGTGGGCGGCGGCGGCGTCGACGTGCGCCAGTGCAGGACGGGGGCCGAGATAATGGGGGTAATGTTGCAGCGACGCAGCGCGAGCCCAGCGATGCCGGGCGTTCAGGGGCATCGAGGGCCCGGGCAACGTCTTTTTTGGCCCATGCAGGGGGTGGAACCGGTTGCGATGGTCGAACAGCGCCACGAGGGATGACCTCGGCGACCGTTGTGTGACGGTCCCCACTTATAATACGCAACACATGCAATTACGTCTTCTTTGGCCCATGCAATGCGGGCGCGTTCGAGGCTTGGGTGGCGCGCGCGGGCCGCGAGGGAATGGGGGCCGCGCCCCCGCCCCCCCCGCGACGGGTGGGGCTGCGTCGCTGAGAATGGCCGCGACGGCGACGGCGGTGGCGGCGAGGCGGCAGTGGGGATCGGCGGTGGGACCTGCGCCCCAACCTCAATTTCGATTTCGCATTCCGCCCCGACCTCCACCAATACCTCGAGGTCGCCCTCAACCGTGCTTCCATCTTCAAGAGGCCCGGGCCGAACGCGTATGTTGTTATGATGCTGATGGGGGTGCCGATGATGACGACGAAAGTGAATGCGAAGGCAATGCTGAAGACGAAGGCGTAGACGACGACGAACGCGATGATGTCGGTGACGCTGATGATGGTAGTGGCGGGGGGACTCCTGAGGGGGGTTGGGGTGATCATGGGGTTGGCTCCAGCGGGGGAACACAGAGAGGTGGGGGCGGATGTCCAGGATGGGTATAAGCTCGCTCCACGAAGTGCCCGCAGTCCTGCTTTTCCGCGCCTGTAGGACGCGGCTGTCGCCTCGCGGTCAGACTCCGCGGGTTTGGTCGATGCGTTGCGCGCGATGTTCTTCAGCGGGTGTCGCGTGGCGCACTTCCTGATGGCGCGCGGTGGCCTCCCCCCCGCGCGCGCGCCGCGCCCGCCGCCGACGAGCTCCCGGCGCCGGACAACAACGCCGCCGTTCCCCCTTCTTTTTCTTCTGCTCTTCTTCTTCTTCTCTTCTGCTTCTTCCTTTTCTCGAGTTTTTTCTTTTCTTGCGGTTGCCGATTTTTGAATTTTCGGTTTGATCATCGATGTCGGAACTTTTGTCGGTCGATTTTCGATGTTATTCTCCGATGTGAAACGGAGACCCCCCCTACCGGGACATCGATTTCGGTTTCGGGTTCGTGTCGCGCGGGCGAGGCGAAGGTGCGTGGGCGGGCGAGAGGCAATCCTTTTGTGGCTGGGCCGCCGCCGCCGGACCAAACCCGGTGCCGTCGAAAACGGGACCGGGGTGAAAAATACCCCGGGTGGGCCCTGGTTGGGGTCCAGAGGCCGATTTTGAGATGTTGCTTGTCCCCCCTTTTTGTTTAATTTTTCCGGGGGGAAGTGATTTGAGCCGATTTGCCCGTGTTCCCGCTGTTCTTCTCCCGTTGGCCGCCTCCAAGCGCCGACGCCAGTGTCGGTGGGTGTTTCGATTTTGGTGCTGGGTGTGATGTTCGGGCCTTTAGGTGGCCGAGAGATGACCGCGAGCATTGGGATTCACGATCATTAGCCCCCGTGGGGGAAAATTTCTGCGTTGGCGTTGGTGCCGCTTTCCATGCCCCCCAAATCTGTGTTTTTCCGCAGAGAGAAGCGGCCGCCAGATCTGCGGGCAAAGCGTGGGGGCCTTTCTGAGGGGGAGCCAGGGGTGATGACCAGAGGTCCACCCTTAGGGAGGAAGCAGGGCCCACCCATGGCCCGGTGCTATCTCTGCCCTGGGCTTCCCTGGCGCGTGCGGAAGAGAGACGGAAAGCGCGGGGGCGATGCTGGGCATCCCGTGCGACTTCGACAGCGGGTTTTCTCAAACATGGGCAGGATTTGGTGTCGGTCATCGTGCCCCTGCCGATTCCTTTTCAGCCCCCAATTCCTGGTGTCTGCTGATATGGCTTTCTTAATCCCTGGCCCCAGAGATCCTGGCCGTTTCCCTGGAAGTATTTTATCCGTTCAGGCCGAGACTTTTGTTGGTGACGGGGCGCCCGTTGACGGGCCACATGGGCCGACGTCCATCGAAATCCCGCGGGACTGAACTAAACGCATGTCGTTGGACATTTGGGTTTTCATCGTGCTGATTTTCAACATGAGCTGACAGATGGCACTCGTAGTTATGCGACCTTCATATTTCCTGGGGTGGAACTCTGAGAAGGGGGTTTTGTTTGCGTGTGCTGTCGGATGAGGGCCCACGCTCTCATGGCGTTCCCCTTCGGGGTCCGACAACCCGAACTCATACTTATATCGCACCTTCAAGTCGCGAGGCGCGCGTCATCACCACCGTATATTTGGACGCCCGAAATAGATAGGTTCGATGCCCGACAGCAGATGCTGTCTAATACCGATTGCGGCCGGTGTTGAGCAGGCAACCTTGCGTCTGGAATGGGCGACATCCGCGGAGATGCCGACAGCGGATCCTGGTCAAAATGGGCAGGAACTGCTGTTGGTCTTCGCCTTCTTTCTTTCAGTAGTCGTGTCGATCCTCCAAACTGCCATGTCTTGTGTACAAGATGTGTGTGTAACCAGTGTTGGCCACAGGGGGTTGGCCTGGAGTGTTGGCCAGATCTGTCGGGGTAGGCTGGGAAGGTTGACCAGGCCCGCTTCACTTGGGACATCCTCATAATTTTGGGTCCCGCAGTTCGAGCGTGCCCGCTGGCGTCCAGCGCGCATGGCTTGGCTCAGAAAGGCTGGTCGGTGGGCTGGCGACCCCTATTGTTGGACAGCCGATTCTTTCCCCAGCATATGGTATAGGCAGGGAGGAGGGAGGAGGAGGGAGGAGGGAAGAGGGAGGAGGATGGAGGAGGGAGGAGGGAGGAGGGAGGAGGGAGGAGGGAGGAGGGAGGAGTGGGGGAGGGAGGAGGGAGGAGGGAGGAGGAGAGGGAGGAAAGGGAGGAGAGGGAGGGAGGGAGGGAGGGAGGGAGGGAGGGAGGGAGGGAGGCAGGGAGAGGGAGGGAGGGAGGAGGGAGGAGGAGGAGGAGGGAGGGAGGGGAGGAGAGGAGGGAGGAGGAGGAGGAGGAGGAGGAGGAGGAGGAGGAGGAGGAGGAGGAGGAGGAGGAGTTGGAGGAGGAGGAGGAGGAGGAGGAGGAGGAGGAGGAGGAGGTGGAGGAGGAGGAGGAGTGTTGCCCGCTCATGATTCCAGCCTGCCACAGGCAGCCCCGACCCGCCGGGCACCCCGTGCACGGCCAGCCCCGCTCCGCGTGCCGTGCCGTCCGCGGCGCCGCGCCCCGACGAGCCGATGCCGGACGCGCTGCGGAAACTCTTTCCGGAGGCCCCAGCCGAGGTCTTGGGGCAATGGAGGAGGAGGAGGAGGAGGAGGAGGAGGAGGAGGAGGAGGAGGAGGAGGAGGAGGAGGAGGAGGAGGAGGTAGGGCGGGATAGGTAGCAAATCATGGGAGCCGTGCGTGTCTTCGTACCTTCGTTTCTGCAGTTCACCATCGTGCGGTTGCGTCAGGTAATCGATGAACATGCGCCGTTCCAGCGTCGACCGACGTAGATTTAGCGCCGATTATCGCCGATGGGCGCCGATTTAGCGTCCATTGGCGTCGATCGGCGTCGACTAGCTTTGATTCGCAAGAGCGAATCAGATGGTAGGGGAGGCTCCCGTGAATTGCCGCCGAAAGATAAGCTCAAGGGGGGGAGGCGTCGACCCCCTTCGACAAGTGATCGCCGATAGGGGCCCACTAACCCACCCCGCCCAGGAACGCGCGCATTCGCCATCGGGGTCCTATCGCTGATCAGTCGGCGATGTATCCTCGATTCGGGCTCGATGTTGCCCCCCTCGTTCCAGTCCCCCCCCTATCGTCGACCCGTAGAGGTGCTCGGGCCCGCGGCCGAATGGCTGGACCGGAGCTTCGGGGTGGCGGAGTACGCCGACCTGGAGGCTGGCCAGCTCTCAGACCCTGCGTTCTGGGCGGTGCAATTCTGTCACGCTGGGCGTTTCCGCCCGTTGTCGGGCCCCAGGGCCATCACGGATCGGTCCGGCCCCAGCAAGTGGTGCCGAAGGATGGGGCCTGGAGCAAGAGAGGGGAGCAATCAGTTGCATGCCGATATCGCTGCCCTCCCCTCGCCACCACGGCCAGGCTCGCCTCAGAGCCCTGGGGGCAACGCGCCCCAGGTCGGGTCCGTGCAGTTACGGTGCGGGCGTCGCATGGGCCCCCCAGGCTCGGAGTTTGGGCGGTGGCAGCGGGGGGCTGGTATGCAACTCTTGGGAGGTTGGATGTAATCGGCGTATTTTCGCGGTCGATAACGGGCTACATCTGGGTTTTGGTGGCGCGCACAAGGGGGTAGGGGGAGGGGGGAAGGCTTCTTAGAAGCAGGCTGCTTCTTAGAAGGCGCAGGCATTGCATCCATAGATAAGGCCCGAGCCTTCTAAGAAGCGGGGGTGCTTCTAAGAAGCTCTCCCCCCTCCCCCTAGTTACCCTCCTCTGCCCGCCGCCAAGGGTTTCTCCTGCTGAATCCCGTTGTAGCCCGCTTGATCCAGTTTAATCCTGGGCTTAATCTGGCCTGATCTGGGGGATTTTCCTTCCAAGCGGGCTTCGTCGCCCGTGCTCGTTCCAGCGCAGACCTTCCAGGAGCTGCCTCCCGAGGGGGAGGTCCCCACACCCACCCCGTCGGGCCGTGAAGAGTGTCGCTGCTTCCCAGGAGGCGCGGGCCTTGTCTGCAGGCGTAGGGCGGGCGTCTCCCGAGAAGCAGCTTCCTGCTAAGAAGCCCTCCCCCCTCTCCCTGCCCCCTCGCGCGCGCCGCCGAGTCTCGAAAGCAGAGCGACATCCAGCATCCCTGTGGGGCTGGGGGGTTTTGGTGGTAGGCAGTCGGGGGGGGGGGGACAGCGCCACGGCCGGAGGGAGGACGCCGTGCTGGTGCGGCAGCGGGGCGATCTGGGGAAGGAGCCCTGGGCATCCGGCGTCTGGAACGAATGGGGGGGACGCTTTGTGTCGCGCCTCCGGCCTCCGAGGGGCCCTCTCCGGGCCTCGGGGCCGTGAGGAAACCCCTCGGGATGAGAAGGCGGTGCAGGGGAAG
>CAUYUJ010018161.1:53100-80600 GCA_963575745.1 Prorocentrum cordatum | reverse complement strand
TGTTTTCCCAGAACACCCTCTCCTTCCCACCCACCTCCCGCTCCATCTTCCATACAGCACAATATTATTCCTACCACACACACCATACCATACCATAGTTCCTACCACACATACCATACCATACCATACCATACCATACCACACCATACGTACCATACCGTACCATACCATACCATGGCGTACCATAGCATACCATACCATATCACACCAATGCCAAACCGTACCATACCATACCATACCTCCAGTACCATACCATACCATATCATACCATACCGTACCATACCATACCTACCATACCATTCCATACCACTCCATACCGAAAACCATACTACTTACATGGTTTCGTGCCCCTCCCACCCCTCCAGGGAGGCCCCGCCTGAGCGAGGAGGGTATCGGAATACCATACTATTTACATGGTTTCGTGCCCCTCCCACCCCTCCAGGGAGGCCCCGCCTGAGCGAGGAGGGTATCGGAAAACCATACTATTTACATGGTTTCGTGCCCCTTCCCACCCCTCCAGGGAGGCCCCGCCTGAGCGAGGAGGGTATCGGAATACCATACTATTTACATGGTTTCGTGCCCCTCCCACCCCTCCACGGAGGCCCCGCCTGAGCGAGGAGGGTATCGGAATACCATACTATTTACATGGTTTCGTGCCCCTCCCACCCCTCCTGGGAGGCCCCGCCTGAGCGAGGAGGGTATCGGAATACCATACTATTTACATGGTTTCGTGCCCCTCCCACCCCTCCAGGGAGGCCCCGCCTGAGCGAGGAGGGTATCGGAATACCATACTATTTACATGGTTTCGTGCCCCTCCCACCCCTCCAGGGAGGCCCCGCCTGTGCGTGGAGGGTATCGGAATACCATACTATTTACATGGTTTCGTGCCCCTCCCACCCCTCCAGGGAGGCCCCGCCTGAGCGAGGAGGGTATCGGAAAAACATACAAAAAACATGGTTTCGTGCCCCCTCCCCCCCACCCCCTCCCCCCCCCCCCCCCCCCACCCCCCCCCCCCCCCGCCCCCCACCCCCCCCCACGACCCCCCCATACCCCCCCCCCCCCCCTCCCCCCCCCACCTCCCACCCCCCCCCCCCCCCCCCCCCACCCCCACCCCCCTCCCCCCACCCACCCCCCCCCCCCCCCCCCCCCCCCCCCCCACCCCCCCCCCCCCCCCCCACCCCCCAACCCCCCCCCCCCCCACCCCCCCCCACACCACCCCCCTCCTCCCCCCCTCTTCCCCCTCCTCCAGCTGAAGCGAGGTGGGGATCGAAAACCATTATTATTTACATGGTTTCGTGCCCCTCCCACACCTCCAGGGAGGCCCCGCATGAGCGAGGAGGGTATCGGAAAACCATACTATTTACATGGTTTCGTGCCCCTCCCACCCCTCCAGGGAGGCCCCGCCTGAGCGAGGAGGGTATCGGAATACCATACTATTTACCTGGTTTCGTGCCCCTCCCACCCCTCCAGGGAGGCCCCGCCTGAGCGAGGAGGGTATCGGAATACCATACTATTTACATGGTTTCGTGCCCCTCCCACCCCTCCAGGGAGGCCCCGCCTGAGCGAGGAGGGTATCGGAATACCATACTATTTACATGGTTTCGTGCCCCTCCCACCCCTCCAGGGAGGCCCCGCCTGAGCGAGGAGGGTATCGGAATACCATACTATTTACATGGTTTCGTGCCCCTCCCACCCCTCCAGGGAGGCCCCGCCTGAGCGAGGAGGGTATCGGAATACCATACTATATTACATGGTTTCGTGCCCCTCCCACCCCTCCAGGGAGGCCCCGCCTGAGCGAGGAGGGTATCGAAAACCATACTATTTACATGGTTTCGTGCCCCTCCCACCCCTCCAGGGAGGCCCCGCCTGAGCGAGGAGGGTATCGGAATACCATACTATTTACATGGTTTCGTGCCCCTCCCACCCCTCCAGGGAGGCCCCGCCTGAGCGAGGAGGGTATCGGAATACCATACTATTTACATGGTTTCGTGCCCCTCCCACCCCTCCAGGGAGGCCCCGCCTGAGCGAGGAGGGTATCGGAAACCATACTATTTACATGGTTTCGTGCCCCTCCCACCCCTCCAGGGAGGCCCCGCCTGAGCGAGGAGGGTATCCGAAAACCATACTATTTACATGGTTTCGTGCCCCTCCCACCCCTCCAGGGAGGCCCAGCCTGAGCGAGGAGGGTATCGGAAAACCATACTATTTACATGGTTTCGTGCCCCTCCCACCCCTCCAGAGAGGCCCCGCCTGAGCGAGGAGGGTATCGGAAAACCATACTCTTTACACGGTTTCGTGCCCCTCCCACCCCTTCAGGGAGGCCCCGCCTGAGCGAGGAAACCACCAACGCCCAGAGGGCTGGTGGGATTGAGAGTCTGTGTGCCGGAGCTCCTTACATGTCTGCAAGGTCGCTGAGCCTAGTGCACACCAAGGGGTCCTCCAGGGCCTCGGCAAACCCTTTCAACATGAGCGGACAGAATGAGGAGGAGGAGGAAGAGGGGGAGGAGGAACAGGAGGGGGAGGAGGAGGAGGAGGAGGAGGAGGAGGAGGAGGAGGAGGAGGAGGAGGAGGAAAAGGGAGGATTGGGACCAGATAGAACCCATGATGCATCAGCGATATACACCCTCCCGTCCCATGTCCCCTCCTCATAAGTTCCTACACGCATCTTTTCCAAACCTCGGACGCGCGCCCAGGAAAGACAGGCGCCCCATGGGCGTGGCATTGGTGAGGAAACTGAAGTTCAATACATCTGGCAGGTTTTTTGGGAATCGCAGCTGGGTTTTCATATGTGTTTCAAGAGCTATATCTTAGAATGCTCAGAAACCCAATGGCTTTGAAAAGGATTTCGTCATGCGCGCGCGGCGACGCCGCTCCAGAGTGCTCGCGCGATGAGACTGGTGTGACGACCTTTTGCCCACAGCATTCGCAGTCGAAGTCCGAGTAGAGCTCTCAGAGTTGGGAGTCCGCGTGACAGACCAGGCCAATATGGTCGCACTGAGTCCCAAGGACGAGGAGGAGAGGCGGAGAAGGACGGCGTCAGTCGCTTGGCTCTGAACCCTTTGGGGGTTCTGCCAGCAGCATTGGCTCTTCTGGGCTCGTGCTACTCCCCCAGTGGGAGCGCTGAACCCTCCGGGGCTCGTGCTCCCACTCACCTGGCGCTGAACCCTTCGGGGCTCGTGCCAGGTGCCAGTAGCGCTGAACCCTTCGGGGCTCGTGCTCCTGAAACTGGGAGCGCTGAACCCTCCGGGGCTCGTGCTCCCACTCACCTGGCGCTGAACCCTTCGGGGCTCGTGCCAGGTGCCAGTAGCGCTGAACCCTTCGGGGCTCGTGCTACTGAAACTGGGAGCATTGAACCCTCCAGGGCTCGTGCTCCCACTCACCTGGCGCTGAACCCTTCGGGGCTCGTGCCAGGTGCCAGTAGCGCTGAACCCTTCGGGGCTCGTGCCAGGTGCCAGCAGCGCTGAACCCTGCGGGGCTCGTGCTACTGAAACTGGGAGCGCTGAACCCTCCGGGGCTCGTGCTCCCAATCACCTGGCGCTGAACCCTTCGGGGCTCGTGCCAGGTGCCAGTAGCGCTGAACCCTTGGGGCTCGTGCTACTGAAACTGGGAGCGCTGAACCTTTCGGGGCTCGTGCTCCCAATGACCTGGCGCTGAACCCTGCGGGGCTCGTGCCAGGTGCCAGTAGCGCTGAACCCTTAGGGGCTGGTGCTACTGAGTCGATTCTTACTACCATTCAAACAACTTTTATGACCTTGAATAAGGGGCCACTAACGCAATTTTTTTTTGAGGGTTTGGGGCCCGTTGGTGGGTATCAGGAGACCCCTATCGCCTTCAGCAACACCGCGTGCCCTTTCGCGAAGTGCGCCTCCGTGAACTTCGACCCAGACCTGGGCTTCGCTGTCGTGGACGGCTCGACGGTCACCTCCGTCCGCGTCCTCGTCACCTTCCAGGACCCGGATGAGGACGAGGAGACAACGGTGCCCGACACCGCGCAGGGCTTGCGCGTCACGCGGGTGGCCACGTGCGCCCTCGAGCCCGCGGGCCAGGAGGCGCCAGCGAAGTTCCAGTTCACTGCTGGCGGCCTCTCCAGCGCCGTGCAATGGCTGGTCCGCGCCGACGGGACGTTCTTCCTGAGTGTTACAAAACGGAAGAACGACAACACTTTCGTTGTTCAGACACACCACAAGGTGACCCCGCCCGACGCAGCGTTGTGGGCGCAGTTCATGAACAAGACTTTGGCGATCGCGAAGGGCCCGCCGCTTAACTTCGGCCACTCCATCACTCTAATGAAGCGCAAGCGCGCGCTGGACGAGGCCGCTGGCCCCTCCGCGGCTGCGGACATGACAGTCCGCAGCCGCGGGCTGGTCGAGGGGTGAACTGCGTCCGCCCACCGCTGGTCGCCCCCGCTGCTTCGGTCTGCTGGTGTAGCGGCGCTTGCGTTGCAACAGGTGGAGTTGACTTGGAATCGTACTACCATCGGTCTTCACTGCAGTGGCTGCGATTAAATAGCACTCCGCGTGGGCTTAAGTGAAGCCCCCCCACGCGTCGGCCCGAGTACAGTCAGGCTAGTAGGTTAACGCCGTGTGCACAAAACCATTATGCAGCGATACATTGTTTGGGAGATTATTGGCAGTCTTTTAAACCGCTCTTGGCCGATCAGTGTCTGCGTTCGAATTGTAGTTGCCAGACACCTCGGCAAGTGCTTTCGTCTAGCGAACTCGTGTCGCCCACCCTCTTGTATAACCTCGACTGGACGAGGGGAATGAGACCACTCAGACCAACCTCACGAATCGGACCTCACGAGGAAAATGAGACCACTCAAACCAACCTCCCGCTGCTGCTCCTGCTGCGGTTCCGGCTGCTGCTCTTCGCCATCATTCATCTTATCCTCTTCCTCCTCCTCCTCCTCCTCCTCCTCTTCCTGGAGGGTATCGGACAACATGCTGTTTACGCGGTTTCGTGTCCCCCCTCCACTCCTCCAGAGAGGCCGCGCTTGAACGAGGAGGGTCGCGGAAAGTGTTACTCTTCGCCAGGTTTCGTAGCCCTCCCCCCTTCCAGCGGGGCCCCGCCGAAGCGAGGAGGGCATCAAGAAAATGGGTCCCACGAAACCGTTAATCTCTTTATGTGGGGAACTCCGTTAGCATAATTTCATAATTTATTTTTTTCGGCGCCTGCGGCGGGCTTTCTTATCCAATCCAGCTTATCTTATCCAATCCATCTTGTCCAATCCAACCCATCTTATCTTATCCAACCCATATTGTCCCATCTTATCTTATCCCACCCAATCCAATCCACCCAACCAAATCCATCAATTCATTTGTTTCTGCGCCTGCGGCGGGCCAATCCAATCCATCTTATCTTATCCAATCCATTTCTCCCAATCCAACCCATCTCATCTTATCCAATCCATCTTATCCCATCCAATCCAATCCACCCAACCCAATCCATCAATTCATTTTTGTCGGCCCCTGCGGCGGGCTTTCTTATCCAATCCAGCTTGTCTTATCCAATCCATCTTGTCCAATCCAATCCATCTTGTCCAATCCAATCCATCTTGAGTCAGTCAGGGTGGGCATTTGATCTCAATCCCCCCCCCCAAACCTCCTTATCGCCCGCAGGGCGGTCGTATAGGTATGCATTCTTCGTTGCTTCCATGGGAAAGCGGGGAAACAAGTATACACCACACCACCCCGACGTCGTCCCCGACCCTCAGAAAAGTCATGGGATCGTAAAGCAGCCCGCCACTGGTCGGAATTTGGGGGGTGAGATCGCAGAGGAACGGAGACCCCCAACCGGGAAATCGTTTCGTTTCGTTCGTGTCGTGCGTGAGGGCGAGGCGAAGCTGCGGGAGCGCGCGAGAGGAATGAACCCGTCGTTGCTAGGGCGAAGTCAAGACAAGTGATTCTTCCCCGTCCGTCCGTCCGTCCGGCGTTGGCCCTGTGGTGCCCCGCGGTGTCCCGTGGTGTCCCGTGGTGTCCGCCATTGCTAGGGCGAAGTCAAAACAAATGACTCTCCCCTTCCCGCCCGTCCGGCGGTGGCTCGCGGTGTCCCGCGGTGTCCCGTGGTGTCCCGTGGTGTCCGGTGGTGTCCGCCGTTGCTGGGGCGAAGTCAAGACAAATGATTCTCCCCCGCCCGCCCGTCCGTCCGTCCGTCCGGCGGTGGCTCGCGGCGTCCCGCGGTGTCCCGTGGTGTCCCGTGGTGTCCCGTTGAGTGAGATCGATAGTGAGCTCGATAGTGAGATCGGTATTGATAGTGAGATCGATAGTTAGACCGATAGTGAGATCGAGAGGTGTCCCGCGGTGTCCCGCGGTGTCCCGTGGTGTCCCGTGGTGGCCCGTGGTGTCCCGTGGTGTCCCGTTG
Organism: Prorocentrum cordatum; assembly: GCA_963575745.1. Lineage (NCBI taxonomy): Eukaryota > Dinophyceae > Prorocentrales > Prorocentraceae > Prorocentrum > Prorocentrum cordatum. Next base: position 74,240 of record CAUYUJ010018161.1, on the reverse strand, counting down.
AGTGAAATCGAAAGTGAGATTGATAGTGAGATCGATACTCAGATCCACGTGGTGCCCGATGTGTCCCGTGGTGGCCCGTGGTGTCCCAAAAAGTGAGATCGATAGTGAGTTCGATAGTGAGATCGACAGGTGTCCCGTGGTGTCCCGTGGTGTCCCGTGGTGTCCCGTTGAGTGAGATTGATAGTGAGATCGATAGTGAGATTGATGTGTTGTCCCGCGGTGTCCCGTGGTGTCCCGTGGTGTCTCGTGGTGTCCCGTTGAGTGAGATCGACAGTGAGATCGATAGTTAGACCGATAGTGAGATCGAGAGGTGTCCCGCGGTGTCCCGTGGTGTCCCGTGGTGTCCCGTGGTGTCCCGTTGAGTGAGGTCGATAGTGAGTTCGATTGAGTCAGAGATGTTGGTTCCCCCCCCCACAACCTCCTTACCACCCGAAGGGTGGTGGTATAGGTAAGGTGTATGCTAGAAGGTCGCTGTTTCGTCTCGCTGGCCAGCAGCAGTGCTGGGCCACCTCAGATCCCCAGCCGACTCCAACGAACAGCAACCTCCGCGCCGATGTTTGCCAGCACGTCGCAACTGGGGCAGCGAGATCCATGCACGTCCGCTGCCCCAGTCCCGACCAGTCCTGGGCCCGGGAATGGCGTGCATGCACTCCCGGCCAGGCTGGGAGGGCGTCAACACCGCCCCTGGGCCCAGGACGGGCCGGACCTGAGCAGTGGATGTATGTATGCATGCATGCATGGATGTATGCATGTATGTATGTATATATGTATGTATGTATAAAGATGTGTATGTATGTACGTACGCATGTATGTATGCATGTCTGTCTGTCTGTCTGTCTGTATGGATGCATGTATGTATGTATGCATGCATGTATGTGGGTATATATGTCTGCATGCATGCATGCATGTATGCATGCATCATGCATGCATGTATGCATGTATGCATGTATGCATGCTTGCATGTATGCATGTATGAATGCATGCACGTATGCATGTATGCACGTATGCATATATTCATGCATGTATGCATGGATGCATGTATGCATGTATGCATGTACGCATGTATGCATGCATTAATGTAAGCATGTATGCATGTATGCATGCATGCATGCATGCATGCATATATGTATGTATGTATGTATGTATGTATGTATGCATGTTGCATGTGTGTGTATGTATGCCTGCCTGCCTGCATGCATGCATGCATGCATGCATGCATGTATGTATGTGTGCATGCATGTATGTATGCATCATGCATGTATGTATGTATGTATGTATGTATGTATGTATGCATGCATGCATGCATGCATGTATGTATGTATGTATGTATGCATGTCTGTGTGTGTATGTATGTATGTATGTATGTATGTATGTATGTATATATGCATGCATGCATGCATGCATGCATGTATTGATGCATGCATGCATTGATGCATGCATGTATGCATGCATACATGCATGCATGCATGTATATTTATACATATGCAGTTCTATTTTCATACATATATATATGTATATATATATATATATACGTATATACTGGTCGCCCCCCCTCAGCACCCCCAAACCACAAACACCACAACACCTTCACTCATCGTTTGCTCGTCATCGTCCTCCTCCTCCGCCTCGTTCCTCCTCCTCCGCGGCGCGCCCGAGGGGAAGTGAGAAGGGGCGGGCCTTCTCTGTAGGTTGGGAAGTCCCCCGGCCTTCCGAGAATTTTTCCCCAATCAATGCTTGCTTTGCAGGGGTCCTAGCAGAAGTTGAAGGATTTGGCGAAAGTTCCCCGCCAATTTTGGTGGCAGGCTGGGTTCCCGGGTGCCCGGGTTCCCGGTTCCGGGTTCCCGGGTTCCCGGTTCCGGGTTCCGGGCCGATTTCGGAGGGCGGGGAGGTTCCCGGGTTCCCGGGTTTTTGGTCGATTTTTTTACCGATCGGTCTCACCATCGATCTCATTACCGATTTCTCGATCGATCTCACCATCGACCTCACAATCGATCTCACTATCAATCTCAAAAAAGATCTCACTAGAGATCGCATGAGCGATCCCGCGATCGATCTCACTATGGATCTCATTGAATCGATTTCACTCTCGGTCTCACGATCGACCTTACAATCGTCCTCACTATCGATTCCACTATCGATCTCATTATCGATCTCACAATCGATCTCAAGATCCATAGTATCAATTTTCAAATCATCCACTGATTGGGCTTTCTCAGGTGTAATTCTAAACCTTCCCCGAAGGCAAACAAAAACTTTTCGGTAGGCACGAGTGCTTCTGAGAAGCCCCGCCACCTTTTGAGAAGGCCTTGTCCCTCTCATTTCCCCCCCTCGCTCGTGGCCGAGAAAAGGCACAGTCGGACCGAGGTATACGATCGAGGTCGATTCTGGGAGGGTACCCTGATGTTCTGCGTGCTTGTTGGACGTTTTTGTGTATCCTGGGGAGGGCGCCCCTGGATGTTCTGTTTGTTTTGGCCGCCGGAGGGTCTCGTGCTCTTGAGGGGTGTCCTTCTGGCCTGGGCCCGACCGTACCGCCGCCGCTGCCCTCCTCGTTCTCGCCTTTCCGGGCTTCTGGGAGGCCACGGCTGGATTCGCCTCGAAGGACTGGTCAGGGCGCACCCCAGGAAAGGTCTGGGGAGGAGGAGGAGGAGGAGGAGGAGGAGGAGGAGGAGGAGGAGGAGGAGGAGGAGGAGGAGGAGGAGGAGGAGGGGGAGGAGGAGGAGGAGGAGGAGGAGGAGGAGGAGGGAGTAGTGGTATTGGTACCTTTTCGTTGCCTTCAGGAGGGTTCACACGGTTCGGAAGAGGGCCAGTTGAGACATAGGTCGCTTTTTGGCCTTCGTCTAGGTCACCCCGGGGGGCGCGAAGACAGCCACGCTTCGCGCGTCGCGGCTGGGGCCGCGGAGCTGGCGTTCCCCAAGGGCGCAAGGCGGGGCGCGATGTGCGAAATTAGGTGACCTAGTTTTGGGGGCCCCATCTTCGCCGTGGCCGAACTCAGCTCTGAGAACTTGTGCGTTTGGACCCTGGGAGGGGTCCGAGAACCGACTTTGAGCGGATTCGGCACGGCCGAGCCCAGCTTTGAAAGCTGACGCGTTTGGACCCAGGGAGGGGTCTGGAGGCCGACTACTAGCGGACGTGGGCCGGGCGGGATGGCCGCCGTTGCTTCACGGGCGTCGTCTCAGCTGGCCTTTCTCCGAGAGGTCACGGAGAGGGCGACGGGGCGTCAGTTCGCGCTGAAGGAGATCCTGACGGTCAGCGACGACGACCGGGCCTCGCGGGAGAAGATAGAGCGGGAGGTGAGCGTCCACAAGAGCCTCAGGTCGGGTGCTGCTAGAAGCGTCCCTAGGCTATGGTGCCCCTAGGATCTCCAAGGAGGCCCCAGCGGCCTCCAGAGCACCCCTCACAAGGCCCAGGGGGCCCTGGAGGCTACAGAATTGAGCGAGCAGCTGGGGGCACCTTGGGCCAGGGACACCTTCAGCTCAGCCTCGTTTGTCCGATCCCCATCCCCCCTTCCCACTGGGCCATGGCATCTCAGGCACGCCAGCCCAACCCCTCAGTTGAGCGACAAAGAAAACGGGGTCGACTGCGCCGACATCGGCGCGTAAGCTGCCCGCATCAGGTCGCGCGTTAGCGCCCTCGTCTCCGATGTGGCGTGCCGCGCTGGCGGCCCGCGTAAGCCGCCGCGTAAGGTCGCTATGCCATCTCGCGTAAGACCCCTTCTTGCTCGTCGCCCAGTTGGGGATAGGCCCCGCGAATCCTGACGGCAACACCGCACATTCCCATCGATCCGTGGGGCCAGAGCCATGCCGGTGGGGATGGGGATCGGCGAAGAGCGCTGTTCCACAGCAGCAGCCCCGAGCAGGCACCCGCACATTGTGCGGTGCTGCGAGAGCTTCGACCACTGCGGCATCCACTTTATGCTGCTCGAGCTCGCCGAGGGGGGCGACCTCTGATGGGCCAACTGTCCACCACCACTACCATAGGTAAGACGGAGGATAACGGAGAATGGGGAGGTCTTCCTCCTCCTCCTCCTCCTCCTCCTCCTCCTCCTCCTCCTCCTATCTATGGTAGTGGTGGTGGAAAATCGGCCCCTCAACCTCTACCGGCGCCTGCAGCGCGACAGCTCCCTCAAGGAGGCGCAGGCCGCCCGGCTGCTGGCGGACGTGGCCGCGGGGCTGCACTATCCGGCGGCCTTGGCGGCCCATCCCCCCGCCGTGCCTGGGCCGTGGACGAGATCGCTGCTTGATCTGTGATGTTCCAACCTACCTTGTCCCTGATCACCAGAAAGAGTTTCGAGCACCAAGAAAGTACCGAAACTCGAGGGCTTTTAAAGTGTCGGGCCCTGGGGGCGGTCCTCGTTCCACATTGTGTCGATACTTTTCTGGGTGCTCGAATTTATTTCTCGGATGTGGTCCTTTGGGAGCAACAGAGTGCGTGATTCCAAGGTGAAACAAACTGCACAAACATAAACTTTCGGAGCTCCGCGTGGAAGCCCCGCCGCGTGAGCGGGCCCCCGCGCCCAGCTCTCTCCTGCGGCCGCCTCCTCCTCTTTCTTCCCCCTCTTACATGTGGGCTGAGTCGCGACTCCGCCCCCTGGTGTCGCTCGGACGCGCGTGCGGATTGCCTCTGCCGCGCCGCGATTTTTTTTTTTTTTTTTTTTTTTTTTTTTTTTTTTTTTTTTTTTTTTTTTTGTTTTTTTTTTTTTTTTTTTGTTTTTTTTTTATTTTCAGTTTTTTTTTTTTTTTTTTTTTTTTTTTTTTTTTTTTTTTTTTTTTTTTTTTTTTTTTTTTTTTTTTTTTTTTTTTTTTTTTTTTTTTTTTTTTTTTTTTTTTTTTTTTTTTATAAAATCTATATACATTTTTTCAAGGGAGGAGGAGGCGGAGGAGGAGGACAGGAAATAGTAGTAATAGTACTATTAACAATAATCAGAATAATAAACATCATGCTACTATTAAGAATACTATTAGTATTAACCATCATAACGCGAAGCATAACAGTACTTTGAAGAAGACGAGTGCTAATACTATTACCATTACTAAGAGCAATCATGATATTACTAATCATATTAAGACACATAAGAAGAAACAAGCTACGGCAAATAATACTGACACTACAATTAACAAGAAATGAATGTAGTAATATTAGTAGTGGTATTATGAATAATACTAATGCTAACACGAGTCATACTCATACTAATGTTAATAACACGCAGCATTATTCATAGTAATCTTATGATTAATGATTTGGGAAATGAACAACACGAATGAATAGTAATCATAATACACTAGTAATCATACTAATACTTATCATAAGAAAAAGGAGGTGGAGGCTGTCCCGTTTGGGCCTCTCAAGTTGGAGCCGCTGGGGGGGGCTCAGGTCCCCCAGCTGGTGCTGGCCAGCAGACGTGGGGAGAACAGGCCCCCTCGTCGCCATGCCTCGGCGCGGCTCGAAGAAATTGTGTGCTTCGATCTGGATGGGTGCGGGGAGTGATTTTGGCGTGGACGTGCCCATTTTCTTGACTGATCTTCTCGGGGCCCATCCATCGCCGATTCCCCGTGCCGCTTCCAGGACGAGCGGCCTCGTAGAGGCCTCTTGGGATCTCTCTTGGGACGTTTCCTGAGGGCTTCTTGGATCCAGTTGGAGGCCTCTTTTGGTTCTCAAGGGCGCCCTTGGAGGCCTCCCCGGGGCCTCCGAGACGGCCTCCTCGGGGGCCTCCGGGGGCCTCTCGGGGAGCCCACTGGCGGTCTCCGGCGGTCTTTTGGGGTGGTGGACTCCGAGTGTCAGTCCGTGTTGCCCCCTCTGGGGCTCCAGTCGGGGCCGTCTTGGGGCCCTTGTGCCCCTCTTTGGAATTCTGGAGGCCTTTTTGTGGGGCGATCTTGGGGGCCTGCCAGACGGTCTCGGACGGAACTACGGCAGAGTCAGCGAGTATGCTAATGTGTGCACAGAATCCCAGACATCCGGCGCCTCGATTTTTTCGACTCTCGGGTCCCCGAATTCTGAGTCGTTTTTGACGGTCGCGAGGCCTAGTTAGGGCCCCGAGAGGCTGAAAACGATGAAAGACCGTTGTCTCGATTTTTTCGAGACGCTGGATGTCTAGGATGCAGGTGCTTTCCAATGATTCTGGCCTCTTGGACCACCCTCGGGGCCTCGAACAGGCCAACCCCCGCCCAGAGGCCCAGGACGGTCCGTTGGGTCCATCGCGGGACTCGCAGGAACTGTGAACTCGATGGTGGCGGCAGCGACGACGACGGCGACCACGAGGTTCGTGGATCGAGGTTCGAGCTCTGGGGAGGGCAGGACGATGAGAGGCTCTCTCTCCTCCTGCACCTTCCTCCCTCCTCCCTCCCCCCTTCCTCCCCTCGTCGCGCCGCGTCGCGCTGCCGAAGAGGCCACGCCCCAAGAATCGTCCAGAGTCGTGCGGGGATCCCCAGGAGCGCCCAGAGGCACCCAGGAATCCCGAGAGCGCTGGGGGTCTGGGCTCCCCCTGAGGAGCCCGTGCGGTGCCCAGGACAGAGAGAGCTCCAAGGGGGGCCCGAGGGCGCCCCACAGCCGTGCCTCGGGGCACGGCGTCGGATCTGCACGCGATGGGCTGGATGCACCGCGACATCAAGCCCGAGAACGTGTTCCTCGACGGGGAGGACCGCGGGAAGCTCGGCGACTTCGGCGAGTGCGCCGACGCGTCGGCCGCGCAGACCCTGGAGTGCGGGTCTCCCGCGTACTTCGCCCCCGAGATGTGCGCCGGGGGCGGCTACGACCGCCGCGTGGACGTGTGGGCCGTCGGGATCCTGCTGTACGAGATGCTCACGGGGTCGTGGCCGTTCCCGCTGGCCCTCACGCTCAACGCCACCAAGGAGGCGATCTCCAAGCTGGGCTTCCGCGACGGGGCCTGGGCGAACGTCCCAGTCGACGCCCAGGCTGTCATCAGGTCGATCTTGCAGAGAGATCCTGGGCAGCGCCTAAGCCTGCTGGGCGTGCTGGGGCACGCGTGGCTCACGGGGCACGTCGGGTCCGGCGAGCACGAGGCGGCGGTGGCGCTGGGTCGCGAGCTGCAGGAGCGGGCGAGCGCCGTCGCTGCGCTGAGGCTGGAGCTCGAGGACCTCGAGGTCTCCACCGACGTCGCCGAGGCGAGGGAGGTGCTGAGGAGGGCCGTCTCGCGCGGCATGGAGGGGGAGCCCCTCTTCTGCAGGCTGGCGGAGCGGTACGAGGTGCTCAAGAAGCAGGCGCGGCGGTGCGAGGACCTGCTGAGGCTCGAGGGAGAGCAAATAGCGGCATAAGCATCAAGTCGGGCACGTCCTTCTTCAGGAGGGATTTTCCGGAATGGCCGGAAAGAGTCGGACGATTTCAGTGGATCATTTTCGAGCATCTTTTGGATTATTTCTGGTTATTCACCCAAAGTCCGCCTGCAGGAGGACATGCCCGACCCAACTCAACGAGGACAAATGCACCCCGACCCCATCGTCGGCGTTTACTAAACGGCCCCGTGCGTTTAGTGAACAGCGCTTCCTTGTTCGCTCCCTTCGTCGGGTGCGTTTACTAACCGGTTGCGTTGTCGGGGCGCTGCTTATCGCGGTGGATCTCCAGCCCTCGACTGACGTGAGCATCAGCCTCCGCGGGTCCGGCCGCGCAGATCTCCTCCTGGATCGGCGCGGGGCCCCGCCTCCCGGGCGCGCGGAGCGCCGCCGGGGGCGGCGCCGCTCCGCGCCGCCAGGGGGGGCCCGGGCACCGATCCAAGGAGATCTGCGCGGACCTCCGAGGCGAACCCGTGTGCAGCGTGACGCGTCGGCGTCTCCAGGGGCGCCTTCGCTCCTCGGCCCAGGACCGGTGCGCGGCGCACAGCTTCATCAGTCGGGCGTGGCCTGCTGCGGGAGGAAATGTGCAAAAAGAGTGAAAAAGTCAGGGGACAATTTTCATATATATATATATATATATATATAAATTATTTTGGTTTCCAATGAATTTGTTAGTAAGAAAATCATATTCTGCCTGTAGGAGGACATGCCCGACCTGAGCATAGCTGCTCGGCCCTCGGGGCCGACAGCCTGTGCGGCCGCACCGCGCCGGAGCGGGGCCCGAAGGCCGTCCCAGCATGGCACGGTGCACGGGCGCCTGCGGCAGCAAGGCACGGGAGCCTCGCAGGCCCTCGCAATTCTGTCTCTGGCGTCGATTCAGCGCCTGGGAGTCAACGAGGTCGCGCAGATTTTGCGTAGCTTGGCGTCGATCAGCGCCGGTGTAGCGTCGATGAGCGTGGATTTAGCGTCGATTCACGTCGATTCGCTAGGCCCGACAAGCTGGTATAGGAGCTTCCTACGAGTTGCCACCGAAGGCTCCCATCTAGTATACCCAGACATTCGAGGTCCTGCTGTGTCCAACGCGCGGTCCCCGGAAGTCCCGACCCTTTCCCCAGGGCCGGCTCCTCGTCCCGAGTCGTTCTCTGTCACGAGGAAGAGAAACACACAGACACAATTCATCCTCGATTCCCCAGAAAATATGGGAAACTATGGGAAGTGGGGGGGAAGACAGAAACCCAGAAAATATGGAAAAATATAGGGAATATCTTTCTTTGTGTGTATTTATTTGTGTGTCCTGGGGCCCCTTCACTCTGACGTCCCCGAGGCCCGGCGGGGGCCCCCAGAGGCTGCCGGTGGCCCACAGCCCTCCCGTCATGATTTCGCGCCCCGCGGACGTGTCCAGGTACTGCAGGTTCGTGCCGCGTCGACGCGGCGGCGAGCCCAGCGCGGGCGTCGCCAGTGGCTCAGAAGCGGCCAGCCAGTGTAGAGCGGTTCGGCGAGCAAGAGGCCGCCGATCGTTCAAGGAGCGGCCACACGCGGGGTCAGAAGCCAGCGCCGGGCTCGTCACGACACGAACCTGCCGTATGTTTTCTTGTTTTCTTCCTCCAGAGGTGCAATCGGCACACCCCCCACGCGCTCCACCGAAGGCCCAAGTGGCGCAGCTCGCATTGTGGCGTTGCACCCACTTCGGCACACCCCGTCACACGTTTCGTGGCCCCACAGGGAGCTCCACCGAAGACCCCAGCGGCGCAGTTCGCATGGTGGCGTCGCCCGCATCCGCTCTTCTCCTCCTCGTCCACGCCGCAGTCCTCCTGCTGCCCCCGCTCCTTCACCCCACCTGCCCCGCGACACTCGCCTAAGCAGGTTGGGTCCTCGGACCAGGTTTTTGTCTGTTGTCCCAGAGGTGCACCCGCCAGAGCAGTAAGACCGACGTCCGGAAGCTGCTGGCGGCGCTGGCAGCGGAGGGCCTCGACCTGCCTGGCGGCTGGCTCGTGGCGGGGGGCCCGCGGCTGTTCGCCGCGGCCGAGGGGTGGGCGCTGGAGCTCAGCGACCACGCGCCCTCCCTGCCTCCCCTCCTCGTCCTCCTCCTCCTCCTCCTCCTCCTCGTCCTCCTCCTCGTCCTCGTCCTCGTCCTTCGGCGAGAGGTCGCGCCGCCTGGCGGAGGCCAAGCGCCGGCGCGCGTAGACGCCCAAGCCAGAGCTTCGCGACACCCACTTTGAGTTCCAGCAGCTGGCGCATGATCTGGAGGGCGAGGATGACTGCAGCAAGCCTATCTTGTTCGCGGGTGATGCTTGGTGCAGCCGCCGCGTCATTGTGCCCGCGACGGCTGCCCGTGCCTCTTGTTGGCCAGCAGGGGCGCTTCCTCCAGACCAGGGGCCCCGCGGTCTCCGCCGAGGTCGGCCTCGCCTGCGCCAAGTGTGGTTTACCGGGCTGGAGGAGGCCCGCGCCGCCGCGGAGCAGGTCCCGAGAAGGCCGCGGCGTGCAGGGGGCGTGCCAGCGGCCACTCCACCAAGAAGGTGGCCGCGACTGCCGCGCCGGGACGCGCTCGCACCTGGAACGCGCTCGCTACCTTGGCCATTCGTGCGTAGTCGCTTCTCCGCAACGGCTCGGGCCCCAACCAACTTCGCCGCGTCCTTGGGGGCCTCAAGGACTGCTGCATCTAGGTCGGGGGGGGCAGCCAGAAGAAGACGCGCTTGCAACGCCGCCGGCGTTGAGATCCAGGAGTGGCAAACTGCGGAGGACGAGACTCTCCGCGGCGTTGGGGGGGCTCCGCGCGTGCGCTGCTGCGCGCAGTCGGCAGTTCATGGAACTCTAGGAGCGGTGGGCGAGTGGGGCGATGGGCCAGCCGGCTTTGTCTACGGGCGCATCGAGGGCCTTCCCTGCCAACGGGCCGATATGCTCGTCGGTGACGCGGCCGTCGCAAGACCCCGTCGCCATCGTGGCTGCTAAGACGAATCGGTGGGGGGCCATCTGGGCGGGCTCTGAGTCTGGCGAGACCGCCCCCCCTCAGGCCCTCGACGTGCTGCTGTGCTGGGCGTCGGAGGCGCGGCTGCGGCCCATCGCGCTGGATATGCTCGGCGCGGTCTTCGCTGGGGCGCCCTCTGACAAAGCGCGCGTGGTCGACGTCGTCTCGGCCGCGGGCGCCCGGCGCCGCCCGCTTTTGGCGAGGCGGGAGCTCGTCGACCTGCTCGACATCATTGAGCAGCAGGGGATGTGGCCGGGGCAGCCGCTGTAGGCGCTGCGGTGCCAAAGCTGGTGGTGGGAGACCGTGCTCTTGGCGTGTTGACATCGAGAAGTTCTACGACGTAACCGGGTGCAGAATTCATATTCGCGCGGCTCGTGTATACGGGCTTTGATCAAGACTTTCTTCCTTTGTCGGAGCGTTGGAGACCCAGCGCTTCATGTCGCCGAGGCGGCTGAGGCAGCAGAAGTGGTTCGGCCCGTTGCTCCGGACTGGCAAGTCTGCGGTGGCGGGCTCCTCGCATGGCAACAAACGCGCCGAGCTCTTCCTGGTCCTGATCTTGGTGGAGTCCAGCAGGAAGTGGGGTGGCTCGGAGCTCTGGGCCTTCGCGGACGACGCCGTTGCTAGAGGGGGGGGCGCCCAGGGCCTCGTTCGCTCCGCCATCTTGGGGGCGGCGCAGATGCTCGAGCAGCGTCTCGGCGAGTGGCGCCTCGAGGTTCCGGACAGGGCGGTCGTCGTTTCCAGAGGCCTTGTCAGCGACGACGCGCAAGTAATCTTTGAGGCGTGACTTGCGCGGCTGCCGCCAAGGTTGTCGCCTCGGGCGTCGACGCGGCTGGTGGCCGTGCGCGGCCCCGGCGCAGGGCTGACACTAGAAAGTGAGCTGCGCGCTGACAGTGAAGGCGCATCGTCCGCGCGCGCCAGCGCGTGCGCCCTGGCAGGCTCGCCAAGGCGTTGGTTTACGACGGTCCAGCCTCCGGCCACCTACGGGCACCGGGCCATGGACCATGGATTGGCCCCGTCCGCCAGTGTCAAGTTGCGGAGGGCTGCCAGTGTCTGCTGCTGGGTGCGACCCAGGGCAGGGGCTTGACGAGCATCCTGGGCGCGCTCCGCGGCGACGAGGAGCCAGGGGTCGAGTTGCGCCGCCAGTTTTTGGCAGAGTGGCTGCGGACGACTTCGGGCGGCGCCTAGCGTGGGCGCATCCGCCGTCCAGGTGGAGTTTGGGCGAGGCCGTCGGGCTGCAACTGTGGCAGCAGGCTGGCGAGCGTGTCGACGGTGAGGATTGCTTGCGCAGGGTAGACGCCATGGGGGTCGCCATGGAGCAGCATTGCTTTCCTCGCCGACGGGAGAACCTGGTGGCGGTGTCTGGCGGACAGTGGCCGCGTGAACGCTGGCGGGTGGCAGGCCGCGGGCTGGGCTCCGCCCTCTGCCCGAGGTCGGCGTCGGCTAGGAGTCGTTGTGCCGCAGGGTCCGCGCCACAAGACGGCGCACCTGCTGGAGCAGGCGAGGGGGGCAGGGCGCGCTCCGCCCAGCCCATGAGGCGCCGCGGCCTGGCCCACCGAGGCGCCGCGCCGCGCCTGTCTTCGACGTGGACTTCACCGGGTGACAGGTGGGCGTCGGCGGATTCGAGCGCGCGAGGTGCGAGGGCGGCGTTCTCCACCTGTTCGGCGACGTGAGCGGAGGTGAGCATGGTAATGGTCGTCGCCGCCGCCGAGCTGATATAGTATTTTGCTCGATCGCCGTCGACCCTGCGACCTTCGCCTGGACCTTGACGGGCGGCGCCGTCGGAGGAGCTCCAGCGCGCCAGACAGTGCCGCGTGCTGAGCTCCTCGCCTTTGCCCTCGCTCTCGAGGCTAACTGTGGGACGTAATTGTTCTGCGCTGGCACCGTGGGCTTGTTCCCAGGATGGCGCGCCTGTAGGCATGTCCGACCGTCGGGGCTCAAGGGGGACTTCTGGGGCCAAGTGGAAAAGGCCATCTCATCCCAGGGGGCCCATCGGGCCCGAAGAGGTCCAGATGGAGAGGATCCCGCCCCGCGTGGACGAGGGCCCCGGCAAGCTGGTCTCACCTGGCTCCCATCTTCGTGCCGCGGGGGATGCCCGTGCTGACGCTCTGGCGGGGGCTGCCGCCTCCCGGGTCTGGGGGCGGGGGGTGCTCGGGTCGCCCCCGTCGAGCCAGCGTCTAGGAGGAGGAGGAGGAGGAGGAGGAGGAGGAGGAGGAGGAGGAGGAGGAGGGGGAGGGGGAGGGGGAGGGGGAGGAGCGTCTGGGGTGCCATCGCAGCGCGGGCGCGCCCGGGGTGCGCTCGCCGTCGACGCCCGGGAAGCCCACGGGGCCTCCCGAGGCACGTGCCGCCTCTCGGCCGAGGCTCCTTCGAGCCTCGGGAGCTGGGCGGCGCGCTCCCTGACCTCCTTCCGCAAGGGCTCCCTCGAGGGCGCGAAGTTATTCGCGCTTCGCGCTTCGCGGTCCTCGTTCCTTCTCCCCCTCCTCCTCGTCCTCCTATTCTCCCTTTGGGAGGGCGGCGCGAGAGCGCGAAGTTATTCGCGCTTCGCGCTTCGCGGAGCGCGAAGCGCGAAGTTGGGAGCCCTAGCTTCGAGCCTTGGGAGCTGGGCAGCGCGCTCCCTGACCTCCTTCCGGGGAGGCAGCTGGCTGTGCCCTTCGTGTCGGCTCCTGGTCACGGGGGGTCGGGTCGAGAAGGCGGCTGTGCCTCCGCGCGCTTCCCTCCCAGCCCTGAGGTTTGGCAGAGGAGTGGGTGTCATCGTCAGCAGTGCTGCGTGTACTTTTACAGCATCCATGGTACTCAGCTTGTCCACGGCTCATTTGAGCCGTGCCACAGGTCGGAGCGCTGCTTGCATTTTGCTGAATCTGCTGTTCGACGTCCACCCAGAGAGACGTGGGAGTAGCCCGACCATGCGCTCGCACACCCACACAGAAGGGCCACGACAACCTCTCACGAACCCACCGCGGCCAGCATCCGACCTATGCTGGTATCTCCAAGGCAGCGCGCATGTTGTAAGCATGATGCAAGCCGGCGTTTGGACGTTTGGCCTGGGCTCCACGGAGGGCCTTCCTGCGGGCTCTTCGGGCCCCGCTGGTGGACCATGCGCTCCCACTCTTCTTTATTCTTAATATCCCTCCTCCCTGCCTCCTTCCCTCCCTCCCTCCCTGCTCCTCCCTCTCCTCCTCTTTTTCCTCCTCCTCACTCTCTTACACCTCTTCATCCTCCATCTTTTCCACTTCTCTCCCTCCTCCCTCCTCTTCCTCCTCCCTTCCTCCCTCCCTCCTCCTTCTCGTCCTCCTCCGCCCCTGGCCTCACAAGTAACTTTTCCTTGTCGCCCCATAAGACGTGTCTGTAGGGCGGGCTGGGCGTTTCGCCTGAGACTTTCTCACCCTCTATGACCATGAAACTTGCAATTTGTTGCAGTTTGGCGGATGGAAGGCGGGTGGTTATCAAAATGTGGTTCTCGAAGGATCGCTGCGCACAGTCGTTTTCATAGTTCGCAGCAGTTCCAAGTGGAGGGCGGGCAGTCTTCGAAATGTAGCTGTCGCCTCAGCGCCGCGCACATTCGATTTCAATTTTTGCAGCAGTTTCACGGATGGGTCGCGGGTTTTGTTCAACATGCGGTTGTCCCTTCAGCGCCGCGCGCACTCGTGTTAAACAGTGCAGCCGTTTCACGGTTGGAGGGCGTTTCACTGGTGGTGGGCGTGCCGTTTTCACAGCGTGTTTCCCTCCTCAGCGCCGTTCACACGTTTTATCACAAAACGTTTGACGGGTGGAGAGCGGTCTTTTAAGAAGTGGCTCTCGTCCCAGCGCCGCGCGCATCAATCTCAAGGGGTCGCATGGCTGAGTTCCCAGTATAATCGTTTTAGTATGACTAAGGGCTGCCATGACATACCAGTCACGTTGATTTGTGGTGTTGCAGTCACAACGGGTGGTGCCCTCGCACGGCTAAAACTTGCCAATACGCAACAATCGCGTTACTTTGTGGCGCTGCATCCCAGGGGTGGCTGGCGTTTGGGCACGGTTGAGGCATGTCAAACAGGTCTCTTCCAATAGGTCATTTAGGGCTTGATACAGAGGGAAATTAGAGGGAGGGATTATTCCAACATTTTTGATCCGTCTGGGTTTTACATTTTTTTCCCTCCTCCCTCCTGCCTCCTTCCGGGGTCCCCCCGCCTCCCTCCCTCCCTCCTTCCGTCGGTTCCTTCTCCCTCCTCCCTGCTCCATCCTCCTCCGGTTCCTTCTCCTCCTCCTCGTCCTCGTTTTCTTTTCCCTCCCTTTGCCTCCTCTTCCTCCCCATTCTCCTCCTCCTCCTCCTCCTCCTCCTCCTCTTCCTCCCTCTCCTCCTCCCCCTCCTCTTCCTCCTCCCCCTCCTCCTTCTCCTCCTCCACCTCTCCTCCTCTTCCTCCTCCTCCTCCTCCTTCTCCTCCTCCCCCTCCCTTTCGTTTTCCTCCTCCTCTTCCTCCTCATCCTCATCCCTCAACCCCGGCCCGCTTCGCGGGGTCGGCTCACCCGCGCGGCACTGCGCGTCGTCGACGGCGGCGGCGCCGGCGGCGGCGACTACGACGACGACGACCTACTCGCTGGTCGGCTGTGTGCGGTCGCCTCGTTCGGCTGCGTGCAGTGGGTTCGGTTCGGTTCGGTTCGGTCGGCTGCTGTGCGCTGCTGCGCCGCCGTGCCCCTCTGGGCATGCTTGCTGCCCATAGGCTTCGGTCGGCTTCGATTGGCCTTCCCCACCAGGCCATAGAAGCCCACCCTTTCAGGTCGGAGCAGGCCCCGCGAAACCCGAAGGAACAGGCATACACACAACGCACATATGTCTGTCTCTCTGCCTGTCTGTCTGTCTGTCTGTCTGTCTGTCTGTCTGTCTGTCTGTCTGTCTGTCGGTCTGTCGGTCTGTCGGTCTGTCGGTCTGTCGGTCTGTCTGTCTGTATGTATGTATGTATGTATGTATGCATGTATGTATGTATGTATGTATGCATGCATGCATGCATGCATGTATGCATGCATGCATGCATGTATGCATTTATGCATGCATGCATGCATGCACGCATGTAAGTATGTATGTATGCATGTATGTATGTATGTATGTATGCATGTATGTATGTATGTATGTATGTATGTATGTCTGTATGTATGTGTGTGTATGCATGCATGCATGCATGCATGCATGCATGTATGTACGTGTGTATGTATGTATGTATGCCTGTCTGTCTGTCTGTCTGTCTGTCTGTATGCATGTATGTATGTATGTATGTATGTATGTATGTATGTATGCATGCATGCATGCATGCATGCATGCATGCATGTATGTATGTATGTATGTATGTATGTATGTATGTATGTATGTATGTATGTATGTATGTACGTATATATGTATGTATGGGTGTTTATACACATACATATCTATATACACACTAGAACCAGACGGGCGCTTGGGTTCTTGTGCAGTCCAAGTCAACTCACCGGACCGTATGAGGATTGGCACTGTCCCACAATCATCGCCGACTGGGAATGTGCTCCCTGATGGACGCTTCAGGAGTCGTTCAATGAGCAGGCCCTAAGAGATCCTGCTGCTCTGGGCAGATACGCAGAGCAGCTGCCCGAAGGTACCCTCCGGGAGGCTTCGGGAGGCTCGTGGCCTGTGGGCCGTCTTCCGCGGCCTTGGAGAGCTCCTGGGCGTGCGGAGGGCCCCTCGGACCAGCTCGGAGGTGTTTGGGAAATCCTTTGGGAACCCTTGGGGCCAATGCCATCGGGCAACTCAAACCGTCTGAGGGCTGCCAAGGTCGGTCGAAGCCACATCGGGTACAGCCTTGGGGATCCCCCAGGTCGTGTTGTGCCGTGCTGGGAAGCGTCAAGATTTTGCACGACATGCGGTACCAGGCAGATGACGCGGCTTACTTTTCACGAGTTCGCGCCATAGGTATGCGTGCAGGGCGATTCTCCCCAGCTGTTTTCTGGAAGGCGCCCAAGAAGGCTCCAGGAAGGCGCGAAAGACAGCCACGTGGAGGACCTAGCCTAGGGGGGGAATGCCCGAGAGCTCCTAACAGCCTGGGGAAACCATGCTGGGAGTCTCTTCGGATGCCTTTTGGGGGCGTTCTTGGAGGCCTCTTGGCGGTTTCTGGGGTGGGATGTCTTCAAATTGGGTCGGCCTTGAAAAAACAAGGATTTGTGGGATTTCCCTTTTCCCAAGCTGGGCCTCCTACCACTCAGTGGGGCAGGGTGCTGGGTGGGTGTGGCTGCGGGGGGAGGGAATGAAGGAGAGATGAGGATGGGGGACAGTGGGGGCGGAAACGCATGAGGGAGGCGGGGGGGGGGGAAGGTGTGAAAAAGAGAGACGAGGAAGAGGGAGGAGGGAAAACGGCGCAGCGGGGAGGAGGGGGGAAGAGAGGACGGAGGAAGGGTGTGCAACGGGAGACGGAGGAGAACCAGGAGAATGATAGAGAGAGAGAGAGAGAGAGAGCAAGGAGAACGGACAACGAGAGATGGGGGAAACGGAAACGCACTCTGGGGCACGCCGAAGTCTGCGACAGGAGGGGGCGGATGGGGGATGGGCGAACTTGAAAAAAAGGGTTTGAGGGAATTCCTTTTTTTCAAGTTGGCTCTGGAGGCCCCCAAGAGCACCCGAGGTTATCCCAAGAGGCCTCCAAGAGGCCTCCAGAGTCCTCCAAGAGCTCCAGGGAAGCCCTCGAAAGGTCAAAATCACTGCACACAGCTAAAGAAATATTATAATTTCGTGGTCTCGCGTGTCCGCCTCCGATGTGCTTCCGAGGCTTGCGCATGCGCCCCGATGCCCTCGAGATGCGTTCCGAGCGGCTCTTGGGGGGCATCCTGGAGCTCTCCAGGGGGCCTCTCAGGGTCCAGGGTCCTCCTCGGCACCGGATGCCTCCAGGGCGGCTCCCGGGAGCTCGCTGGGGCCTGCTCGGAGTGTCTTTGGACCCTCGGTGGTGCCTCTTGGGGCGTCATTGGGGCCTTTTGGTGGCCCCTCGGGGCGGCGTCGCGCCGCTCGGGACGCCTCCTGGGGGCCTCTCGGAGCTCTCGGGGGGCTCGCGCGAGCCTCGGAAGCGTGTCGGAGGCGGAGATGCGAGAAAACGCGGAACTTTTTTTGAGGTTTTCCATGGTCGATGACATTGGCATCTCGAGGGCTTCCCCCGAGCGATCTCGGGGACTCTTGGAAGCCTCTTGGGGCGATCTTGAGTGCTCTTGGGGGCTTCCAGAGCCGTCGGGGGCCGGCTTGGACAGCCTTGGAGCGCTGTTGGGATGTCCTGGGTGCGTTTTGGGCCGTCTTCAGGCTCTCCAGGGGCTGTCTAGGGGACGCCCGGGAGGGTGGTGCCGGGTATGTGCCGGACATGGTAGCGGAGTTGGCGGAGCTCAGGGGGGGGGGCTATTTATTTATTTATATATATATATAGATATATATGCACATTTCTATATGTATATCTATATCTCTCTCTCTGAATATATCTACCTATCTATCTACCAACCAACCAGCCTACCTACCAACCTACCTATCTGTCTATCTACCAACCTACCTATCTATCTACCTATCTATCTCTCTCTGTCTATATAGTTGTACACATCTATACACATCTATGTACATGTATCTGCTTCTTAGTGGGCAAGCCGGTCAGTGGGGCCACAACCACGCCGGTGGGGATAGGGAGCGGTCAAGAGATGCCCAGGAGCTGGAGATGGGCCAGCTGGGCTCCAGCTACGGCGCCATGGAGGCGCCCGTGGAGCTGGAGGCGCCGTGCCCCGAGGCCGCCTCCCTGGGCGAGGACCGCCCCTTCCTCCTTCAGCTCCTCCTCCGCCTCCTCCTCCTCCTCCTCCTCCTCCGCTTCTTTCTCCTCGTCCGCCTCCGCCTCCTCCTCCTCCTTCGGCTCCTCCTCCTCCTCCGCTTCTTTCTCCTCCTCCTCCTCCTCCTCCTTCGGCTCCTCCGCCTCCTCCTCCTCGCTTCTTCTCCTCCCTCCTCCTCCTCCTCCCTCTCCTCCTCCTCGTCCTCCTTGTCCTCCTCCTCCTCCTCCTCCTCCTCCTCCTCCTCCTCCTCCTCCCCCTCCTCCTCTTGAGACGCTGGGACGCTGATGGCATGTAGGTCGCGGACGCTGCTCCTCTCCCCAGGGCCGGTCGGCCCTGGGGGGGGACCAACCCAGGAGCCAGGCGACTCCGGGAGCGTCCCCTCCACGAGCCGCGGGCTGGGGGGAAACCGGAGTTCAACGTAGGGCGAGAGGCAGGCACGATGGAGGAAAGAGAGGTGCGGGGAGCATCCGCAACTCGGAAGCTGGGCGAGGGCTGCTAAGACCGTGGCTGCTAACACGGCCCTCCCGGAAGAAAAGCACAACTTCCCGGAACGCGGCGCGGCACGCGACACGGTCAACGGGCTTCTTCCCGGAAGAACGAAGACAACTTCCCGGAGGTCGCTTTTGGCAGCCACGGATTCAGCAGCCCCTGCCCGGCTTCCGAGTGACCTCGAAGAGGGAGGGAGGGGGACGAGGGTGGCGCTGGTGAGGTCGCGGTGGCGCAGGCGCGGGGCTAAGGCCACGGTCTCCCAGCGTGGAAGGCACAACGGGGCCTCTCCCCCTCCCTGCCCGTAGGACCCCCCCCCCCCAGCCAGCCCACAGCCACGCGACGGGGCCCGCACCCGCCGAGGCAGGCGCGGGCCATTCGTTGGTTGCCCCCTCGCCAGGTCTTGAGCAGCATGCCGACGTCTTGTCCCTCCGCCGTGCGCCCTTCTCCGGGGTGTGTCCCCTGCTGGTTTTTTGGCCTCGTCGTCAGCGGCGCCTGAGTCGCTGCAGGTGTCGTCCCTGGCAATGCTGGTGTCGCGCTGCAAGGTGCTGAGCTCGTCGATTTCGTTTTTCCAGCTCGTTCATGTATTTCTCTATTTGGCTCTGGTGCGCCTTGGAGTGCTCGTAGTAGTTTTCCATGGTCCGCTTGGTGCTGTCTATTTCCCTGGCTTGTTGGGCTAGGGGCATGCTATTGAGAATCATGGCTTTGGTGAAGGCGATCTGGGTGACTGCCTCTGTAGCAGGTAGTCCTGCAGCACTGTTTTTTGTACTGGCTGTGGCTGATCGCCTCTGCTCGATGAGCTTGATCTGCTTTCCGTCGTCTCTGAGCTTGGGGTCGTTGGGCGGTAGCTCCCAGTCCGGCCTTCGGACCGCGAAGGCCTTCCGAATCGGCATGACGTTGTTAATCGTGTTGGCGATGTGATCGTTGCAGTCCTTGCTCATGGCCTTCTATTTGGAAGCGTTGTCTTGTTCCTGTTTTGCCTTCGTCTCTCCCTTGCCCTTGTCATTCTTGTTCTTGCCCTTCTGGTTGCGGTTGTCAGGCTCGTAGTCGTCGTCATAGACCTTTTGGGAATTTCTCTTGCCCCTGCTGGTGTTGCCCTTGCCGCTGTGGCTCTTGTTCCTGTAGGTGTCGGGATGGTCGTTGGCCCTTTGCTCCGTCCAATTGTTGTTATTCCAGCGCTCGAGGCCTGCCCCAATCGCCGGCGGGGTAGGGCGCGGTGTCGGTCCTTTGCTTGGGGTGCGGCCCGAAGTTGATCTCCAGGGTGATGGCGTAGTTCCCGATCTACCCGCGGTTGATGCCCACGGTGCTGCCATTGTCGGAGCTCGAGGTGGATGTCGTGGTGGCTGCTGTGCGCCGTGGTGCGCCCGGAGCAGTTGCCGTGCTGAGTCGAGCTGGTGCCGCGCGTGCTGGTCGAGCAGGTCGCGCGCCGACGCTGCCCGCAGCGGTGTGCGTGCTGCTGCTCGCCGTTCGCGTGCCTGGACGGTGCCGCGCTGGGTCGGCTGCTGACTTCGAGGCCGTGGTGGCCGTGCTAGTGGTGGCGGTGCCGCGCACGATGTAGCTGTCGGAGTCGAGGTACAGTGGGGGCGCGCATCAAGAAACCATATGCTTTTCGTCAGGGTATCTTGGGTTTCTTCGCTCCTCGCGCTGCGCGGTGACTTCCCGCAGCCGTTGAAGAAGCTGCTGCGTTCAGGGTGCTCCAGGTTTCCCCTCAGGTGCACCTCGCGTGCGGGTTCTCAGGGACGGGTTTCTTGCGAGGGTTTCTTGCGGCCGCGCCCGCACTGTAGTGCTCTGTCGTGGCCGGGTGGCCCTGCAAGTGGTATTGTCGCCTGCGGGTCCTGGGCAGCAGACGAATAACCAGGAACGCAAGAGGTGTTTGGAGAAACGGGATGTAAGAGGTATTTGGGGAGACCGGATGTAAGATGTGCCCGATTATTGGATGCTGGTTTTGTGTGGCCGAGCGGTCGGCGCACTGCCACTGACACGCCTCAATCGCTTGTCGGTTCGTGGCTCTTCTCCTGCTCCTCCTCCTCCGTCCCTCCCTGCCTCCCTCCCTCCCTGCCTCCCTCCCTCCCTTCTCCCTCCCTTCCGCCTCCTTGCCTGCCTGCCTGCCTCCCTCCCTCCTTGCCTCCCTCTCTCCCTTCTTTCGCCTCTTCCCCCTCCTCCCCCTCCTCCCCCTCCTCCTCCTCCTCCTCCTCCTCCTCCTCCTCCTCCTCCCTCCGCTCCGTCCTCTCCCCCTCTCCCCCTCTTCGCCCGTCTGGGCCGGGTCCCTCGGTTCTCTCCCTCCTTCCTTTCCCTCCCTCGTCGAATCCACCCTCTTTTCTTTCCTCCTCGGGGTCAGGACCCTGGGGATTGCCCCGAGCCAGAGTGACGATCGAGCACGACCGAGCCTACCAGCCTGCGTCCGACCGGCCCTCGCCCGTCGGCCCTCGCTGCCCCCGCACAGGAGGACCAGGCGCTCGTGCGCACCTTCCGGCGCTGGCGCCTGGAGGAGATCCGGGCGGCCCTCGGCGTGCCGTCCATGCGCGCGGTGGCGGCGGAGGGGCTCGCGCAGGGGCTGCTCGAGCGCTGCGACAGGCTGCTGCAGGAGGAGCGGGCACAGCGGGAGCTGCAGGCGTGCG
>CAUYUJ010018161.1:0-53000 GCA_963575745.1 Prorocentrum cordatum | reverse complement strand
GTGTGCGTGTGCGTGTGCGTGTGCGTGTGCGTGCGTGCGTGTGTGTGTGTGTGTGTGTGTGTGCGTGTGCGTGCGTGCGTGCGTGCGTGCGTGCGTGCGTGCGTGTGTGTGTGTGTGTGTGTGTGTGTGTGTGTGTGTGTGTGTGTACGCGTGTGTGTGTGTGTGTGTCCTTGTGTGTGTGTGTGCCCCAGTACCTCTCTTGCAATCCCTCTTCGGCCTCTGGTCTTTGGTCTGAGCGCTCCCGCACGCTCCACGCGCCGGCCTCCGTCCCCCATTTTGTTTTGTTTTTCCATGTGCGCCTGCTCGCCCAACACAGCCACCCGTCCGCGAATCCGTGTGGAACCCACGCCAGGTAGCGCCCCAATCTGGCTCTCGCTGTAGTGGTGGCGCTCGGCCAGCGGAGGAGAACTGGGAATGCGCGGTCGTCCGCTGTTCCCTGTGGCTCTGGCCGCCGTTTCTCCTGGTTCCTGTTTCATCTTCGCTCGCCTGTGCCTGGCCTGGCTCGCCAGGCCGCCATTTGTCAGAGGAGGAAAAGGTACCACTACCGCTACACTTCCCCCGTTTCCCCCTTTGTGGTCCTCCCGGGCGGCCCTCGTCGCCACCGCTGGATTCGCTTCGAAATTCTGGTCAGAGCGCACCCTGGGAGGGGTCCGGGGAGTAGCGGTATTGGTACCTTCTGGTTCCCCCAGTTTTCTCACTTCACTGATTGGAGTTGCTGTTTCGTGGAGCGAGCAGCTGCCGAGTAAAAGAGTTTCTGTCTGTGTGTATGCCACGGGCCTGGATGCGCCAACGCGCTTCGGACGAATCGTGGCTTCCGTGTTTGGGGCCCAGCCGCGAGCCACGTGAACGAGAGGGGCAGTGGCCCAGAGGGGGGGGGGCGATGGGGGGGCGTTGCACAGGGGAGGGAGCATGGACTCTGAGACCCGACGCAGCGAAAACATGGCAGCATCGTAGACATCGCGCCTGCAGCCCTAGACCCCATCTTGCTGCGTCCCGGATCCCACGGCCGTCTTGGAGGCTATCTTGGGCGTCTTAGAGGCCTCCTGGACCGTCTTGGGGGCCTCTTGGGGCCGTCTTGGAGGCCTCTTGGGCCGTTCTGGGGCCATCTCGGAGGCCTCTTGGGCGATCTCGGGGCGATCTTTGGGAGGCTCTTGGGCTGTCTCGGGCCGTCGGAAGGGCGAACAAAAAGCAAATGTCAAAATCCTTCAAAAACCGGATCCCTCGAGGCGGACCCCTCCGTGAGGGCCCCGGGGCCCTGGCAAAAAGAGAGAGAGAGAGAGAGAGAGAGCGAGAGAGCGAACAAAAACGCCCGGCTCGAGCAAAGTTGAGAGACGCCGGTGCCTCGGGGGACACCTTGCCCCTCCTCCGCCGAGCGGGGCCCGAGCGCTCCCCTTCCCCCGCCCGGGGCCCGTGCGGCTTCTCGCGGCGGTCGGGGGGCGCACGGCGGCTCTCACCGCGGCGCGCCGCCGCTCCCGGGGCTCTGCCCCCCCCCCCCCCTCGATCGTTCCCCCCCCCCCTCCCGAGGCGTCCAGGCGAGGCGGGAGCGAACGAAGGATGCACACGTACACGAATCCACGCTGGTTTCGAGAGCACGCACTGCGCAGATGTTCGTGTATGACGCCAGTCTCGCGGATCGAGGGGCCGTGCTCATGTGCACAGCTGGGGGCGCGCACGTCCTTTGTGGGCTCCCTAGGCGAGGCGGGAGGAGCCGTGGCAGGAGTCTCCGGCGCGAGTCGAGGGACCCTTCCCTCCGACGGCGCCGTGCTCCTGTGGCGTGGGCCCCCCCCCCCTGGGGAGCTCAGCACCGCTCCGCGGGGCCGGCCTGGCGTCCCGAGCCGTCTCCAGCGGTCCCAGGGTGGGCCCCTGCCCTCCTCGCCTCCCTCCGCCCCGCTCCCAGGCACGCTGTGCTTCGCACGACGTTCAACGCGTCCTGGGGCTGGCACCCCGTGGTCAGATCGGGAGGCGGGAGGAGGAGGAGGAGGAGGCGGAAGGAGGAGGAGGAGGAGGAGGAGGAGGAGGAGGAGGAGGAGGAGGAGGGTCCTGCGCCTCAGACTGTGCCCCTGCCGGGAAGCGGCCTCTCGTGGCCTGCGTCGGGCGCGGCGCTGCGCGCCGGGGTCGATGTGCACGTGCCTGGGCGTGCGCTCGTGTAACAGTCGAGGCACACTCTTTTCGAGTCAGATACCCATCGGTCGTTGAAAGTAGGTCTTTTTGCATTCCCAGAGTCCAATCTACTTTAGGCGCCTTCCTACTTCAATGATCCAGTGACTTCACCTTTTCCGTCCTCTTCCGGGGGCGGGCGGAATCCCAATTTGCTTCCAACGCCTTCCTATTTCATGTTTCTACCCACTTCTTCCGCCCAGCATGTATCGACTGCAGAGTTGCTTCATCCCCAACTGGTCATGTCCGCCGAATTCGCTGATTCGACGGGGAGCCAACTTTGGGGCACGAGCGGGTCTGGTAGCCGATACTCTACCCTCGAGTTCTAATCTCATCCCTCCGCGTTTAGCTTTGACGCCGCGCCGACTGTCGGGTGGCTGCGCTCTCCCGTGCTCTCGAAGAGCAAGGCCCGACCGAAACACCGACGACGCCACCCCACCTGCGGCCCTCCGTGCTGCGCCGCGCCCCTTGGGGGGCTCCAGCGCGTACCGCGCGAGAGCCCACGCCGGCTCCGTGAGCGTGCGCTCTTGCCCCCCGTGGGGCCGCAGGCGGGGCGGTGCCGTGGGTCCCCTGGTCCAGCAGCGGCCTCTGCGGGGGCCGAGCGCCCGGGCCCCCCGCGGGGGCGCGACGGGACGCGCGCGCTCTCTCCGCGCTCCGCGCGTCGCGCTCCGGCCTGGGGAGCTGCCCCTCGCCACGGGGGGCGCGGCGCGGGGGCGCGAGAGCAGCCGCGCGCGGCGCGCGGCGCGGGGCGCGGTGCGCGAAGTGCCCCAGGCGACGCAGCAAGCCTAGGCAGCGATCTCCCTCGCGGTCGTTGTCTTCTTTGTCGTTTTGCCGGTCGGCCCGGGCCCTCGTACCCCCCCCCCATGGAGTAGATCTTGGCCGCTTTGGGCGCCTGTTTCAAGCAGGTGGGGTCTCCCCCATAGGGCGCACCGTTGCAAACAGGCGCATGAGGCAGAGGTCGGGCGCCAGACCCCCCCTCCTCTCCCGCTTCCGCCCAACTTCGAAGCGCAATGTAAGAAACTTTCACATCGCGATTTTTCCTGTGCGACGACAGGATCTGAGGGGACAGCAGAAATCGCTGAGCCCTCACCGGATGCAGCATCTGCGCTGGCCTGTCCGTGGCTGGAGACCAGTCGCATCCGGCATAGTCTTGCTTAATCCTTGGCTTAATCCTGGACTTAATCCTTGGCTCAATTTGAGCTTATCCCGCTCAACGGCTCCCTTACTCGGGCCTTACAGCCCTCACTCGTTCTTGCGAGGACCTCCCAGCAGTTGCCTCCTGCAACCATCGTGCTCCCACCAGGAACGCTGAATAGGATATGGAACGAATGGACGCCGCCGCCGCCGCCGCTGACGCCGACGCTGACGCCGACGACGACGCCGCCGCCGACGACGACGGCGGCGGCGGCGGCGACGACGCCGTCGCCGACGCCGACGCCGACAAAGACGCCGACGCCGACGCCGACGCCGACAACGACGACGACGGCGGCGGCGGCGGCGACGACGCCGACGGCGACGACGCCGACGCCGCCGCCGACGCCGACAGGAGGCGGGCCGCGCGGCCCTGTGCTCCACGTGCCCCCTGGCGGTGCGGGAGGCGCTGGCCGACCTCGAGGCCCACGGCGCCGAGGGCCCCGTCGCAGGGGCGCTGCGCGAGCGGGTGGGCCGCCTGGAGGCCCAGGCCCTCGGGGGGGGGGGGGCAGCAGCAGAGGGCACTCCTCAGCACCGCTCGGACTTGTGCGTTTTTTGTCGGCGAGGCCCTTCGAGGAGAGCATCCTCGACCACCGGGCCAAGAAGCCACGCGCACGAGACCGGACCGAAACATGCACAGGGAATGAGCGTCCGAGCGACGGCGAGACTCCGATCGAAGAAGAAAGCACAGCATGAACATGAACTTTCGGCGCCCCGCGTGGATTTCTTAGACCCGCGATGGGCCCCCCCTGGCGGCGCCTCCGGCGCCGCACCTGGCGCAGCGCGCCAGGGCTTGAGCGCAGATCCAAGAACTCCGCGGAGCGTCAAAGCACCTGTTTTGTGCACCTTCTTGCTCCTCTACCTGTGGGGCCAGCAGCACAGGCTCCGAGATGCTCTGCGGGGCCCCTTGTTGCGAGCGTCGGCCCCGACGCTGTCCCGGCGCCGACGGGCGCTTCTGCCGCCGGCTCCTCGCATGGCGGCCTGAGGACGAGGGACGCCCGCGCGCAAGCGGGCACCCTCCTCCCCCCCCCCCAGCCGGCAGAGCGGCGAGGGGGAAAGGGAGTTCGACCAGGAGGCGGGCCGCTCATGACTCGAGGAAGCGCAAGCATGGACCAAGGTGCGGGCGGGGTGGCAGGGGGTCGAGGGCCGACCCGCATAGTTGGCGCTCACTACACGGTCCGTCACGCTTGCAGGGAAGCAGGGAAAGTGGCAGGGGCCATCCCTTCCACTCTTTCCGACCCTGGCCCGTTTCCCACTCGTTTTTCAAGCCTTGGCGACCTCATCCCACTTGTTTCAGGCTCGTTTCAGCCCCTGCCTGTCTTTCCAGCCCTGGTTACCACTTAGTCTCCGACTCCTTGACTTCCCGCGTCTCTGTAAGCAGCGCCCTGCCCTCTTCGACTCCTTCTCTCCTGGGTGCGCGTTTCCTGCAGGGCCTCGTTGGCAGGGGTGGTCGTCGAGCGGGTGGTTCGCCCGCTGGAGGAGGAGGATGAGGAGGAGGAGGAGGAGGGGGAGGGGGAGGAGGAGGAGGAGAAGGAGGAGGAGGAGGAGGAGGAGGAGGAGGAGGAGGAGGAGGCTCCTTCAGAAGCTTCTTCCAGTTGCAGCTCCTGGATGGTTAGATTCAGCATCGGCGCAGGCATTTTCCTAGGGCCACTCCGGCCGAGTCCAGCGTCATCCTGCTGTGCCCCGCTTATCTGGCCATCGGGGCGGATTCTTGGGCTTAGCCCCTCAGCCCCGTAATCGGGCTCAATAGCTCTCAGCCGTTCCCACGAAGATCTGCGAGGAGTTGTCTCCTAACCTCCTGCCAGGGTGGGGTTGGTAAGCGTAGATATCAGAATGGCTACCACTATGATCTCGCGGCGGATTATTTTAATTGACCGACCTTGCGACCGTGCTTCCTCGGCCCCCTCCGAAGAGCCGACCCCAACCCCACCCTGAGCCCCCCCGTCTCCTTCCTTCAACTTGCCTTCTACGACGGTCTACGAAGGACCCCTACATGTCCAAAGGGTCTCGACGACTAATTTGCCGTCCCCCCCCAGAGATGTTCACATCGAAGTTCAAATGGTCTTCACTCCCTAACAGCATTTCGTTCTAGGGTTCTCAAATCGGCTAAATCAGTAACCCGCAAACTCTCACATGGGGGTCCTGGCAGCTTCCTGGATTCTTCCATCCCGCTCTTATTGTATCGACTAAGATGGGCGCCTCTTGGGCGTTTGTGCGTGACTTAGTCTCGAGCGGGAGTATCGTTTTCGTGTCGGATTCCTCGATCGGGAGCTTTTGTTTTCCTGAGTCACCTCCAAGACCTTGTCAGGACTCTGCCAGGACCCTCTCAAGACCCGCATGCTTTATGTTTATCCTTTACCCTGTATCGCTATACTTATCCAGCCGTTTGCGGCAAGTCCCGCCACCGTTCCAGCCCAGCATTCTGGGTGGCGATTGCTCGAGGGGGCACGATAGGCCGTGACGTGTAACACCTCGTGTCTGCAGGCCTGGAAGAGCCGTGATGTTGATGATGATGCTGATGATGAGGATGATGATGAGGACGATGATGATGATGCTGCTGATGATGATGCTGATGCTGATGATGATGATGATGAGGATGATGAGGATGATGATGATGACGATGATGATGCTAATGCTGACGACGATGCTGCTGCTGATGATGCTGCTGCTGATGATGATGCTGAAGCTGCTGCTGATGATGATGATCATGAGGCTGATGACGATGATGATGCTGCTGATGATGATGCTGTTGCTGTTGCTGTTGCTGATGCTGCTGCTGCTGATAATGATGATGACGATGATGATGCTGCTGATGACGATGATGATGAGGATGATGATGATGCTGATGCTGATACTGCTGCTGCTGATGATGATATTTATGAGACGACAACGGTGATGATGATGCTGATGCTGATGCTGATGCTGATGATACTGGTGCTGATGATGATGCTGATGCTGATGATGATGCTGATGATGACGATGACGAAGACGATGATGATGACGATGATGATGATGCTGATGCTGTTGATACTGATGATGATGCTGATGATGAGTATGATGCTGATGACGATGACGCTGCTGCTGCTGATGATGATGATCATGACGATGATGATGCTGATGCTGGTGATGATGGTGATGCCGGTGATGGTGATGAAGAATATTATTGCTGATGACGACGCTGATAATGACGCTGCTGCTGATGACGATGATGCTGATGATGATGCTGCATGATGATGAGGCTGATGATTGATGCTGTTGCTGATGATGATGCTGCTGAGGATGATGCTGGTGCGGATGATGCTGCTGATGATGCTGCTGATGATGCTGATGATGATGCTGGTGATGGTGATGGTGATGCTGATGCTGATGATGACGATTCTGATGATGGTGATGATAATGCTAACGACAATGCGGCTGTGTTTGTTGTTGTTGATGATGTTGATGCCGATGCTGATGGTGATGATGATGATGATGGTGATGCTGCTGATGATGCTGATGATGCTGATGCTGATGATGCTGTTGCTGATGATGATGATGCTGGTGATGATGTTGATGCTGAGGCTGATGCTGATGCTGCTGATGATGCTGCTGATGATGCTGCTGCTGATGATGATGCTGATGATGATGGTGGTGCTGAAGCTGATGCTGATGCTGATGCTGATGCTGCTGATGATGTCGATGATGATGCTGCTGATGATGATGATGATGATGATGATGATGACGATGATGATGATGATGATGCTGCTGATGATGATGATGATGACTATGATGCTGATGATGATGTTGCTGATGATGACGATGCTGACGATGACGATGATGATGCTGACGATGGTGATGCTGATGATGATGATGATGATGCTGATGATGATGATTATGATGATGATGAAGATGATGATGATGATGATGCTGATGATGATGATGATGATGATGACGATGATGATGATGATGATGATGATGATGATGATGATGATGATGATGATGATGATGATGATGATGATGATGATGATGATGATGATGATGATGATGATGATGATGATGATGATGTGATGATGATGATTGATGATGATGATGATGATGATGATGATGAATGATGATGATGATGATGATGATGATGATGATGATGCTGATGATGATGATGATGGATGGATGGATGAGGAGGGAGGAGGAGGAGAGAGGAGGAGGAGGAGGATGAGTTGGAGGAGGAGGAGGATGAGGAGAGGATGAGGAGGATGCGGAGGAGGAGGAGGAGAGTAGGAGTAGGAGGAGTAGGAGGAGGAGAGAGAGGGAGGAGGAGGAGGAGGAGGAGGAGGAGTTGGAGGAGGAGGAGGCGCGAGAAGGAGCAGGGGAAAGATACGGAGGAGGAGGAAGAGAGACGGAGGAGGAGGAGGGGATGAGGATGCGGAGGAGGCGGTGCGGAGAGACGAGGGAGCGGAGTGAGGAGGAGGAGGGAGGAGGAGGAGGAGGAGAGGAGGAGGGAGGAGGAGAGGGAGGAGAGGAGGAGGAGGAGGAGGAGGAGGAGGAGGAGGAGGAGGAGGAGGAGGAGGAGGAGGAGAAGGAGGGGGAGGAGGAGAAGACGGATGGGGGAGGAGGAGGAGGAGGAGGAGGAGTCACATGTGAAATATGGGTCTTCATTCTTCCAGTACCTCATGGAATTCGTTTGGGCCGTGTTGTGGCCGTCTTGGCCACCTGCGATGCAGTCTTGGGCATCCCTTGCGGGCCTCTTGGGCTGTTTTTGGGCCCTCCTGGGCAGTCTTGGGGCTCCTTGGGGCCGTCTTGGAGTCCTCTTGACTGTATGGTGGGTGCCTGGGGGCCGTCGTGAGGCCGTCTTGGCGGGCAGTCTTGAGGCCAACTGGGCCGTCTTAGAGCCATCTTGGGCCGTCTTGGAGGCATCTGCGCCTCGGGAGCGTTGTCGCCTCGAGAGCGCGAACCTGCTGCATTGACGTCTTGACGCTTCGCGTCTTCCTTCCAGCCCGTCCAGAAGCAGATCGCCAGGCGAGTTGCCTTGATCACAGAAGCGTGCAGTGTAGCAGCCGCGTTGGACGCGTTTTCTCGGAGGTCCCTTGGAGCCATCTTGGGGCTCTCTTGGGGTCCTCGTGGAGCCTCTTGGGGCACTCTTGTGGCCCTGTTGGGGCTTTCTTGGGGCCTTCTTGGGGTTTCTCAGGGCTCGTTTGGGGGGGTGTTCGGCCCCTTGGGGCCATCTTGGCGGCCCCCATGACTCAGAAAGAGGGGGTGGAAATTCAGCCCCCCCCCCCCCCTCGGAGGCTCAACCATGGCGTCTTGGGCCGTCTTGGGGCGCTCTTGGGCGCTCTTGGGTCCCTCTTGGAATCCTCGTGGGTCCCTCTTGGAACTCTCTTGGGCCGTCTTGGGGCCATCGTTCGGCGTGAAAGGCCCATCGGAAGCGAAACGGCGAGATGGCAACACACATTGATTTTCTTTCGATGTTGGAGCCACTTAGGCCTCTTGGGGGGTCCCTTAGAGGGCTCGGAGGGCACTTCAAACCGTTTTAGGGCCGTCTTGAGGCCTCCTTGATGTTTGTCGAAGGCTATCTTGAGCCATCTTGGAGACCATCTTGGAATCGCTGAGGCCCGCTTGGAGCCATCTTTGGTGATCTTGGGGGCTCAAGCGCCTCGTGGTTCTCCCCCTAGGCCCAGGTGAGGGGGTAGGGGGAGGGGTCAAGGCACCCTCCGAGATAGCAAGCCGTCAAGCTCACTCCCACCCGCCCTCCCAACACATACGTAACACCCGAACCTCAGCATGTTCAGCGGTCGTCTTTGGATGGGCAGCTACTGGGAACCAGATGTGGAGCGCCGCGCGTGCCATGCGGGGCACGCGCGCTTAGCACCCCTTGGGCCCCAGCGTGCCAGGCACGCCTCGTGCGCCAGATGCGCTACGTGCTCCACGTGCGCCAGGTGTGCCGCAGACTCCAGCCGCGCCAGGTGCGCCAAGGTTCGGGGCACGTGCAGAGTGTGTCAGGTGCGCCTGCGCACGTGACGGCACGCATCGGGAACCATGTCGGCCCCCACCGTTCTCGTCCCAAACCAATGCCCGTTATTGTGCGTGGTGGGCCTGCGCACAGCAGGCCATACGCCACCACCCCCGCCGTCCCTGTCAAAAACCACTTGACAATGATCGCGGGGTGGCCGCGCATGACCCAGATTTAGCCGCGAGGTGCATTTTGTATTGTTTTTTGACAGGTGGCCCTGCACACAGCAGGCAATATGCGGACACCCCCACCGTCTCCGTCAAAAAAACAATACAACGTGCTGGCGGGCCCCACGAACATGACTCAAGACTTTGCCCCGAATAGTACTTTGCATTTTTTTTGACAGGGATGGTGTGGGGGGGGGCCGCAACGGGTTGGTTGCGCATGCTACGAATTTGGAGGCAGAGTGTGTTTTGTATCGTGTTTTGACAGGGATGGTTGGGAGGGGGGTGAGCATGGGGTCGGCATTGTTCCTGGTTGGCCGCCAGTCGCCTGGGGGAGAGAGTGTATACTCATAGAGTGAAGTGGTAAACCCCTCCCCCGAGCAGGAGAAGGAAGGGTTTTGGCAGAGAGAAGACAAAACTCGTTAAACCACTTACGCCCAGAGGGCTGGTGGAATTTTGCGAAGGATTGTGGCCTCGGTAGGGGGCGATGCATGCAGGCCACTGCTGGTAGAGGCAGGGGTCCCTCGAAGACCACATAACCCCTACCAGACAGCCCCAACGTGCCAGGGGACGTGGTGGCAGATCCTTATTCTTATTCATTTGATGACTTATCTTTTATGCCTTATCCTCATGCATTATCCTTATCCTTGTTTGTTTGTTTTCAAGTATACCCTGCACAGTTCAAGATGGTTCCGACACCGGCCTAGAGGCATCCGATAAGGTTTGGGCCCCTTCAGTAGCCATTCTGGCTCAAGTGTATCGGCTCCAGAGCTCCAGAGCCGTTGCGCAACCAACACTCATAACACCAACATTCTGCCTTGTATCATCCACGCTCATCTCCGCGCCTCCGCGGAAGCCCGCGCACATGTCGGTGCAGACGTCCCTCATCACGGTGCCCATGTTGCAGAAGGTCACGATTCTCATGGGCGTCTTTCTGTTCACCTGCAGTGGCCCCACGGCTGCTGCCATGAAGCTGTTGGACGTCCACAGGTTGGACGCCCGCGCGAACACGACGCAGCAGACCCCTGCGTGCGACGGATCTGGGCTGAGCGCGACCGTGGTTCGGTTTGGTGATGCTAACTACGACACCGCACGGAGCCAGTTTGCAACAATCGGAGCTTCTTCGGCCACCGCCGACGAGAGGATCCAGCCGCAAATGATTATTTTCTGCACTGTTGACTCCCACGTGCAGGAAGCGGTTTCTCTCGCCGAGGTCTGTGGCTTCACGATCTCCGTGCGGAGCGGTGGGCACAACTACGCCGCCTACTCTTCCTGTCCAGCGAGCAGTCCGCAGTGCATTCAGGTGGACCTTTCCGGCATGGAGACCTTCAGCTTGAACCAGACGACGGTGCCGGCGGAGGTCACCATCGGGGCCGGGCTCACGTTGGAGCAGGTCTACGCGGGTCTGGCGCCCCACGGACTTGCCGTTCCAGGTGGCATTTGCAAGACGGTTGGGGTCGGAGGACACTACCAGTCCAGCGCCGCTGGTTACTACGGGAGAGCTTTCGGCCTCGGTATCGACGTGGTGAAGTCCTTCCGGATCGTCATGGCTGACGCACAGGTGCACACCGTGGACAATGTCTCGGACCCAGATTTGTATTGGTCGGTGTTAGGGGGTGGGCCCGGCAGTTGGGGGGTCGTGCTGGACTACACGCTCGAGACCTTCGCGGATGCGGACTACCCCAATTTCAAGACGTTTACGTTTCTGTATCCTTACTCTCGCGCGATGCTGCACGCCCTCGGTTCTGTGTATACCAGTCAATCGTCAGACACGCTGATCGACAGGGATGTGCTGATCTTGTTCATGGTGCATCCAGGCATCCTGTTTGGCATTCCGGGGTCCACGGATGAGCATTACATCATGGTACGATTTGTATGGATGGGCATGGACAACGGTGCATTGACTGGCTCTTTGTACGACACGTATGTGAAGCCTTGGGAGGACATTCCGCACATGACGTTGGCTCCTGTCATGTCCATGCCGATTTCCGTGTTTCCTGGTGCCATGGCGACGTCTTGGGATTTGGGCCCCTTCAGATACCATATTCACGCTTTTGGTATGAAGTCGCAGCCTTCAACCGCATTCTGGGATGCCATCGCAGACGAGGTGGACATCCGCGTTGCAATCCCGAACCTGTATTTCTCTTGGCAGATCAACCCCGCTGGTGGCCAAATGGACAGGAACGCGGGCAAAAACGCTTACGTCGTCAGGTACGTCAAGAACTGGGTGGATGATTGGGTCTTCTTCTTAGGAGACGCTCTGGCTGATGTGGCCGAGGAGCGAATCGTGGCTTTCCGGGAGGCCACCGAACACTTCTGGGAGGAGGACAACGTCGCCCACAGCTGGATGACCCCGGACACGCTCATCAACAACACTCACAGTGGACCCGCGGACTTCGCCATGAACGAGAGCTGGTTCGCGCGGCTGCAGGACGTGAAGACCAGGGTCGACCCCACCGACCTCTTCCACATGGCGGTGACGATACCCCCGAGGGCCTCGGCCAGCGCCGTGGGCGACCCGCACCTGCAGAACGTCCACGGCGAGCGCTTCGACCTGCTGCAGCCTGGCAGGCACACCCTGCTCGAGATCCCGAGGCGCGCGGCCGCGGAGAGCGTGCTGCTGCTCGTCGAGGCGGAGGCGCGCCACGACGGCTCGGCGTGCGCGGACGTCTACTTCCGGGCGCTGAATATCACCGGGCAGTGGCCCGAGGCCAGGGCGAAGGGTGGTCTCCGCTTCCGCGCGCACGATGATACCCGCAGACCGTCCAAGTGGATGAACTTCGCAGGCGTCAGCCTGAGGGTCGCGCACGGGCACACCACGCAGGGCGCCCGCTATCTGAATCTGTACGTCAAGCACCTCTCGAAGACCGGCTTCGCTATCGGGGGGCTGCTCGGAGAGGACGACCACGAGATGGCCTCGACCCCTTCGGAATCGTGCCGGCGCAGCACTTCGCTCCTCTCGGCCGACACGAGCGCGCCTGCCGCCTCGACCGCAGAGGCAAGCCTTGAGTAGGCCTAGTACTTCTCGAGTGGCCCGCTCAGCGGACCGGCGATTCTGCCTGGGTGGACGTTCCACGCAGACGCTCCTGTGCACTTTTGCCATTCGGCGCAGATGTATCGGAGATGGCCCCGGCTGTGGGATCTCCGCAATTATCTAGATGCTGATCAGTCTTCTAGGTCCTTATCTTATATGAACTTCCCAGCTGTTTCCTGGAGCTGTTTCCTGAAGTTCCCTTATTATATCAACGGAGCCGTCGGGCGCTGCAACACGGCTTCCGCTGCGCCTCTTCCCCCAGGCGCTGCCCCAGCGCCCGAGCGTGCGGGGCAGCGCGCGGCGAGGGCGAGCCGACTTCGAGGGGCTGTGCCTCGCCGAGCCGCTCGTTGCGCCCGTGCGCGCCGCCGCCGCCGAAAAAAAAAAGATATATAGAGTCCGGGCCCCCCTGCGAATCCCTGTGCATGCCCCCAGGAGTGGCCAGGATGGCCCCCCAGCTCCAGGGACCGCTCAGAACGTCGGCCCGAGGACCACCCCAAGACGCCCCTAGATGCTCTCCGGGCCCTCCAGCCCAGCCCCACGAGGCCTGAGAGCGGGCCGACATCGCCCCCAGGTGGGCCCCCATGACCCCGAGAAGCTCCAGGATGGCCCCGAGAGGCTCTCCCCAGCGGCTCGACTCCATCTTTCTCCCGCTTCTCGCGGTTCCGTTGCTTCCGTTGGTTCCGTTGCTCCCCCCCTTCCCTCGCCCCCCCCCAAACCTCTGGCCTCCCTCTCCTCCTCCTCCTCCTCCTCCCTCCTCCTCCTCCTCCTCCTCCTCCTTCCTCCTCGTCCTCCTCCTCCCTCCTCCTTCCTCCTCCTCCTCCTCCTCCTCCTCCTCCTCCTCCCCCCGCGTCCTCTGACTCTCCTGCGCCCTCTTCCAGACCTCCCCCGAACGGCCCGCGGACTGCACACGACTTCTGGGCACTGGGTGCCGCTCTTCTCTCCGGACGTCCAGCGTATATCGATTCTTTCGAGACGCGGCCCCGAAGCCATGTGAGGGCCGCGCGAGGCTGCAAACGCTGCATCGGCGATGCATCGGCGACGCATCGGTGATGCATCGGCGATGCATCGTCGACGTCGGCGATGCATCGGCGACGTCGACGTGAAGCAAATCGGGCTGCACCTCGAGCCGCATCAGCGATGCATCGGCGATGCGGCGCGATCCTCCGACCCCATCCACTCGGACCCCATCTAGGAGGCCTCTGGCCATGACACGGCAGGTTCGCGTCGTGCCGACCGACTGGCCAAGCTGACGTATCGGAAACGGTCGATCGTTCAAGGTTGAACGATCCGCGCGGTGTCAGGGACCAACGCCAGGGTCGGCACGACACGACCCTGCCTGTCTCGGCCCCACCTGGCCCGCCCCCCCACGACCTTCCTGGCGCCTCGAAAGAATCGAGGCGGCGTGTTGTTTCGCCGCCTTCGGCCTCTCGGGGCCCTCGCCGGGCCTCGGGGCCGGCAAGCAGCGACTCGAGAGGACGAGCCGGCCCTGGGGAAGTGGTCGAGAGGTCGGGGGCCCGTGTCTCGAAGAAATCGAGGCTCACCGAGCGCGTTCCACTGCTCGCAAAATGCTTAGTCGCAAACGTCCGAACAAAAACAAACGTCTGCTCCTATGTAATGTAAAAATGGGCTTCTTGGGGCTCGTTGTGGGGGTCTGTTCGGACCCTTGGGGTCATGTTGGCGGCCCCCATGACTCAGAAAGAGGGGGGGTGGAAATTCAGCCCCCCCCCCCCTGGAGGCTCAACCATGGCGTCTTGGGGCCGTCTTGGGGCGCTCTTGGGCGCTCTCGGGGCCCTCTTGGGATCCTCGTGGGTCCCTCTTGGGACTCTCTCGGGCCGTCTTGGGGCCATCGTAAAGCTTCAAGGGCCCATCGGAAGCGAAAAGGCGAGATGGTAACAGTCATTGATTTTCCTTCGATGTTGGAGCCACTTAGGCCTCTTGGGGGGTTCCTTCGAGGGCTCGGAGGGCACTTCAAACCGTTTTAGGGCCGTCTTGAGGCCTCTTTGATGTTTGTCGGAGGCTATCTTGAGCCATCTTGGGTTTTCGTGAGCCATCATGGAGGCTATCTTGGGCTCTCTGAGGCCCTCTTGGAGCCATCTTGGGCGATCTTGGGGGCTCTAGCGCTTCGCGGTTACCCCCCCAGGCCCAGGGGAGTGGGTAGGGGGAGGGGTCAAGACCCCCTCCCCGCCCGCAAGCCGTCTCGCTCACTCCCACCCGCCCTCCCAACACATACGTAGCACCCGAGCCTGGCCCAAGCCGCAGAATATTCAGCAGTCGTCTTTGGATGGGCAGCTACTGGGGACCAATCCGCCGTCGCCGCCGCCTCCGCCGCCAAGTGTACTCTGTATTGTTTTTTGACAGGGATGGTGAGGGGAGGCCGCATCGTGTTCGCTGCGCATGCTCCGAATTTGGAGGCGGAGTGTGTGTTTGTATGGTTTTTTACAAGGGATGGTGGGGGGGGCCCTCATTGGCTCGGGTTGGCTCCCAGTCGCCTGGGGGACGGGGTGTATATTAATAGGGAACAGTGATCAAGACACGTACAAGGAGCAAGCCGTGTAGCTCACTCCCACCCGCCCTCCCAACACATAAGTAACACCGGACCAAAGGACCAAAGGTTTGAACCTCCGAACAGGCTCTGTCAACAATTGAGGTCTCTTGGGTAGCCTTGGGGGGCCTCTTGGGGGGCGTTGGGGGGCCTCTTGGGGCCTCTTTTTGAACCTCTTCGGGGCCTCGTGGGGCCTCCATGTGGTCTCTCGGGCTCTTGGGGGCCTCTTGGGGCCTCCTGGGGGTCTCTTGAGGCGGAAAGCTCGAATTCTCGGTTCGTATTCCCCTTCTAGGGACCCTCTTAAGGCCGTCTTGGGGCCCTCTTGGGCGATCTCGAGCGCCTCTGGGGCCGTTTGGGGGCCCTCTTGGACCGTCTTGGGATCTTCTTGGGGGCCTCTTGGGCCGTCTTGGGGCGGTCTGTTGGGCCTCGTGGTCCATTTTGGAGCGTCGGAAACACGAAAGGGCGAGAGCCCCCAAGACAATGGAAAAACACAATGAAAAACAATGATTGCTGTCTCTTGGAGCCCTCTTGGCGGCCACTTGGAGAGCTCTTGGAGCCTCTTGGAGGTCCCTTGAGCCGTCTTGAGCCCATCTTGGGCGTCTTGGAGCGCTCTTGGGCCGTCTTGGAGGCCTCTTGGGCCCTCTTGGGCGCTTCTTGGGGCCATCTTGGTTCGTCTTGGGGCCCTGTGGCCTTTGGAAAATCCACGCGACCGAGCCCAAGAGCGCCCAGATGCTCTGATGTGGAGGCAGAGTGTGTTTTGCATTGTTTTTTTTTGACAGGGATGGTGGTGGTGGGGGGCCCTCATGGTGTGCGCATGGTTCCGGTTTGGCTGCCGGCCGGGTGGGGGAGGGGGTGTTTATTAATAGGGAACAGTGATCAAGGCACTTTCCTAGATAGCAAGCCGTCAAGCTCGCTCCCACCCGCCCTCCCAACACAGAAGTAACACCCGAACCTCAGTAAAACCGACCTCACGTGCGCGACGCTGGGGCGAGGTGCGCCACGTGTGCTATGCGGGGCACGCGCGCTTAGCATCCCTGGGGCCCCAGCGTGCCAGGCACGCCTCGTGCGCCAGATGCGCTACGTGCTCCACGTGCGCCAGGTGTGCCGCAGACTCCAGCCGCGCGAGGTGCGCCAAGGTTCGGGGCACGTGCAGAGTGTGTCAGGTGCGCCTGCGCACGTGCCGGCACAAATCGGGAACCATGTCGGCCCCCACCGTTCTCGTCCCAAACCAATGCCCGTTATTGTGCGTGGTGGGCCTGCGCACAGTAGGCCATACGCCACCACCCCCGCCGTCCCTGTCAAAAACCGCTTGACAATGATCGCGGGGTGGCCGCGCATGACCCAGATTTAGCCGCGAGGTGCATTTCGTATTGTTTTTTTTTGACAGGTGGCCCTGCACACAGCAGGCAATATGCGGACACCCCCACCGTCCCCGTCAAAAAACAATACAAAGTGCTCGCGGGCCCCACGAACATGATTCAAGACTTTGCCCCGAAGAGTACTTTGTTTTTTTTGACAGGGATGGTGTGTGGGGGGGGCCCGCATCGGGTTGGTTGCGCATGCTACGAATTTGGAGGCAGAGTGTGTCTTGTATTGTGTTTTGACGGGGATGGTTGGGAGGGGGGTGAGCATGGGGTCGGCATTGTTCCTGGTTGGCCGCCGGTCGCCTGGGGGAGGGAGTGTGTACTCATAGAGTGAAGTGGTAAACCCCTCCCCCGAGCAGGAGAAGGAGGTATTTTGGCAGAGAGAAGACAAAACTCGTTAAACCACCTACGCCCAGAGGGCTGGTGGAATTTTGCGAAGGATTGTGGCCTCGGTAGGGGGCGATGCATGCAGGCCACTGCTGGTATAGGCAGGGGTCCCTCGAACACTACATAATCCCTACCATACAGCCCCAACGTGCCAGGGGACACGGTGGCAGATCCTTATTCTTACTCATTTGATGACTTATCTTTTATGCCTTATTCTCATTCATTATCCTTATCCTTGTTCGTTTGTTTTCAAGTATTACAGTTCAAGATGGCTCCGACTCCGGCCTAGAGGCTTCCGATAAGGTCCGGGGCCCCTTTCGTAACCATTTTGGCTCAAGTGTATCGACTCCAGAGCTCCAGAGCCGTTGCGCAACCAACACTCATAACACCAACATTCTGCCTTGTACCATCCACGCTCACCTCCGCGCCTCCGCGGCAGCCCGCGCACATGTCGGTGCAGACGTCCCTCATCATGGTGCCCATGTTGCAGAAGGCCACGATTCTCATGGGCGTCCTTGTGTTCACCTGCAGTGGCCCCACGGCTGCTGCCATGAAGCTGTTGGACGTCCACAGGTTGGACGCCCGCGCGAACACGACGCAGCAGACCCCTGCGTGCGACGGATCTGGGCTGAGCGCGACCGTGGTTCGGGTTGGTGATGCTAACTACGACACCGCACGGAGCCAGTTTGCAACAATCGGAGCTTCTTCGGCCACCGCCGACGAGAGGATCCAGCCGCAAATGATTATTTTCTGCACTGTTGACTCCCACGTGCAGGAAGCGGTTTCTCTCGCCGAGGTCTGTGGCTTTACGATCTCCGTGCGGAGCGGTGGGCACAACTACGCCGCCTACTCTTCCTGTCCAGCGAGCAGTCCACAGTGCATTCAGGTGGACCTCTCTGGCATGGAGACCTTCAGCTTGAACCAGACGACGGTGCCGGCGGAGGTCACCATCGGGGCCGGGCTCACGTTGGAGCAGGTCTACGCGAGTCTGGCGCCCCACGGACTTGCCGTTCCAGGTGGCATTTGCAAGACGGTTGGGGTCGGAGGACACTACCAGTCCAGCGCCGCTGGTTACTACGGGAGAGCTTTCGGCCTCGGTATCGACGTGGTGAAGTCCTTCCGGATCGTCATGGCTGACGCACAGGTGCACACAGTGGACAATGTCTCGGACCCAGATCTGTATTGGTCGGTGTTAGGGGGTGGGCCCGGCAGTTGGGGGGTCGTGCTGGACTACACGCTCGAGACCTTCGCGGATGCGGACTACCCCAACTTCAAGACGTTTACGTTTCTGTATCCGTACTCTCGCGCGATGCTGCACGCCCTCGGTTCTGTGTATACCAGTCAATCGTCAGACACGCTGATCGACAGGGATGTGCTGATCTTGTTCATGGTGCATCCAGGCATCCTGTTCGGCATTCCGGGGTCCACGGATGAGCATTACATCATGGTACGATTTGTATGGATGGGCATGGACAACGGTGCGTTGACTGGCTCTTTGTACGACGCGTATGTGAAGCCTTGGGAGGACATTCCGCACATGACCTTGGCTCCTGTCATGTCCATGCCGATTTCCGTGTTTCCTGGTGCCATGGCGACGTCTTGGGATTTGGGCCCCTTCAGATACCATATTCACGCTTTTGGTATGAAGTCGCAGCCTTCAACCGCATTCTGGGATGCCATCGCAGACGAGGTGGACATCCGCGTTGCAATCCCGAACCTGTATTTCTCTTGGCAGATCAACCCCGCTGGTGGCCAAATGGACAGGAACGCGGGCAAAAACGCTTACGTCGTCAGGTACGTCAAGAACTGGGTGGATGATTGGGTCTTCTTCTTAGGAGACGCTCTGGCTGATGTGGCCGAGGAGCGAATCGTGGCTTTCCGGGAGGCCACCGAACACTTCTGGGAGGAGGACAACGTCGCCCACAGCTGGATGACCCCGGACACGCTCATCAACAACACTCACAGTGGACCCGCGGACTTCGCCATGAACGAGAGCTGGTTCGCGCGGCTGCAGGACGTGAAGACCAGGGTCGACCCCACCGACCTCTTCCACATGGCGGTGACGATACCCCCGAGGGCCTCGGCCAGCGCCGTGGGCGACCCGCACCTGCAGAACGTCCACGGCGAGCGCTTCGACCTGCTGCAGCCTGGCAGGCACACCCTGCTCGAGATCCCGAGGCGCGCGGCCGCGGAGAGCGTGCTGCTGCTCGTCGAGGCGGAGGCGCGCCACGACGGCTCGGCGTGCGCGGACGTCTACTTCCGGGCGCTGAATATCACCGGGCAGTGGCCCGAGGCCAGGGCGAAGGGTGGTCTCCGCTTCCGCGCGCACGATGATACCCGCAGACCGTCCAAGTGGATGAACTTCGCAGGCGTCAGCCTGAGGGTCGCGCACGGGCACACCACGCAGGGCGCCCGCTATCTGAATCTGTACGTCAAGCACCTCTCGAAGACCGGCTTCGCTATCGGGGGGCTGCTCGGAGAGGACGACCACGAGATGGCCTCGACCCCTTTGGAATCGTGCCGGCGCAGCACTTCGCTCCTCTCGGCCGACACGAGCGCGCCTGCCGCCTCGACCGCAGAGGCAAGCCTTGAGTAGGCCCCTAGTACTTCTCGAGTGGCCCGCTCAGCGGACCAGCGATTCTGCCTGGGTGGACGTTCCACGCAGACGCTCCTGTGCACTTTTGCCAATCGGCGCAGATGTATCGGAGATGGCCCCGGCTGTGGGATCTCCGCAATTATCTAGATGCTGATCAGTTTTCTAGGTCCTTTTCTTATATGAACTTCCCAGCTGTTTCCTTGAGCTGTTTCCTGAAGTTCCCTTATTATATCAACGGAGCCGTCGGGCGCTGCAACACGGCTTCCGCTGCGCCTCTTCCCCCAGGCGCTGCCCCAGCGCCCAAGCGTGCGGGGCAGCGCGCGGCGAGGGCGAGCCGACTTCGAGGGGCTGTGCCTCGCCGAGCCGCTCGCTGCGCCCGTGCGCGCCGCCGCCGAAAAAAAAAAGATATAGAGTCCGGGCCCCCCTGCGAATCCCTGTGCATGCCCCCAGGAGTGGCCAGGATGGCCCCCCAGCTCCAGGGACGGCTCAGAACGTCGGCCCGAGGACCAACCCAAGACGCCCCTAGATGCTCTCCGGGCCCTCCAGCCCAGCCCCACGAGGCCTGAGAGCGGGCCGACATCGCCCCCAGGTGGGTCCCCATGACCCCGAGAAGCTCCAGGATGGCCCCGAGAGGCTCTCCCCAGCGGCTCGACTCCATCTTTCTCCCGCTTCTCGCGGTTCCGTTGCTTCCGTTGGTTCCGTTGCTCCCCCCCTTCCCTCGCCCCCCCCCCAAACTTCTGGCCTCCCTGCTCCTCCTCCTCCTCCTCCTCCTCCTTCTTATCCTCCTCCTCCTCGTCCTCCTCCTCCTCCTCCTCCTCCTCCTCCTCCTCCTCCTCCTCCTCCTCCTCCTCCTCCTCCTCCCCGCGTCCTCAGACTCTCCTGCGCCCTCTTCCAGACCTCCCCCGAACGGCCCGCGGACTGCACACGACTTCTGGGCACTGGGTGCCGCTCTTCTCTCCGGACGTCCAGCGTATATCGATTCTTTCGAGACGCGGCCCCGAAGCCAGGTGAGGGCCGCGCGAGGCTGCAAACGCTGCATCGGCGATGCATCGGCGACGCATCGGTGATGCATCGGCGATGCATCGTCGACGTCGGCGATGCATCGGCGACGTCGACGTGAAGCAAATCGGGCTGCACATCGAGCCGCATCAGCGATGCATCGGCGATGCGGCGCGATCCTCCGACCCCATCCACTCGGACCCCATCTAGGAGGCCTCTGGCCATGGCACGGCAGGTTCGCGTCGTGCCGACCGACTGGCCAAGCTGACGTATCGGAAACGGTCGATCGTTCAAGGTTGAACGATCCGCGCGGTGTCAGGGACCAACGCCAGGGTCGGCACGACACGACCCTGCCCTGTCTCGGCCCCACCTGGCCCGCCCCCCCACGACTTTCCTGGCGCCTCGAAAGAATCGAGGCGGCGTGTTGTTTCGCCGCCTTCGGCCTCTCGGGGCCCTCGCCGGCCCTCGGGGCCGGCAAGCAGCGACTCGAGAGGACGAGCCGGCCCTGGGGAAGTGGTCGAGAGGTCGGGGGCCCGTGTCTCGAAGAAATCGAGGTTCACCGAGCGCGTTCCACTGCTCGCAAAATGCTTAGTCGCAAACGTCCGAACAAAAACAAACGTCTGCTCCTATGTAATGTATGTCTGTCATGTAATTGGGCTTCTTGGGGCTCGTTGTGGGGGTCTGTTCGGACCCTTGGGGTCAAGTTGGCGGCCCCCATGACTCAGAAAGAGGGGGGGTGGAAATTCAGCCCCCCCCGCTGGAGTCTCAACCATGGCGTCTTGGGGCCGTCTTGGGGCGCTCTTGGGCGCTCTCGGGGCCCTCTTGGGATCCTCGTGGGTCCCTCTTGGGACTCTCTCGGGCCGTCTTGGGGCCATCGTAAAGCTTCAAGGGCCCATCGGAAGCGAAAAGGCGAGATGGTAACAGTCATTGATTTTCCTTCGATGTTGGAGCCACTTAGGCCTCTTGGGGGGTTCCTTCGAGGGCTCGGAGGGCACTTCAAACCGTTTTAGGGCCGTCTTGAGGCCTCTTTGATGTTTGTCGGAGGCTATCTTGAGCCATCTTGGGTTTTCGTGAGCCATCATGGAGGCTATCTTGGGCTCTCTGAGGCCCTCTTGGAGCCATCTTGGGCGATCTTGGGGGCTCTAGCGCTTCGCGATTACCCCCCCAGGCCCAGGGGAGTGGGTAGGGGAGGGGTCAAGACCCCCTCCCCACCCGCAAGCCGTCTCGCTCACTCCCACCCGCCCTCCCAACACATACGTAGCACCCGAGCCTGGCCCAAGCCGCAGAATATTCAGCAGTCGTCTTTGGATGGGCAGCTACTGGGGGCCAATCCGCCGCCGCCGCCGCCGCCTCCGCCGCCAAGTGTACTCTGTATTGTTTTTTTGACAGGGATGGTGAGGGGAGGCCGCATCGGGTTCGCTGCGCATGTTCCGAATTTGGAGGCAGAGTGTGTTTTGTATGTTTTTTTTACAAGGGATGGTGGGGGGGGCCCTCATTGGCTCGGGTTGGCTCCCAGTCGCCTGGGGGACGGGGTGTTTCTTGATAGGGAACAGTGATCAAGACACGTACAAGGAGCAAGCCGTGTAGCTCACTCCCACCCGCCCTCCCAACACATAAGTAACACCGGACCAAAGGACCAAAGCTTTGAACCTCCGAACAGGCTCTGTCAACAATTGAGGTCTCTTGGGTAGCGCGCATGGTTCCGGGTTGGCTGCCGGCCGGGTGGGGGAGGGGGTGTGTTTATTAATAGAGAACAGTGATCAAGGCATTTTCCTAGATAGCAAGCCGTCAAGCTCGCTCCCACCCGCCCTCCCAACACAGAAGTAACACCCGAACCTCAGTAAAACCGACCTTACGTGCGCGACGCTGGGGCGAGGTGCGCCACGTGTGCCATGCGGGGCACGCGCGCTTAGCACCCCTGGGGCCCCAGCGTGCCAGGCACGCCTCGTGCGCCAGATGCGCTACGTGCTCCACGTGCGCCAGGTGTGCCGCAGACTCCAGCCGCGCCAGGTGCGCCAAGGTTCGGGGCACGTGCAGAGTGTGTCAGGTGCGCCTGCGCACGTGACGGCACACATCGGGAACCATGTCGGCCCCCACCGTTCTCGTCCCAAACCAATGCCCGTTATTGTGCGTGGTGGGCCTGCGC
This sequence comes from Prorocentrum cordatum, assembly GCA_963575745.1. NCBI lineage: Eukaryota > Dinophyceae > Prorocentrales > Prorocentraceae > Prorocentrum > Prorocentrum cordatum. The sequence goes on along the minus strand of CAUYUJ010018161.1, from coordinate 30,437 downwards.
ACAGTAGGCCATACGCCACCACCCCCGCCGTCCCTGTCAAAAACCGCTTGACAATGATCGCGGGGTGGCCGCGCATGACCTAGATTTAGCCGCGAGGTGCATTTAGTATTGTTTTTTTTTGACAGGTGGCCCTGCACGCAGCAGGCAATATGCGGACACCCCCACCGTCCCCGTCAAGAAACAATACAAAGTGCTCGCGGGCCCCACGAACATGATTCAAGACTTTGCCCCGAAGAGTACTTTGTATTTTTTGACAGGGATGGTGTGGGGGGGGGCCCGCATCGGGTTGGTTGCGCATGCTACGAATTTGGAGGCAGAGTGTGTCTTGTATTGTGTTTTGACAGGGATGGTTGGGAGGGGGGTGAGCATGGGGTCGGCATTGTTCCTGGTTGGCCGCCGGTCGCCTGGGGGAGGGAGTGTGTACTCATAGAGAGAAGTGGTAAACCCCTCCGAGCAGGAGAAGGAGGTGTTTTGGCAGAGAGAAGACAGAACTCGTTAAACCACCTACGCCCAGAGGGCTGGTGGAATTTTGCGAAGTATTGTGGCCTCGGTAGGGGGCGATGCATGCAGGCCACTGCTGGTATAGGCAGGGGTCCCTCGAACACTACATAATCCCTACCATACAGCCCCAACGTGCCAGGGGACACGGTGGCAGATCCTTATGCTTGCTCATTTGATGACTTATCTTTTATACCTTATTCTCATTCATTATCCTTATCCTTGTTCGTTTGTTTTCAAGTATTACAGTTCAAGATGGCTCCGACTCCGGCCTAGAGGCTTCCGATAAGGTCCGGGGCCCCTTTCGTAACCATTTTGGCTCAAGTGTATCGGCTCCAGAGCTCCAGAGCCGTTGCGCAACCAACTTTCATAACACCAACATTCTGCCTTGTACCATCCACGCTCACCTCCGCGCCTCCGCGGCAGCCCGCGCACATGTCGGTGCAGACGTCCCTCATCATGGTGCCCATGTTGCAGAAGGCCACGATTCTCATGGGCGTCCTTGTGTTCACCTGCAGTGGCCCCACGGCTGCTGCCATGAAGCTGTTGGACGTCCACAGATTGGACGCCCGCGCGAACACGACGCAGCAGACCCCTGCGTGCGACGGATCTGGGCTGAGCGCGACCGTGGTTCGGGTTGGTGATGCTAACTACGACACCGCACGGAGCCAGTTTGCAACAATCGGAGCTTCTTCGGCCACCGCCGACGAGAGGATCCAGCCGCAAATGATCATTTTCTGCACTGTTGACTCCCACGTGCAGGAAGCGGTTTCTCTCGCCGAGGTCTGTGGCTTTACGATCTCCGTGCGGAGCGGTGGGCACAACTACGCCGCCTACTCTTCCTGTCCAGCGAGCAGTCCGCAGTGCATTCAGGTGGACCTCTCTGGCATGGAGACCTTCAGCTTGAACCAGACGACGGTGCCGGCGGAGGTCACCATCGGGGCCGGGCTCACGTTGGAGCAGGTCTACGCGAGTCTGGCGCCCCACGGACTTGCCGTTCCAGGTGGCATTTGCAAGACGGTTGGGGTCGGAGGACACTACCAGTCCAGCGCCGCTGGTTACTACGGGAGAGCTTTCGGCCTGGGTATCGACGTGGTGAAGTCCTTCCGGATCGTCATGGCTGACGCACAGGTGCACACAGTGGACAATGTCTCGGACCCAGATCTGTATTGGTCGGTGTTAGGGGGTGGGCCCGGCAGTTGGGGGGTCGTGCTGGACTACACGCTCGAGACCTTCGCGGATGCGGACTACCCCAACTTCAAGACGTTTACGTTTCTGTATCCGTACTCTCGCGCGATGCTGCACGCCCTCGGTTCTGTGTACACCAGTCAATCGTCAGACACGCTGATCGACAGGGATGTGCTGATCTTGTTCATGGTGCATCCAGGCATCCTGTTCGGCATTCCGGGGTCCACGGATGAGCATTACATCATGGTACGATTTGTATGGATGGGCATGGACAACGGTGCGTTGACTGGCTCTTTGTACGACGCGTATGTGAAGCCTTGGGAGGACATTCCGCACATGACCTTGGCTCCTGTCATGTCCATGCCGATTTCCGTGTTTCCTGGTGCCATGGCGACGTCTTGGGATTTGGGCCCCTTCAGATACCATATTCACGCTTTTGGTATGAAGTCGCAGCCTTCAACCGCATTCTGGGATGCCATCGCAGACGAGGTGGACATCCGCGTTGCAATCCCGAACCTGTATTTCTCTTGGCAGATCAACCCCGCTGGTGGCCAAATGGACAGGAACGCGGGCAAAAACGCTTACGTCGTCAGGTACGTCAAGAACTGGGTGGATGATTGGGTCTTCTTCTTAGGAGACGCTCTGGCTGATGTGGCCGAGGAGCGAATCGTGGCTTTCCGGGAGGCCACCGAACACTTCTGGGAGGAGGACAACGTCGCCCACAGCTGGATGACCCCGGACACGCTCATCAACAACACTCACAGTGGACCCGCGGACTTCGCCATGAACGAGAGCTGGTTCGCGCGGCTGCAGGACGTGAAGACCAGGGTCGACCCCACCGACCTCTTCCACATGGCGGTGACGATACCCCCGAGGGCCTCGGCCAGCGCCGTGGGCGACCCGCACCTGCAGAACGTCCACGGCGAGCGCTTCGACCTGCTGCAGCCTGGCAGGCACACCCTGCTCGAGATCCCGAGGCGCGCGGCCGCGGAGAGCGTGCTGCTGCTCGTCGAGGCGGAGGCGCGCCACGACGGCTCGGCGTGCGCGGACGTCTACTTCCGGGCGCTGAACATCACCGGGCAGTGGCCCGAGGCCAGGGCGAAGGGTGGTCTCCGCTTCCGCGCGCACGATGATACCCGCAGACCGTCCAAGTGGATGAACTTCGCAGGCGTCAGCCTGAGGGTCGCGCACGGGCACACCACGCAGGGCGCCCGCTATCTGAATCTGTACGTCAAGCACCTCTCGAAGACCGGCTTCGCTATCGGGGGGCTGCTCGGAGAGGACGACCACGAGATGGCCTCGACCCCTTTGGAATCGTGCCGGCGCAGCACTTCGCTCCTCTCGGCCGACACGAGCGCGCCTGCCGCCTCGACCGCAGAGGCAAGCCTTGAGTAGGCCCCTAGTACTTCTCGAGTGGCCCGCTCAGCGGACCAGCGATTCTGCCTGGGTGGACGTTCCACGCAGACGCTCCTGTGCACTTTTGCCAATCGGCGCAGATGTATCGGAGATGGCCCCGGCTGTGGGATCTCCGCAATTATCTAGATGCTGATCAGTTTTCTAGGTCCTTTTATTATATGAACTTCCCAGCTGTTTCCTGGAGCTGTTTCCTGAAGTTCCCTTATTATATCAACGGAGCCGTCGGGCGCTGCAACACGGCTTCCGCTGCGCCTCTTCCCCCAGGCGCTGCCCCAGCGCCCGAGCGTGCGGGGCAGCGCGCGGCGAGGGCGAGCCGACTTCGAGGGGCTGTGCCTCGCCGAGCCGCTCGCTGCGCCCGTGAGCGCCGCCGCCGCCGAAAAAAAAAGATGTAGAGTCCGGGCCCCCCTGCGAATCCCTGTGCATGCCCCCAGGAGTGGCCAGGATGGCCCCCCAGCTCCAGGGACGGCTCAGAACGTCGGCCCGAGGACCACCCCAAGACGCCCCTAGATGCTCTCCGGGCCCTCCAGCCCAGCCCCACGAGGCCTGAGAGCGGGCCGACATCGCCCCCAGGTGGGCCCCATGACCCCGAGAAGCTCCAGGATGGCCCCGAGAGGCTCTCCCCAGCGGCTCGACTCCATCTTTCTCCCGCTTCTCGCGGTTCCGTTGCTTCCGTTGGTTCCGTTGCTCCCCCCCTTCCCTCGCCCCCCCCCCAAACCTCTGGCCTCCCTGCTCCTCCTCCTCCTCCTCCTCCTCCTCCTTATCCTCCTCCTCCTCCTCCTCCTCCTCCTCCTCCTCCTCCTCCTCCTCCTCCTCCTCCTCCTCCCCCCGCGTCCTCTGACTTTCCTGCGCCCTCTTCCAGACCTCCCCCGAACGGCCCGCGGACTGCACACGACTCCTGGGCACCGGGTGCCGCTCTTCTCTCCAGACGTCCAGCGTATATCGATTCTTTCGAGACGCGGCCCCGAAGCCAGGTGAGGGCCGCGCGAGGCTGCAAACGCTGCATCGGCGATGCATCGGCGACGCATCGGTGATGCATCGGCGATGCATCGTCGACGTCGGCGATGCATCGGCGACGTCGACGTGAAGCAAATCGGGCTGCACATCGAGCCGCATCAGCGATGCATCGGCGATGCGGCGCGATCCTCCGACCCCATCCACTCGGACCCCATCTTGGAGGCCTGTGGCCACGGCACGGCAGGTTCGCGTCGTGCCGACCGACTGGCCAAGCTGACGTATCGGAAACGGCCGATCGTTCAAGGTTGAACGATCCGCGCGGTGTCAGGGACCAACGCCAGGGTCGGCACGACACGACCCTGCCCTGTCTCGGCCCCACCTGGCCCGCCCCCCCACGACCTTCCTGGCGCCTCGAAAGAATCGAGGCGGCGTGTTGTTTCGCCGCCTTCGGCCTCTCGGGGCCCTCGCCGGCCCTCGGGGCCGGCAAGCAGCGACTCGAGAGGACGAGCCGGCCCTGGGGAAGTGGTCGAGAGGTCGGGGGCCCGTGTCTCGAAGAAATCGAGGTTCACCGAGCGCGTTCCACTGCTCGCAAAGTGCCTAGTCGCAAACGTCCGAACAAAAACAAACGTCTGCTCCTATGTAATGTATGTCTGTAATGTAATGGGGCTTCTTGGGGCTCGTTTGGGGGGTCTGTTCGGACCCTTGGGGCCATCTTGGCGGCCCCCATGACTCAGAAAGAGGGGGGTGGAAATTCAGCCCCCCCCCCTGGAGGCTCAACCATGGCGTCTTGGGGCCGTCTTGGGGCGCTCTTGGGCGCTCTTGGGGCGTTGTTGGGATCCTCGTGGGTCCCTCTTGGGACTCTCTCGGGCCGTCTTGGGGCCATCGTAAAGCGTCCAGGGCCCATCGGAAGCGAAAAAGGCGAGATGGCAACAATCATTGATGTTCCTTCGATGTTGGAGCCACTTTGGCCTCTTGGGGGGTTCCTTCGATGGCTCGGAGGGCACTTCAAACCGTCTTCGGGCCGCCTTGAGGCCTCTTTGATGCTTGTCGGAGGCTATCTTGAGCCATCTTGGGTTATCGTGAGCCATCTTGGAGGCTATCTTGGGCTCTCTGAGGCCCTCCTGGAGCCATCTTGGGCGATCTTGGGGGCTTAAGCGCCTCGCGGTTCCCCACCCAGGCCCAGGGGAGTGGGTAGGGGGAGGGGTCAAGGCACCCTCCTAGATAGCAAGCCGTGAAGCTCGCTCCCACCCGCCCTCCCATCACATAAGTAACACCCGAACCTCAGCAAAACCGACCCCACGTGCGCGACGCTGGGGCGAGGTGCGCCAGGCGTGCCATGCGGGCCACGCGCGCTTAGCACCCCTCGGGCCCCAGCGTGCCAGGCACGCCTCGTGCGCCAGATGCGCCACGTGCTCCACGTGCGCCAGGTGTGCCGCAGACTCCAGCCGCGCCAGGTGCGCCACGTTCGGGGCAGGCGCAGAGTGTGTCAGGTGCGCCTGCGCACGTAACAGCACACATCGGGAGACATGTCGGCCCCCACCGTTCTCGTCCCAAACCAATGCCCGTCATTGTGTCTGGTGGGCCTGCGCACAGCAGGCCATGGGCCACCACCCCCGCCGTCCTTGTCAACAAGCGCGTGGGGCGTTGTTGGGATCCTCGTCGGTCCCTCTTGGGACTCTCTCGGGCCGTCTTGGGGCCATCGTAAAGCGTCAAGGGCCCATCGGGGCAAAATGCTCCACGCACGCAAAGGGCGGCGGCCCTTTGCGTGGAGCATTTTGGGGCGTTCCCCCCCCCCCCCCCTTGGCGCGAATTGTCCGGGACCTCGCGCGGCCCGGGGGGGGGGGTCAAATTCGAGGTTTGGGGTCCCCAGGGGGGGATTATGGGGGGGAACAGTCTCACACGCCTGAGGACCCACAAGGTGTCGGCGGATTTGCACACCATATCGGCGTGCAGTGCGAATTACCGAATGGAGTGCGCATGGGGGCAATTCCACTCTCACAAAGCGGGGCTTCTTAATGAAGCTACTTCTTTGCGCTTTCGTCTGAAGCTTTTCGAGGCAGTTTTCGCGCGTGCTGCTGTCTGCGGTCTCTCGACCACGGCCGCGACGACAGCACATCATCGTGCTCTGTTTATAACAGCGCGTTCAAAAATGGCCCTCGGGATCGTTGGTTTCAGCGAGCTTCCGCGCGAAAGTCGGGGACAAACAGGGTGACTTTGCAAACAGAACGTTCACGTTGCTCTGAATATCTTTCCCATGTCACATTGGCTTTACGTTTTCGACCGTTGCGCGTGTTCTCACGCGGCTCCACACAGCTCGTGAGCGCTCCAAGAGCGCCCAAGATGGCTGCCAGACTGCAGGGTGGAGGAAGAGGAGGAGGAGGATGAGGATATCGTACAGGATTGCTACTGGCTTGCTGCGGCAAACACGTTACTGCACCTGTCAACCGCTGGAGCGCGCGCTGTTCTGCTCTTGCGTGCGCGTGGACTGGGATGCAGAGGGCCTGCGGCTCCAGCCAGCTGCCTGGACTCTCCAGGTGGGCTCCAGGCCTCCTGGAGCTCGCTCTAACGGCCCCAGAGATGTCCCCGATGGCCCACCGACGGGCCAGGAGGGCCCCCAGAGGTCCTGCGAGACGATCGAAGAGCGCCCCGAATCGCCGACAGGGGCGATCAGCGGGCACCAGATCGAATCCCGACGGCCCAACAGGCCTCCAGGATGCCTCCAAGATGCCTCCAAGAGCACCCCCACAGGAGCCCCAAGAAGCGGCAACTCATTGATGTTCGATTGCAACTGCAAAGAGTTTCTCACATCAGCCGTTCCGGCTTTCTCACATTTTCAGACGGCCCGAGAGGCCTCCAAGGTCGCCCCGAGACCGCCTCAGACGCCCCCCAGAAAGTGCCAATGCAGCCCCTGGGGCCCCAAAGCGGCCCTCGAAACGCCCCTGAGGCGTTCGACACGGCCCTGAGACGGACTAGGATAGCCCACAGAGCCCCCGACAGACTCTGAGAACGCTTCCAATCGAAAACAGCGGCGCTCAACACGCCCCAGGCGGCTTCACGCGGCCCAAATTTGCCTCCCAGACGACCGAAGATGCCTCGAAGAGCACTGCCACGAGGGCCCGTGTGGCCAAGGACGGCTCTAAGAGAGCTCCAACACCAGTGCAGGTGACCTCACGACAGAGAGCGCTCGCGTGACGATGACGACGATGATGATCATGATGGATGACGACGATGGTGGTGATGATGACGATGATGTGGAGGATAATGATTATATGGTGCTCATGACCTTGATGATGCTGATGCTGGTTGCCACAAGGCTCCTTAAGAAGAAGATGCTGCTGATGATGATGGTGGTGGTGATGGCGATGGTGATGATGATGATGATGATGATGATGATGATGATGATGATGGTGGTGGTGGTGGTGGTGGTGGTGGTGATGATGCTTGTGGTGGTGTTGGCGTGAGTGTGATGGTGATGGTGGTGATGTTGATGTTAATTGCGATCATGATGATGAAGAGGAGTAAGAAATTGATGGCGATGATGAAACGATGATGATGACGATGCTGATGTTGCTGATGATGATGGTGTGGCGATGATGATGACAGTCACGATGATAGTGATGATGACGATGATGTTTATGATGATGACGGTGATGATGATGATCATGCAGCTGATGCGGATGCTGTTGTTGATGATGATGATCATGATTATGATCATGATGATGCTTATGATGATGTTGATGGTGATCAAAAAAGAGGATGGTGCTGCTGATTATGATGGTGCTGATTATTGTGTAATGGTGATGATGATGATGATGATGATGATGATGATGATGATGATGATGATGATGATGATGATGATGATGATGCTAATGCTGGTGCTGATGCTGATGCTGATGCTGATGATGAGGAAAACGATGTTCTGATTGGCGTCGTTAACGATCAGCATCCTTCTGCTCTTCGATGCCACGACCGCACTCGCTTGTGAACCCCCCACCCGGGATGTACTAGAACTTGAGCGCGCGAAGCGCGCACGATAGTCTTCGATTCTTGGATCGGCGGGGGGCCCTGGCGGCGCCTACGGCGCCGCCCCTGGCGCACTTCGGTTGCCAGAGAGGTGGGTCCAGCGCTGACCCAAGACATCCGCGCTGAATTAGTTTTGTTTGTGCCATTGCCTGATCCTGCAATGATCTGGGCGTCTCGACCCCAGGCCTCACAGGCACTGAAAACATAGAGGCGGAGTTTTTTTTTGCTATTTGGCGCCTGGAGGCTGTTTTTGTTCTAGGCTCCGGGGCCGTCCAAAAAACGACCGCGGCTGAAGGAGAAGGCGCACGAAGACCCAAGAGGCCTCCAATAGGCCCTCAACCCGAGATGGCCTCAAGACGAGGGCCCGAGATGGCCTCGCCCGAGCCCAGGAGCGTCACCGCACGCTTCAAAAGGAGCCCAACGGGGAGCTGAAGAAGCCCCCGGACGCAAACAAACGTAAGGTATGTGATCGTTTCTTTGTTCATTGCTTTGTTGATCGGCGCGGGCCCTCGCACCCCTCCCCTCCCCCCCCTACTGGAGTAGACCTTGGCTGCTTCGGGCGCCCGCTTCGAGCAGGTGGAGCCTCCCCCATCGGACGTACTCTTCCAAACAGTCGCACTAAGCGTAGGTCCGGAGCCAGACCCCCCCTCCCCCCCCCCTTCCGCCCAATGTCGAAACGCCGAATAATGAAACGCTCACTATCGCTGGGCTTTTACATCCGAGCTCTTTCACGTTCTCGCTCTCCCGAGCTTTCTGGCAGACGCAGCACCGGCCCCCGGATCGTCCCAGGCCCCAAACGGTCTCGCGAGGTCCCCAAGAGAAGGCCCCCGGACGACCCTGGGATTAAGTCGGGCACGTCCCTCTACAGAAGGAATATTCAAAAATAGTCAAAAGATATACGTTTTTTTTTGTCCCCCCCGTTTTTTTAATTTTTTGTTTTGTTGCAATTTTGGTATATTTTTCGACAATTCTTAATTTTTCGTCCAAATCCGCCTGTAGGGGGACATGCCCGACCTAACCCTGGGGCTGCCCTGGAGGCCAGCCCAATTGGCCCCACAGACAGCCCAAGAGGCTCCCAACAGGCCCCTAACCAGTCAACACGCCGTGCTCCGTAACCGTTTTGGTTCAAGTGTTCTCATTATGTTTTGTACTTTCCTACCTTGCAGGCTTGTCTGACTCCGTATTTGTCTTCCCAAACAGACTCCCATTATGACTTGTTTACGACCGATGAAGCTCCTCCCCTTCATCGCTGTTGTGTATTTCGCATCATCGCTTACATTACGCGAGTCGCAGGAGGATCCGCATTCCTTCGATTTTATAGGGCGCCAGAAGTTTGACGAGTTCGAGTGCCGACTTGACACATATCACTTCGAGGATGATGATGATCGTGAAAAGATGGAAGTGCTCTACGGGAATCGCATGGCACCCTTAAATAACCAAACTGTGCGGCATAATACACAGAGCTTCGAACGCGAAGTCAAGAAACTTGGAAGCATTCCAAAGACGCTTCGCCTGTCTTGGGTGCGCAAGTTTGACGTGATGAAACACAATTCCACATTAATCCAGCAAGGGTTGCAGTCGTTCGTTGCTCACAATCCAGATTGGGACGTTGAAATCAGCGACAATCGCGAAGTCGACCGTGACCTCCATACGTATTTGAATTCAACCGTGTGGAATGCAGTGAAGAGTCGGCCCATAGTAGAGAAAATTGATTTGTGGCGTTTACTTATCATATACTACAAGGGCGGCATGTATGCCGACATTGATCGTCTGTTCAACCTGGATATGAAATCGGTGATCGGCAGAAAGACTAAGATGTTACTTCCCTTCGCAGGAATGGAGTTCAGCGAGAAGGATCTGCCCAGGAGCATTTTCGACTTCAGCCAAGATTTCGTTGCTAGTGCTCCCGGCAATCCTGCCATCAAAGCTGCAATCGATCTTTCTTTGGACATGCATCTACAGTATAAGTACTGCCAGGACGGGGGTGTTGACAATTGTGACAGCGATGTGTTTTCATCCAGCGTCGATTTCTTAATCTATGCAGGCGCCAGGGTGTACAACCTGGCGTTACAAAGTCACATATTCGGCATAGCCATTGGCAGCCAACCAAGTGAATGTATATCCAAGACCATTGTGGAACAGATCAAGAGCCTGAGCCCACACGTAGTCACTTATGTTGAACATCTGCCGTGTAATACCATTCTTGCCCAAGACGGCTGTGCACACCTATCTGGTGGTACCGACATGAAAGAAAACTACGAGGAAGCAAAGAAATCGTTTTTCGCAGATGAAGGCAGGGGCCATTGGTTCGATGAAGTCCAGAAGCGGTTAAAGTCTTTGTCTGGGCCCAACCCTTGAGGTTTTCTGTGCCAGTCTACTTGGTCTTGGTCAGGTTGATGGGTTTGGATGGTCGGAATCGGCCATCAGGTTTGGTGATTCTATAGGCTTGCGCCACATCCGCCGACTTGGGGGCTTCCTGGGGGCTTCTTGGAGGCCTTTGAGGTTCTCTTGGGGGTCCCTCAGGGCCTCTTGGGTTGTTCTTGGAGCGCTGGGGGCGTCTTCGGGCCGAAGGCTCGAAAAGGTGCCCTGTGGGCTCCGTCTTGGAGCCGTCTGGGGGCCTTCTTCGGTTGTCTTGGGGGCTACGGGGGCTGTTGTTGGACCCTCTTCGACCCTTCTTGGGGGCCCCTTTGGCCGTCTGGGGGCGATATTGAATGTTTCTCTGCCCATCTGGGACGTTGTGAAAACCGAAAGGGAATGGGGCGATTTTTTGTTTCCTGGGACTCTCTTGGGGCGCATCGTGGAGCCTTTTGGGGCGTCTTGGCAGCTTCGGAGGCCGCCTGGAGGCCATCGTGGGCGTCCAGGGCGATATTTCGGCGAATCGTGGCCCCCTAGGACCGTCAGGGGAGCGTTTTGGTGTCTTCTTGGCCAGTTTTGGAGCCCTCCGCTCCCCCGTGACGCGTTCGGTCCGGGGTCGGGCTGGGCGAGGACGGGGGCGTCGAATTGCCGGCTTGGGGTCCCTGGGGGGGATTATGGGGGGGGATAATCTCACACGCCTAGAGACCCACAAGGGGTCGGCGGATTATGATGATGATGCTGCTGATGATGCTCTGTACTTGTGATGGCGATGCTGATGCTGATGTTGCTGCTGCGGAGTACGATGATGGTCATGCTGATGATAATGCTGCTGCTGATGCTGATGATGATGCTGATGATACTGATGATGATGATGATGATGATGATGATGATGATGATGATGCTGCTTATGCTGGTAATTGTGCTGATGGCGACTGTGCTGCTGCTCATGACAAGGAGGTTGGTGCTGTTGTGAGTGATGATTAGCATCCCCTTGACAATGAGGATGCTGATGGTACTGATGACGATGGTGATGATGATGCTGATGGTAATGGCGTTGATGATGATAATGGTAATGGTGATGCTGCTGCTGCTGATGATGATGATAATGCTGATGCTGATTCGGATGATGATGATGCTGATGATGATGCTGACGATGATTATGACGATGATGATGATGATGATGATGATGATGATGATGATGATGATGATGATGATGATGGTGATGCTGATGATGATGATGATGATGGTGATGTCGATGTTGATGGTGCTGATGCTCTTGACGATGCTGCTGATGATGTTGCTGATGCTGATGATGATGCTGATGATGCCGAGGCTACTGGCGACGATGCAGCTGATGATGATGATGATGTTGATGCTGATGGTGATAATGCTCATCATGCTGATGCTGACGCTGACGCTGCGGCTGCTGATGATGCTGATGCTGATGATGAGTTGTAGGAGGCAAAAATATGCTGATGATGCTGCTGCTGATGATGGTGATGATGCTGATGCTAGTGATGATGATGATGCTGCTGATGATCATGATGATGATCATGCTGGTAATGCTGATTGTGATGCTGACGGCGGTGCTGGTGATGATGCTGATGATGATGATGTTCATGATGATGATGCTTATGATGATGAAGATGATGATGATGATGAGGATGATGATGCTGATGATGATGATGATGATGATGATGATGATGATGATGAATATGATGCTATTAATAATGATGCTGCTGATAATGATGCTGCTGCTGATGATGATGATGATGATGATGATGTTGCTGCTGTTGATGATGACGATGATTAGGAGGAGGAGGATGGCACGGAGGAGGATGTGGAGGATGACGAGAGCGAAGAGGAGGAGGAGGAAGAGGAGGAATAATAATAATAATAATACTCAAAATAATAATCACAATACTAATCATAATAATACTAATACTAATAATAATACTAATACTACTACTACTACTACTAGTACTACTACTACTACTACTACTACTACTACTACTACTACTACTACTACTACTACTACTACTACTACTACTACTACTACTACTACTACTACTTACTAATAATAATAATAATATTAATAATAATAATACTAAACAGAAGAAGCAGACGAAGTATATTAATACGAGGACGAATATTGATACCATTTATGATAATAATATGAGAATGCTACTAAGGAGGAGGAGGAGGAGGAGGAGGAGGAGGAGGAGGAGGAGGAGGAGGAGGAGGAGGAGGAGGAAGAGGAGGGGAGGAGGGGAAGGAGCAGGGAGAATATGGGGGAGATGCGGAAGGGGGGGTCAGGCTTTTCGCGAGGTTCGCGGAGGCAATTTCGAAGCCTCTTGGAGGCCGTTTTGGGGCCTCTTGGAGCCTCTTTTGGGCTTTTTGGGGGCCTCTTGGAGCCTTGTGGGCGCCTCTTGGGGGCCTCTTGGGGCCTTTTGGGATCCTCTTGGGGGCCTCCTGGGGGCTTCGTGGGGCCTCCTGGGACATTGTCGGGGCGAATGGTTCGGATTTTCGGTTCGTGGTCCCCCTCTTGGGGCCGTCTTGGGGCCCTCTTGGACCGTCTTGGGCGCCTCTGGGGCCGTCTTGGCGCCCTCTTAGGCCGTTTTGGGGGGCCTCTGGGGAGCCTTTTGGGCCGTCTTGGGGCGGTCTTGGGGGCTTCTTGGCCGGGCGTCGACGCTGGCAAAGCTGAAAAGCCGTATATGTAAAAAATATACGTTTCCCCATCGGAAATCGATGATTTTGGCCTCTTGGGGCCCTCTTGGGCGCCTCTTGGGGCCTCTTGGAGGCGTCTGGGAGCGTCTTGGAGGCATCTTGGGCCGTCTGGATGTCATCTTGGAAGTCTTGGCTCGATCTTTCGGCGACTCGTGGGTCTCTTGGGCCGTCTGAGAGGCGTCAAAGTGCCCTCTTGGCCCGTTTTGGGGCCCTCTGCTCCCCCATGGCGCGCTCTGTCCGTGGCCGTCGGGAGCCGGGGGGGGGGGTCGAGTCTCCGGTTTGGGGTCCCTGGGGGGGTTATGGGGGGGGGAACTATCTCACACGCCTAGAGACCCACAAGGGGTCGGCGGACTTCTCGAGTGGCCCGCTCAGCGGACCAGCGATTCTGCCTGGGTGGACGTTCCACGCAGGCGCTCCTGTGCACTTTTGCCAATCGGCGCAGATGTATCGGAGATGGTCCCGGCTGTGGGATCTCCGCAATTATCTAGATGTTGATCAGTTTTCTAGGTCTTTTTCTTATATGAGCTTCCCAGCTGTTTCCTGGAGCTGTTTCCTGAAGTTCCCCGTTCCCTTATTCTATCAACGGAGCCGTCGGGCGCTGCAACACGGCTTCCGCTGCGCCTTTTCCCCCAGGCGTTGCCCCAGCGCCCGAGCTTGCGGGGCAGCGCGCGGCGAGGGCGAGCCGACTTCGAGGGGCTGTGCCTCGCCGAGCCGCTCGCTGCGCCCGTGAGCGCCGCCGCCGCCGATATATATATATATATATATATATATATATATATATATATATACATACATGTAACGGCGCACCGGGTCCGGGGGCCCGGGCCGGGACCTCGACCACAAATGTGGGCCCCGGGGCTCATTTTCCCTGTGATTTTACAGGGTTTCGGCGTCAAGGAGGGTCCAAGAGGCTCCAGAACAGACACCGGACGCCCGAAGGTCGCTCTTAGACGCTTAACATGGCCTCGAAGACATTTTCAGAAGTCCCCAAGACACTCCAAGCGACCCCCAATAGGGCCCCCAATACAATTCCAAGCGGCCAAAATAGCCTCATTCTGTTTGTAAAACGTAATTTGTTTTCGCTGTCGGTACGGCCCACGAAGGGCCCAAGACGTTCGCAAACGTGGCCTCCGGGGATCTCGGGGAGCCCGAAAGCCGAGAGAGAGAGAGAGAGAGAGACCGAGGCACACCGAGAGAGAGAGAGAGAGAGAAAGCAATCAACAACAAGAGAGACGAATAGAAGCCGCGATGCCTCTTAGGAGTGGTCCTATCGGGCCTACAGAGCTCGTCGTTGAGCCTCCGGGAGCCCTCTCGGCACGGAAGGCTTGCGTTTCCGGCTTGCGGCGCCGTCTTCGGGAACGTTTGTGGCCGTCTTGGGCATTTTCTTAGGCCGCCCTGGGGCCTCTTGGGCCTCTGGAGCGATAAGTCCCACGCGCTTCAAAACCACTCGAGTTTCAACGGGTTCTATGTTTGTGGCCTCCTGAAGGCCTTTTGTGGCGGCGCTGGCTTTCTCGAGGCAGGAAGCTTGAATATGCGGCTTGCCGTTTCTTTGGTGGGGCTCTTCTCTTGGGGCCGTTTTGCCGCAGTCTTCGGCAGGAGGAGGAGGAGGAGAGGCAGGAGGAGGAGGAGGAGGGGAAGATGAGCAGCAGATATGCAGTAGGATGAGGAGGATGGTGAGGACGAGAAGGAGGAGGAGTAGGAGGAGGAGGAGGGCGGCTTGGAAGTTCTCTTGGGACGCCTCGGGGCCTTCTTCGCGGGGGGGGATCTTCGGCCGTTTGGTAGTCGTCCTGGGGATTCTCCGAGCCGTTGTGGAGCGTCGGGGGGCCGAACCGGCGAGGTGTCCCAATTCGTTCAAGAAGCAAATTGAAACGAATAGTTCTTCCTGGGCTCTTCTTGGAAAGGCCTCGCAAAGCAGGGTTGGGCCGCTTCGGTGGCCGGTTGGGCCGTCCCGAGGACGTCTTGCACGCATCTTGAGCAATGTTGTGCCATGTTTGGGCCGTATTTGACGAGGGTTCGTAGCCATTGGGGTGCGGACCTTCCAGCTTTGTATGTATTTGCAAGGGCTCGGGACTTGATGCGGGTCTGCCGCTTCTCTCACGGGGATCGTAGCATCGAAGGTGTTGACTTGTTGGTTACCCAGCCATATTCATTGAGACTCGTAGCTCTGTTCGTGGTATGTGTCGCGGGCCTTTATTCTGGCAGTCAGCTGGCTTGCGACCGTTGCCTCTTCTCGCAGGCGTGGCCTGGTATATCTGGGCAGCAGAGTCTTCATTTCAGCCTGCTGGACCGCCCGTCGCTCATCGGCAAAAGTGACTCGGGAGCTGGCGGGCGTGGCAGACAGATCGGGCATATTGTGCGGGCAGCAACGCCTCGCTGAATGCCAGCGTGGTAGGGAACTTAATATTTTTAAAGTGGCGCCGCCAGAGGTCCTCCGTGGTGGCCGCGCAAACATGCCCAGTCGTCCCTATTGTTCCCCCCCCAAAAAAAAACAAAACACGGCCCAAAGGGGCTTCAATCAAGAAGCGGAAATGATGGAGGCTATAGTTTAATACGTGGCTGGCTCAGGCCCCGACGAGGACAAGACCATCGCAGGGTCGATTGCACGTCCTAGGGGTGCGATTCAGCATGCTGAGTCTGCACGTCGTTGTATCCCCAGCCAGCACACGCTGTGACTGGCCAGCGGGTCCTGCGATTTTTTGTCTTGGCCAACACAGGCCGCGACGGAGAGCAGACAATCGCGACATGTTTCCACATGAACCGGAAAGCCGATGCAGGGTCGATTGCACGTGCTAGGGGTGTGTTTCTGCACGCTGCTTTTCGTGTCTCACTGGACCCGTGTCACTACATAAAGAGCCCTTGAAACAGAGTAGGCGTGGCACGCGAGACATGTGCAGGTCCTTGAGCATTTTTTGGGTAGACCATGTGCGGCTCAGGGTGGGAAAACAAAAACTGCCCAAGAGGCTCCCAAGAGGGCTCCAAGATAGCCCAGGAGCGCTCCCAGACGGCCCAAAGGGTTCCCAAGACGGCGCAAGAGGCTCGCAAAACGTGACAACAAAGCGCCATAAGAATCCGAAGACGCTCAAGGAGGGACCCGAGACGCCAAGAGTCCGCTCTAAGACGCCCAAGGTAGCCCCGAGACGGCCCAAAAAACTTCAAGATGCCCACGGAGGCTTCAAGACGCTCCCCAGTAGGGCCCCAAGAGGGCATAAAAACACAAATTTTATTAATTGGCCGATTGGTTTTTATTAGTTTTTTGGGGTTCCCGCCTTTTCGGCTTGACGTTGCTCCACGACGGCTCCGAATATCGCACCAAGGCAGCCAAAGAGGCTCACAAGACAGATCCAAAACACGCCAGGAGCGCCCCAACACGGCTTGAAGGGGCCCCAAGACGGCCCAAGAAGCCCCCAGGACAGTTCCAAGAAGGGGGCCAGAGGGGGTATTGGAACGGAAGTCTCCGTCCCTGGAGGTCCCCAGGAGGCCTTGAGAAGCACCCAAGAGGCGCCCAAGAAGCGCCGAAGAGGCCCCCGAGACGCCCCCATGAAGCTCCGAAACGCCCCCTAGAGCCTAGAGCTTGCTTCCCGGACGCCCCGAAGCACCCCAGGCGATCCTGAGGGAGCCCCAGGGAGCAGAAGTCGCTCCTCTCCGTTCGGAAGTCCACATGCAGGAGCTCCGAAAAATCGCCTCTTGAATGCCTCTTGGGCCGCCCTTCGTGCGCTCTTGGGGACAACTTGTGTTTTTTTTTGGGGGCCCTCTTGGAGACCGCTGGGGCCTCTTCGTCGGCAAGCGTTCGACTCCAAGATATGTAGAGCATGAGCACGCGCGAAGCGCGCGATGGTTCTAGCACCGATTGATGGTTGTCTTCTATATCGGTTATGCCCTTGACCGTCAACAGGGATGAGATGATGTGTTTCTATGGTGTTCTTCAGGACGGGCAATGCCCCAGACCCTTCAAGGGGGGGCCTGGTGGTGCCTCGTTGTCAGTGTTCTGCCAGTGGTTGCAGGCTCTCCTTCAGAGTGCCTGGGAGGGTCTGAGGTTGATTGTTTTCGTGGGTGCAATGGTACGGTTTCCCTCGTATCACACGCTGCTTATATTGATTATCTTCGGTTCTGATGGGAAGTCGATCAGCTTTTTGATTGCAGCTTGCTCAGTATCGGTCATGTCACCCCCAAGACCATGAAAGGGTATTGGCGCGGCTTGTGTTTGTTCATGGATGAGTGAGTACGGGTCATGCCACCCACCCATTCCTTCTCTCCTCTTCTCCTCCTCCCCCTCCTCCTCCTTTTCCCCCTCCTCCTCTTCCCCCTCCTCCTCTTCCTCCTGCCCTCTCATCTCCCGATCCTCCTCTGATTGGGGGAGCCGCCGCTGGCCATCCTCCCAATCCTTCCAATCCTCCTGCTCATCCTCTGCCCACGCGTGCTTGCATGTATGACACGGTGCTTAAGGCAATCCAGCATAATCGTGATGCATCTGAGTTATCGGTGGGCGTTCCTTGGCTACTGGTGCCCAGGCTCTGACCCCAGTATGCAGGTGCCGTATACACTATGAAGCGATTGGGGCTCATGTTGGACGTCCTGGGACAACATCTTTTTTTACGGACGGGGCTTCCTTCGGACCGGCGATAACAGAGATAATGAGATGTGGATTGGCTTTTGTCATGTCTTCCTGTTCGTGCAGGTGTTGGACCTTCACCTGGCCCCGGGGCACCGGGGCCCGGGGCCCCGGGGCCAGGACCTCGACCACAAATGTGTGGCCTGGGGGCTCATTTTCCCTGTGTTTTTAACAGGGTTTCGGCATTCCAGGGCCTCACAGGAGGCGCCAAGGAGGCCCCAAGAGGCTCGGGAGCAGACCCAGAACGCTCGAAGGTCGCTCCCAGACGTCCAACATGGCCTCGAAGGCACCTTCAGAAGTCCACAAGACACTCCAAGCGACTCCCAATAGGGCTCCAAAGAGAGCTCCAAGTGGCCCAAATAGCCCCATTCCCTTTGTAAAACGTGTACTTTAAACATGTTGTTTGTTTTCGCTGTCGGTCCGGCCCAGGACGTGCCCCAGAGAGCCCCAATACAGCCCCAGAGAGCTCCTCGACGGCTCACAACTTTCGTTGAGGCCTTCCAGGACTCCCAGGAGGGCCTCAACAGGCAAGCACTGTTGATTTTCCATTGTTTTATTGAAATTCAGAATAGGCTTTCCAGAGCACCCCTAAGACGGCCCAAGAGGAACTCCAGACGACCCAGAAGGCGCCCAAGAGCGCCCAAGAATATACTCCAAGCCGACCGAAGATGGCCCAAGGACAGCCCACGAGGTCGCTGAGGCGGCCCAAGAGGCTTCCAAGAGGTCTCCCACGAGTGCCACCAAGGTCGAAATCACTTATTTCCCACGGGATTTTGCAGGTGTTCGGCCTCCTCGCCTTTTCAGTTTCCCGGCGCTCAAAGATAGCCTATGCCTCCAAGACCGCCTCAAGATGGCCAAAAAAGCTCCAAGTAGGGCCTCAAGCCAGCCCAAGAGAGCTCCAAGACGGCCCGGTTTTGACCTTCCCGACGTTTTGGGACAGCCTGAGAAGCGCCTGAGAACGTCCCAGGTTGGCTTTCATGGCTTCCGAGCTTCCGATATCTTTCCAAGATGGATACTTCGTTCACTGAGCAGGTTCCAAGACGCCTGTCATGACACCAAGAAGGTCCCAGAAGCCTCCAAGACGCTCCGAGAGGCAGCCCAAGAGAGGCCCAAGAAACAAAAATCGTGCCATTCCTATGGGAAAACGTATATTTTTCGCATGTTCGCCTCTTGGGCTTTCACCGCGTCCAAGACGGCCCAAGAGGCGCCCAAGACGGTCTACGAGGCCTCCGGGAGCGCTCCAAGGCTGCGCACGAGTGGCCCAGGACGGCCCCAAGACGGCCGAAGAGAGCCCCAAGACGAGTTCGAGAGGGGTCCCAGACGGAGAAAGCCAACCTCGAATTCCGAGCTTCCGGCCCAAGAGGCTCCAGGAGGCGCCAAAATGCCGCCAAGAGGCGCCAAAAGGCTCCCAAAAGCACCCCAAGACGTTCCGAGAGGCACCCCAAGAGAGGTCCAAGAAACAAAAATCGTGCCATTCCTATTGGGAAACGTATATTTTTCGCATGTTCGCATCTTGGGCTTTCACCGCGTCCAAGACGGCCCAAGAGGCCTCCAAGACGGCCTAGGAGGCCTCCGGGAGCGCTCCAAGGCTGCGCACGAGTGGCTCAGGACGGCTCCAAGACGGCCCAAGAGAACCCCAAGACGACTTCGAGAGGGGTCCCAGAAGGAGAAAGCCACTCTCGAATTCCGAGCTTCCGGCCCAACATATCCCAGGAGGCGCCAAAACGCCGCCCAGAGGCGCCAAAAGGCTTCCAAAATCAGCCCAAGACGTTCCGAGAGGCACCCCAAGAAGGGTCCAAGAAACAAAAATCGTGCCATTCCTATGGGAAAACGTATATTCTTCGCATGTTCGCATCTTGGACTTTCACCGCGTCCAAGACGGCCCAAGAGGCCTCCAAGACCGCCCCAAGACGGCCCAAGAGGCGCCCAAGATGGCCCAAGAGGGCCCCAAGACGGGCCCAAGAGGGGGCCCAGAGGGGGACCACGAACCGCAAGCTCGAGCCTTCCGCCCCAAGAGGCCGCCAGGAGGCCCCAAGGAGGCCCCTCAAGAGGCCCCAGGAGACCCCCAAGAGGCCCAAAGGAGGCCCCGAGAAGCCCCAAATCGGCCCCCAAAATGCTTCGAATGCTTCGAACCTGCTTCCAGGAGGCCCCCGACAGGTTCAGAGGCTCCCGAGAAGCTACGTCAAACTCCCAGCGAGCGGCCGGACGAGGCCCCCCACAAAATCACACGAGGGTTCCAGTA
Organism: Prorocentrum cordatum; assembly: GCA_963575745.1. Taxonomy (NCBI): domain Eukaryota; class Dinophyceae; order Prorocentrales; family Prorocentraceae; genus Prorocentrum; species Prorocentrum cordatum. Next base: position 10,425 of record CAUYUJ010018161.1, on the reverse strand, counting down.
TTTGTATCCTTCAGCGCTCTCTGGCCTTCTTCCCCCTGCCCCCTTCCCTGCGACTTTCGTTGACTCAAGCTCGCCTCCTAGCTAGAACCTAAGCGCGCGCGAAGCGCGCGCGTGGTTCTAGTATATATATATATATATATATATATAGATAGAGTCCGGGCCCCCCTGCGAATCCCTGTGCATGCCCCCAGGAGTGGCCAGGATGGCCCCCCAGCTCCAGGGACGGCTCAGAACGTCGGCCCGAGGACCACCCCAAGACGCCCCTAGATGCTCTCCGGGCCCTCCAGCCCAGCCCCACGAGGCCTGAGAGCGGGCCGACATCGCCCCCAGGTGGGTCCCCATGACCCCGAGAAGCTCCAGGATGGCCCCGAGAGGCTCTCCCCAGCGGCTCGACTCCATCTTTCTCCCGCTTCTCGCGGTTCCGTTGCTTCCGTTGGTTCCGTTGCTCCCCCCCTTCCCTCGCCCCCCCCCCAAACTTCTGGCCTCCCTGCTCCTCCTCCTCCTCCTCCTCCTCCTTCTTATCCTCCTCCTCCTCCTCCTCCTCCTCCTCCTCCTCCTCCTCCTCCTCCTCCTCCTCCTCCTCCTCCTCCTCCTCCTCCTCCTCCTCCTCCCCCCGCGTCCTCTGACTCTCCTGCGCCATCTTCCAGACCTCCCCCGAACGGCCCGCGGACTGCACACGCCTCCCTGGGCACCGGGTGCCGCTCCTCTCTCCGGACGTCCAGCGTATATATCGACTCTTTCGCGACGCGGGCCCCCGACGTCTCGACCACCGCCCCGGGGCCAGCTTTCCGCCCCGAGTCGCTTCATGACGGTCCCGAAGCCCGGTGAGGGCCCCGAGAGGCCTGCAAACGCTGAGCAACCTGTTTTTCCCCCCCGGATTTTCTGAGAGTGATCCCGAGGGGTCGCCCCGATTTTGTCGAGACGCTGGATGTCTGGGGCGACCCCCTCCACACACAGGCGCCCCTGCTGGCAGACCTGCGCCGGGCCCAGGCGTCCTCGGACCCCGAGGAGCCCCTCCGCGCCGCCCTGAGTGCGGCGGCGGAGGCGGGCCTGGAGCTCGGCATCGTGCAACCGGTCCCCCTCCTTCCAGGCCTCCCAGATGGGGTCGGAGGGTCGCGCCGCATCGCCGATGCATCGCCGATGCGGCTCGCTGTGCAGCCCGATTTGCTTCACGTCGACGTCGCCGATGCATCGCCGACGTCGAGGATGCATCGCCGGTGCATCACCCATGCATCGCCGATGCATCGATGATGCATCGGCGATGCGGCGCGATCCTCCGACCCCATCCACTCGGACCCCATCCAGGAGGCCTGGCCATGGCACGGCAGGTTCGCGTCGTGCCGACCGACTGGCGGCGACCCCGGCGCCGGCGTTCAACGTCGAGCGCCGCCGGCGACCCAGAAGCGGTCGGTGTTGGCCAAGCTGACATGTCAGAAACGGCCGCTCGTCCAAGGTTGAACGATCCGCGCGGTGTCAGGGACCAACGCCAGGGTTGGCACGACGCGACCCTGCCGTGTCTCGGCCCCACCTGGCCCGCCCCCCCCACGACCTTCCTGGCGCCTCGAACGAATCGAGGCGGCGTGCTGTTTCGCCGCCTTCGGCCTCTCGGGGCCCTCGCCGGCCCTCGGGGCCGGCAAGCAGCGACTCGAGAGGACGAGCCGGCCCTGGAGAAGTGGTCGAGAGGTCGGGGTCCCGTGTCTCGAAGAAATCGAGGCTCGCCGAGCGCGTTCCACTGCTCGCAAAGCGCCTAGTCGCCCACGTCCGAAGAAAAAACAGACGTCTGCTCCTGTGTGATAATTCGCAGATCCACCTCGGCGGATCCAGGCCACTTTGCGAGCAGTCGCTCTGCGAGCAATTCGTGGAGCGCGCTTGTCCAGAGGCGCCAGATGTCTGGGCGGGGGGGGGGGGGCGGGGTCCCGTGGGGCCCGAGGGGCCCAGCGCGCATCCCCACCCGGGGAGGGAAAGGAAACAGGTCGCCCTGCGGGGCCGAGGGGCCATGCCGGTGGGCGTGCCCAGAGACGCGCTGCCCAGATGTTTCCAGCGCGGGGCCCCCAGAAGTCTCTGGGCGGCGAGCGAGGCTCGCCTGCTCGGAAGGCTCGCAAGTCCGCCACCCTTCGGAGAAGTGTTCGCAGCCTTCCCCGAAGACACGGAGAACTTCTGAGAAGACCCGAAGCCTTCTGAGAAGCCCCGCCGCCTTCTGAGAAGGCCTTCTCCTTCTAACTTCCCCCCCCCTCGCTCGCCGCTGAGTCCCGACCCCTTCCCGAGGGCCGGGTTCTTCCTCCCGAGCCGTTTCTTGACGGTCCTGGGGCCTGGCGAGGGCCCCCAGGGGCAAGAACCGGCCCCCAACCGCCCGTCCTGGATTTTGTCCTTCGACGCGAGCATGTCTGGGTAGGTCAGACGGGGCTAGGACGAGGATAGATCCGTTCCAGAGCGTTCCAGAACGCTCTCAGAGCGTTCCGTCCCGCTCTGAGAAGGCCGCGGCGCCTGAGACATCCTCCAGAGCAGCCAGTTCTCAGAGATTCTCGATTTATCCTCACCCTATTGTATCCTCGACCTGGCTTCGTCTTTTTAATAGGGGGGGACGTGTGACCTTTCGGGCCCTCAGGGCACCCTTCTGGGGCCCGAATGGGCCCTTGTAGGGGTCCCCAAGGGTCCCTTTTCTGCAGCCCTCGCTGCCCCTACGTGCATCGCCCCTCCACTCATCGCGACCCAGCGTTGAACCGATTGTGTCCTCGTCCTGGCTTCGTCGGATAAGTGGGGGGGGGGAGGAGGGTGACCTTTCGGGCTCAGATGCGCCCCTCCATCTGTCGCGACCAGCCTTGAGCCGATTGTGCCCTCGCCCTGGTTCCGTCTTATAGACAGGGGGCGGGGGGGAGAAGGGTGACCCTGCGGGCTCTCGCTGCCCCCGCATGTTTTACGCCCCCTCCATATTCGGGAGGGGAAAAAACACACAGACACAATTAATCGTCGATTCCAAAGAAAATAGGGGGAAATATGGGATTTTGGCGGGAAAACAAACACCCAGAAAATACGGGAGAATATGGGGCATCTTTTTATTTAAAGGCTGCCGCCTCTGCCGCCGACCCCAAATCAGGCCTCGTGTTATCTTTGGTTTCAGGTGGTCCCCGCGAGCTTTCCTGCAACAGGGGGGTAGTGTTCATATGGAGTATGGGTAGACCAGGGCAATGCGCGCGTGTGTTTGGGCGTGTTTTTTCCTCTCTTTCTCTCGCTCTCTTCCTCTCTCCTTTGTGTCTTCTGCGGTTGTCTTCGAATATGTTGTGGGAGTTTTGGGTCCATCTGGGGCGTCTTGAGTCAATAATTGCTTCTCTTGGGGCCGTTTTGGCCCGACGTGGGCGCTGTCTTGGGATCGTCGTCGTGGTCCTTTTGGGGCCATCTAGGTTCACGAGGGCAGCCCTGAGAGATTCGAGAATTCAGAGTCCCGGTCGCTTCAAGACTCCTGTGGATGAGGACTGAGGCATTCGGCCCCAGGACACGCCCACTCCGTGCCCGAGGCACGGTGGCGGATTCCGATCCACTCTGAGGGACTTACATTCACCATTGCCTAGGGCCCAGCGGGGAAGGAGGAGGAGGAAGAAGACGAGGATGAGCCGGAGGAAGAGGAGCAAGGAGAGGTGGAGGAGAGGAGGAGGAGGAGGAGGAGGCGGAGCAAGAGGGGGAGGAGGGGGGGAATGAGACGCAGGAGGAGATGCGCCGCTGCCGCGCCCGTGCCTGCGCGCCCACGGCGGGCTCGAGTCCTCCCCTTTGGGGACTGGGGGTTGGCGTGTCAGGGTTATCCGCACACCTGGGAGCCCCATCGGAGGATCGCGTGGAACCCTTCTTCACGGGCCGAGTTGGAGGGGGAGGGGGGGGGAAGGATGGGGACACGGACAGAAGGCTCTGGTTCATGGGTTATGGGTGAGAGATTTCTTGTATGTGTATCGGGATCTCGCGGTACGCCTCTCGGGGGACCGTTGAATGCAGTTTTCAAGCAACTTGGGGGCCGTTTCGGAGCCTCTGGGAGGTTTCCTTGGTTGTTACTTGGGGCGTCTCGGGGGCCTCTCGGGGGTCTCTGGCGGCCTCCTGGGGTGCTCTTGGGTTTCCCTGCGGCTCCTGGGGGCGGAAAGCTTGAGTTTGTAATTGTTTGGTCGGCCTCTTGGGCCTCTGTGGGTGCTGTCTTGGAGTCCTCTTGGGCCGTCTTGGGAACCTGTTCGGCCGTCTTGGGGCCATCTTGGGTCGTCTTGGGCAGCTACGAGGAAAAACAGAGGTGCGCTTCTTCCAAATGGGGGCGCAATAGCGCCCTGGAGGGCTTCGAAACCCTGAATGTGAACATTTGGTTCGAGGACTTGTACCTCAGCGTAAATGTGAACTTCGACTCGGTATCTTGGAGGTATCTTGGGGCGGAGCGGGAATGCCGGGGCCGGGAGGGGGATTGCCGGAGCGTGGTGGGGGGTCCCGGCGAGGGTTTTGCATGGCGGGGAGTGCGCGCGGTTGCGCCGGAGCCAGGAGGGGGGGTGCCGAAGCGCAGTGGGGGGTCCCGGCGAGGTTTTTGCAGAGCCGGGGGGCCCAAAAACAGAGCTCCAGAGGCTTGGGGGGCGGTCTTGGGGGCCTCTTGGGCGGTCGTGGAGCGTCGGAAAGCTGGAAAGCGAAAAACATTTAAAAAACCAATGGGAATCGACGATTTTGGCCTGTTGGGACAGCGGGGTGCCGGGGCGCGGTGGGAGGTCCCAGCGAGGTTTTTGCAGAGTCGGGGGGCCCAGGAACAGAGCTCCAGAAGCTTGGGGATCGGGCTTGGGGGCCTCTTGGGCAGTGGTGGAGCGTCGGAAAGCTGGAAAGCGAAAAACATTGAAAAGTCCAATGGGAGTCAATGATTTTGGACTGTTGGGGCGGCGGGGTGCCGGGGCGCGGCGGGAGGCCCCGGCGAGGATTTTGCAGAGTCGGGAGGCCTAAATACAGAGCTCCAGAGGCTTGGGGAGCGGTCTTGGGGGCCTCTTGGGCGGTCGTGGAGCGTCGGAAAGCTGGAAGCGAAAAACATTGAAAAAATCAGTGGGACTCGACGATTTTGGCTTGTTGGGGCGGCGGAATGCCAGGGCGCGGTGGGGGGTCCCGGCGAGGTTTTTGCAGAGTCGGGGGGCCCGCAAACAGAGCTCCGGAGGCTTGCGGAGAGGTCTCGGGGGCCTCTTGGGCGGTCGTGGAGCGTCGGATAGCGGGAAAGCGAAAAACATTTTGAAAAAATCAATGGGGATCAACGATTTTGGCGTGTTGGGGCGGCGGGGTGCCGGGGCGCGGTGGGGGGTCCCGGCGAGGTTTTTGCAGATTCGGGAAGCTCAAAAACAGAGCCCCAGAGGCTGGATTTGAATTGTTAGCTTTCGATGGCTATATCTTCTCATCTTTTATGTTAATTTTTCTCTTTATTATTTGTCTTTTCTTATTTCGTCTTCTTGGGGAGCGGTCTTCGGGGCCTCTGAGCGGGTCGTGGAGCGTCGGGAATATAGCTGAAATCTGTCAAAATCTTTGACAAATCAATAGGAAGATATCAACGATTTTGGCCTGTTCAGGGCGGGGCGGCTGCCGGAGCGTAATGGGGGGTCCCGGGGGTCCCGGCGAGGTTTTTGCAGAGCCGGGGGGCCCAAAAACAGAGCTCCAGAGGCTTGGGGAGCGGTCTTGGGGGCCTCGTGGGCGGTCGTGGAGCGTCGGAGAGCGTGAAAGCGAAAAACATTGAAAAAATCAATGGGGATCAACGATTTGGGCCTGTTGGGACAGCGGGGTGCCGGAGCGCGGTGGGAGGTCCCGGCGAGGTTTTTGCAGAGTCGGGGGGCCCAAGAACAGAGCTCCAGAGGCTTGGGGAGCGGGCTTGGGGGCCTCTTGGGCGGTCGTGGAGCGTCGGAAAGCTGGAAAGCGAAAAACATTGAAACATCCAATGGGAATCAATGATTTTGGACTGCTGGGGCGGCGGGGTGCCGGGGCGCGGTGGGCGGCCCCGGCGAGGATTTTGCAGAGTCGGGGGGCCCAAAAACAGAGCTCCAGAGGCTAGGGGAGCGGGCTTGGGGGCCTCTTGGGCGGTCGTGGAGCGTCGGAAAGCTGGAAAGCGAAAAACATTGAAAAAATCAATGGGGATCAACGATTTTGGCCTGTTGGGGCGGCGGGGTGCCGGGGCGCGGTGGGGGGTCCCGGCGAGGTCTTTGCAGAGTCGGAGCGCCCAAAATCAGAGCTCCAGAGGCTTGGGGAGCGGTCTTGGGGGCCTTGGGCGGTCGTGGAGCGTCGGAGAGCGGGAAAGCGAAGAACATTGAACAAATCAATGGGAATGAACGATTTTTGCCTGTTGGGGCGGCGGGGTGCCGGGGCGCGGTGGGGGGCCCCGGCGAGGTTTTTGCAGAGTCGGGGAACCCAAAGACAGAGCTCCAGAGGCTTGGGGGGCGGTCTTCAGGGCCTCTTGGGCGGTCGTGGAGCGTCGGAAAGCTGGAAGGCGAAAAACATTGAAAAATCAATGGAAATTAACGATTTTGGCCTGTTCGGGCGGCGGGGTGCCGGGGCGCGGTGAGGGGCCCCGGCAAGGTTTTTGCAGAGTCGGGGGGCCCAAACACAGAGCCCCAGATGCTTCGGGAGCGGTCTTGGGAGCTTCTTGGGCGGTCGTGGAGCGTCGGAGAGCTGGAAAGTGAAAAACATTGAAAAAAATCAATGGGGATCAACGATTTTGGCGTGTTGGGGCGGCGGGGTGCCGGAGCGTAGTGGGGGATCCTGGCGAGGTTTTTGCAGAGTGGGGGGGGCCAAAAACAGAGCTCCAGAGGCTTGGGGAGCGGTCTTGGGGGCCTCTTGGGCGGTCGTGGAGCGTCGGAAAGCTGGAAAGCGAAAAACATTGAAAAAATCAATGGGAATCAACGATTTTGGCCTGTTGGGGCGGCGGGGTGCCGGAGCGCAGTGGGGGGTCCCGGTGAGGTTTTTGGGTCCCGGCGAGCTTTTGCAGAGTCGGGGGGCGCTCAAACAGAGCTCCTTCCAGAGGCTTGGGGGGCGGTCTTCGGGGCCTTCTTGGGCGGTTCGTCGGAGCTTCGGAGAAAGCTAGGAAAGCAAAAACATTGAAAAGAATCAATGGGAATCAAACGATTTGGGCCTGTATGGGGCAGCGGGGTGCCGGGGCCGCGGTGGGAGTGTCCCGGCGAGGTTTTTGCAGAGTCGGGGGCCCAAGAACAGAGCTCAGAGGCTAGGGGGCGCGGCTTCGGGGGCCTCTTTGAGCGGTCGGGGAGCGGTCGGAAAGCTGGAAAGCGAAAAACATTGAGAAAAAATCCAATGGGGAATCATGATTTTGGACTGTTGGGGCGGCGGGGTGCCGGGGCGTGGTGGGGGGCCCCGACGAGGATTTTGCAGAGTCGGGGGGCCCAAAAACCTTGGGGAGCGGTCTTGGGGGCCTCGTGGGCGGTCGTGGAGCGTCGGAAAACTGGAAAGTGAAAAACATTGAAAAAATCAATGGTAATCAACGATTTTGGCCTGTTGGGACAGCGGGGTGCCGGGGCGCGGTGGGAGGTCCCAGCGAGGTTTTTGCAGAGTCGGGGGGCCCAGGAACAGAGCTCCAGAAGCTTGGGGATCGGGCTTGGGGGCCTCTTGGGCAGTGGTGGAGCGTCGGAAAGCTGGAAAGCGAAAAACATTGAAAAGTCCAATGGGAATCAACGATTGTGGCCTGTTGGGCCAGCGGGGTGCCGGGGCGCGGTGGGGGGTCCCGGCGAGGTTTTTGCAGAGTCGGGGGGCCCAAGAACAGAGTTCCAGAGGCTAGGGGAGCGGGCTTGGGGGCTTCTTGGGCGGTCGTGGAGGGGTGCCAGGGCGCGGCGAGGGGTCCCGGCGAGGTTTTTGCAGAGTCGGGGGGCCCACAAACAGAGCTGCAGAGGCTTGGGGAGCGGTCTTGGGGGCCTCTTGGGCGGTCGTGGAGCGTCGGAAAGCTGGAAAGTGAAGAACAGTGAAAAAATCAATGGGGATCAACGATTTGGGCGTGTTGGGGCGGCGAGGTGCCGGGGCGCGGTGGGGGGTCCCGGCGAGGTTTTTGCAGAGTCGGGGGGCCCAAAAACAGAGCTCCAGAGGCTTGGGGAGCGGTCTTGGGGGCCTCTTGGGCGGTCGTGGAGAAAGCGAAGAACATTGAACAAATCAATGGGAATGAACGATTTTGGCCTGTTGGGGCGGCGGGGTGCCGGGGCGCGGTGGGGGGTCCCGGCGAGGTTTTTGCAGAGTCGGGGAACCCAAGAACAGAGCTCCAGAGGCTTGGGGAGCGGTGTAGGGGGCCTCTTGGGCGGTCGTGGAGCGTCGGAGAGCGTGAAAGCTTGGACTCAGAAAGAGCGGAAGGGCCCCGGATTGCTCTTACAGTCGTTGCGGGGAGATCCCATGGATTGGGATGCAATCGAGAAGGAGTTCATGCCTGCAGGGAAGTGCGCACTGTGCTCGGCGGTGAAGTGCAAGAACCAGTTCGCTCTCGGGCAGTGGAGCCGGGGCGACGGTCTCCGCGTGTGCAAGTTGTGCTTGGAAGGCAAAAAGAGCATTGGCACGCCGTGGCAGTGTATGGAGTGCTATCTGTGGAAGGGTCAGGATGCTTTCCACACGTCGCAGCACCACAGCTCCAAGCTGACGTCACGGCGTTGCGTGGACTGTCCCGAAAGGCGAAAGTGTTACGTATGCGAGAAGCGGAAGTACGAGGATGCGTTCGTGGATTTGCAATGGGAGAAGGCAGGGAACGCCCGATGCAAAGGGGGAATGTGCCGGGACTGCGAAGAGGCGAAGAGGCACCTGAAGTGTTCGCGCTGCGGCGAGGAGAAGTTACTAGATCAATTTGCCAAAGCGGATATTATGATCAACGAGGAACCCACATGCAAGGCTTGTAAGAAGTTGCAGAGAGAGGAAGAGAAGGCCCGTGCCAAAGAGGCAAAAGAGCGCGTGTGTTCTAACTGCGGCATTCCAAAAAGGAGGACCGAGTTTTCAGAGTACATGTTGACTCACTCGCCGAAAGCGTCGATGCAATGTACGCAATGCGTCAACGCTGCAGCGTCAGTGCGGGACAAGTCGGCGAGGAAGGACATGAAAACCTGTGTGGTGTGCAATGTGGCGCAGCGGCAAGATTGTTTTTCAGATCGGATGTGGGACGGCGTGGCTGACCTGCATCGTAAGTGCAACCAGTGCGCCGCTGCAGGGCGGGACAAGTCGGCGAGGAAGGACATGAAAACTTGTGTGGTGTGCAAGGTGGCGCAGCGGCATGAGTGCTTTTCACATTGGATGTGGGGCGGCGCGGCTGATCTGCATCGTAAGTGCAAGCAGTGCGTCGCTGCAAGGAGGGAGGACGTGAGAACTTGTGTAGTGTGCGAGAAGGCGCAACAGAAAGAGTGTTTCTCTGAAAAGATGTGGGCCGGCAGGGCAGATCATCACCGCAAGTGCAATCGATGCATCGACGACGCGAAGCTGCAGCGCGGGAAGTGGAAATGCGTTGAATGCAAAGGCGCTTTTGGCAGAGAAGAATGCAGCAGCTGGTTGGCCGGGCGAACGACGCAGAAGGCGGATGGGAAGCAAAGGTGCAACGCGTGCTGCGCTGGCCAAGAGCGCAAAAGGAGGGAAGTCGCTGAACGGAGCCATACGTCAGTGACGAAAGTGCGTAAGACTGGATAGCTGTTGCCACAGCCGACAAGAGGGGCGATGGACGCACGTGCCAGTCGTGGCCAGGTGGGGAATGTGAGTCGTTTTTGGGTGAGACATCGTGGGGTCGTGGGTGCCAAGAACAGAGCCCAAAGGCTTGGGGGTGTCGAGAGGGGGTGGAGGGGGGGCGGGGGGGCGGAGGGATATTGGCTGATTTTGGGCGAGAAACGTGAGGTCGTGGGTCCAAGAACCGTGCCACAAAGGCCTGGTGGGTGTCGGGGAGGGGGGGGGCGGGGGGGGGGGGCGTTGTGGGTGGTGGCTGAGGTGGGGGCTGGAGGTGGGTGGGGTGCGGTAGTTTTTAGCGAGAAATCTAGGGCGGGAGGTCCAAGAACGGAGCCAGAGGCCTGGGGGGTCTCGAGGGGAGGTTGTGGCCAAGTGGGGGGTGTGGTTTGTTTTAGAGCGAGAAAGCGTTGGGGCGAGGGTCCCAAGAACAGAGCCCAGAGGCCTGGGGGTGTCGCGGAGGGGGTGGTGGCCAGGTGGGGGGTATGAGTGAGTTTGGGCGAGAAATCGCGGGGTCGCGGGTCGCAAGAACAGAGCCCAAAGGCTTGGGGGTGTCGAGGGAGGGTGCAGGCCAGGGAGGGTCCAGGCGAGGGGCATGGTGGAGGGTATCGGTTGATTTTCGGCGAGAAACCGCGGGGTCGGGGGTCCCAAGAACAGAGTTCAGAGGCCTGGGGATGCCAGGCCAGGAGGGGGTCCAGCTGAGAGACCAGGTGGGGGGAGGGGAGGGGGGGGATATGGGTCGATTTTGGGCGAGAAATCGTGGGGTCG
>CAUYUJ010018160.1:197500-212791 GCA_963575745.1 Prorocentrum cordatum | reverse complement strand
GCGCGCAGTCCGAGGACCAACCAGAACACCGCAATTCCAGGCGCCACCAGGACGAGGAGCACAACCACTGCGGCCCCGCGACCCACCAGCAGGTCTACCGGTCCACCGCGACCCACCGGTCTACCTCCACCCACATGTCGGGGAAGCCCCCGCAGAGACCGGGAACAGACTACAGAAGGAGTTTGGCGCTTACTTTAACGCTATCTTGCATCAGTGGACAACCGTGCACTTCCCAAACCCAGTCAGGATCTGCACCGACCCCTCACTTCAGCAGCCTGAGTCGCGCTCCCGCCTCCTTCGCGAATGGGCACGTTTCAACGCAACGCCTTCGCGATGGACGAAGACCTCCAGCTCGGAATTCGGTGGGACATTGCGCGCGCACGCGCCCGTGAGAGGGCCGCGCACTCGGACACCCCCAACAAGAGTAAAGGCAAAGGGCTGCGCGGGGGGGGGGGCGACGTCAAACGCGGCAGGACGGCGGACCCCCTGGACGACCCGATTGGTTGCCCAGCCGGAGTGCGCCTCTAGGCCCAGCCGCCCGCTGGCACTGCCCTGGCCGGGCGCGCGCCGCCTACCTGACGGCGGGCCGGCTGCCACCGCGCGCTCTCAATTGACGTGCAAATGCCGCCTCGGACGCGCCAGGCTGGGGCCCACGGCCCGCCCCAGGCTTTAGGGCCCCCCCCCGGGGCACCTCTTGCGGCACTCCCCCATGGATACCTGCTGCCTCTCCGGCTCGCTGTGGGCGACCAGGGGCCGGGCCCCTCCGTGGCCTTCCGCGCTGCTAGTGCCATCGCGGCTTCACTTTGCAGCTCCTCGCTGCCCCACTTTTGGACTCATGCTGGCTCCACAATCCCGATGATAGGACAGGGTCGTCGACGCGGCGACGGCTGGCTCGACGGGACAAATTCCGCAGCATGACCCACAGGGTTGTGGATCCACAGAGCGCCGCGGTTGCACAACAGTGCGCCGGGCAGTCTCATGCGTTGCCAGTGCGCAGTATTCCGCGGCCGTCAGCTTCCCCCTACCAGAGAATCCGCACATCGCAGGGGAAGCCACCCCCCCTTCGCTCTGCGGCTATCCGCACTCCGCCCGAGCAACTGGATGTCTCAGAACCATGATTCCTATTCCTGCGGCTGTTAGCTGCAACCCAACTGATCGTCGTCACTATCTTGGCGAAGCTATTGTTCATGCCCAGCATCCTGCAGCGTGGGGCGCCACTTCAACCCCGCCCTTGGTCTCGGACGACAATCTGCTACCCCCCAAGTGCCGCTCCCAGTCCGACCTCTGGCATGTCTCAAGCGTGAACATCTCCCCACCTCTCCGCGGCTGTCAGCTGCACCCTACCAGAGCACTTGGCATTATCACGCGGTGCTTCCGCGAGCTTCTTCACCCCACCCTTGGTTGGCACGGGGCGGCATTCGGCTACTCCCCCGCTCGCCGCTCCCCGGCCGGTCACCAATTTACATGTCTCAGGAGGAAGCAATATTTTCCCTTTTTCCTGCGGTTGTTAGCTGCGCCCTACCAGAGCACCGGGCACTCTCATGCGCTGCCAGTGCAAAGTCTTCCGTGCCTGTCAGCAGCACCCGACCAGAGAATATGCTCACCGCAGGTGAAGCTACCCGCCTTCGCACTGCGGCTTTGCCCTCTGTCCGAGCAACGGGATGTCTCATGCGAAGCATCTCCCCTATTCTTGCTGCTGTTAGCTGCAAGCCAGCACAGCGGAGTCACCACCCTGGCGAAGCTATTGTTCACACCCAGCACCCTGCAGCGCTTGCCATTATCTCTGTTCTAGCATTTGTGCTCACGCAGTCGAGGTTCTTCCATATCTTAGCGTGTACGCGATGCAACAGGAGGTGGCAGAGCGACAGAAGCTCTTTCTCACGTGGGAGGACATAGTACCTCCAGGACACACGCCGACGCTGCAATACAACAGAGTGGGAGCACTGGCGCTGACATTCCGGATGGTCATTTGCACGATCAGGTTCGAGGAAGACAATACTATCAGGCGAGGTGGTTCACAGTGGACATTGCTTCGCAATTCGAGAGCCTGCGAGTGGACTACGGCGGCATGCGAACCCCATGGAAAGAGGTAGTCAACAAAGATCGGCCTGGAAAAAGACGGGGCGATCCACGCTCCACCCCGCTCTTGGTCGCGGGCGGCAATCGCTCCCCCCCCCGCTCGCCTCTCCCGGTCTGACCCCCAGCGTGTCTCAGGCGACAGCCCATTTCCCACATGTCTGCGGCTGTTAGCTGCACCCTACCAGAGAACCAGGCATTCTCACGCGGTGCAACCGCGAGCTGCGTTACCCCGCTCTTGGCACAGGGCGGCGTTTGGTTACCCCCCCCGCTCGCCGCTACCAGGCCAGTCACCGACATGTCTCAGGCGCAAGCCTCCCAGTGAGCTGCAGGTCTCAGGCGATGCAATCCCCCATCGCTCTGAGGCTGCCCGCCCGGCGGGCCTGGGCTGGTCGCCCCCGGAGAGCTCCATGTCTCAGGCGGCGCAACCCCCCACCCTGAGCTGGCGCACTTTGCAGGCCCAGGCTGGTCACCCCCCCCCCGGCTGGCTTGGCATGCCTCTGTTGCCACCGGAGTGTGCTCCATCTGCTGGGGACTCGAGACGGTGTTGCACGCTGGCTTGGCCGAGCTCGCGTCTTGCCCGTTGCTCGCGATGGCAGCGACCTTTCGGCCGACTGCGCAGTCCTGGAGTTGACCTGGCGGATGGCGTCTGCGTGCCGAACGCTCGCGCGCCCCCCGTGCCCGCGGCCACTCTGTGACGCTTAAGCTGCGTGCATTGGATTGGCTTGGGTCAGCCTTACTACCAGTTCCGGTCATTCGGCAAGGGACGTTCGTCTTCTATCCGGTTTGAGCGCGAGCCGCGGCTTGCCTTCTCTTCTGTCGTGTCCTTGTTCCCGTCGTTCTCGTTTCTTTTCGCCTTTCTTGCTCTCCTCGTGTGTCCCTTGCTCTTTCGCCTCCGCCGCGTGGTTTTCGCCACCGTTGTGGCCCCCTTTTTTCCGCGTGCTGCCTACGTTTGGCCTGCACTTTCACGAGTTGTTTGACGGCGCGCGGCTGCCCGCGTCGCTCGCGAGCGAAAAACTACCCCCGCCAGCCCATTCAGAAGCCCTGCCCACGAGAGCTGACGGTCCTGGGGCTCTTTGGGAGGGGATTGGAGCTCTCTCGGGGCTCTTTTAAGGGCCCTCTTGGGGCCCTCTGGGGAGCCGTGGAAGGCCTCTTGGGGCCATCGCGAAGGCCATCGATCAAAGGAGGAGATGGTATAACGTTCAGCCCCCCCAACTAGGCCAAAATGGGGCCCAAACCGTAGTAAAATGATTTGAGCGCCCATAGGGCTGGTGGAATATTTGTCAGCCCCCCCTTGGGGGGGGGAAAAAAAAAAAAAAAAAAAAAAAAAAAAAAAAAACGGGGCCAAAACATGGGTAAAACCAGCGATTTGGGCGCCCAGAGGGCTGGTGGAATATTTTTCAGCCCCCCCCCCCAAGAGACCAAAACGGGGCCAAAACCGAAGTAAAACCAATGATTTTGGCCTCCTCGCCGAGGCAGGACGCCCCGACAACTCGCGGGGAGGCCTTCAAAAGTCCAGGGGAGGGGTAAGGGGACCGTAAGGGGAAGGTTTTTTTTTGGGGGGGAAGAGGGAAAAGGCATCTCGTTAGACCACCTGCGCCCAAAAGGATTATGATTCGGGTTCTTCTCCGGTACCATGATTATTGTAGTGGCCTCCGGCCAGTGCCGCCGATCCGAGGCGCTTTTGATGCTACTGTTGGGATGGATGCAGATGATGATGATGAAGAAGACGATGATGATGATGATGGTGAAGAAGACGATGATGATGATAATGATGATGATGATGATGATGATGACGATGATGATGATGATCATGATGATGATGATGTTGGTGGTGGTGTTGATGATGATGACGATGACGGTGACGTTTACGATTATGTAGTGGCCTTCGGCCAATGCAGCCACCGTGCCTGGGTGGTCTCGGAGGGCTCTTCAGTGTTCGTTGGGATCTCGTGGTAGGTCTCTCGGGGGCCTCATGGGAACAATTGTGTGTGTGCTGTCCCGCCCAACCGCCCCTGTACTACTCCGGCCTCATTTTTCCATTGCGGTGCGGCCCTGCTCCGGGATTGGTCCGGTCACGTCTGTGACGAATGCTGGACCCCCCATTCACAGGGAGGGATGCGGTGGGAAAGTCAAGTTCGCAACTTCGCTTGAACTTGAAATTGCAATTGCAATGACACGTAATGGAAGAAGCCAAAGTGAGAAATGAAGCAAAACGTGCTGCTACCAGTTCCACTGATGCTACAATACCGAAGCATCTGAGAGAACCTTCGAGGGGCCACAAGATCATTCCCAAAAGTGCTGCACAAGGTCGGCCCATGAGGGCCCAAGATGCACTCACAGCTGCTTTAATTAGGCCTGTGCGGCCAACAGGATGGGAGGAAACTTAGCGAGCTACCTGGGGACATTTGGTCAGGAATATCTGGGAGAATCCACGGCGCGGGATAAGGACGGACTGTCCCCCCTAATGCCATGAGCTGGTGGGATAAGGCCGACATCGGCCCCCCATTGGCTTGGCCAGGGGATGAGACCACTTGGCCCCCCCGCCGCCAATGCACTGACAATTGTTACCTGCAACACTTCGTGCTTAATCCAACAATTGTGTGTGTGTGCTGTCCCGCCCAACCGCCCCTGTACTACTCCGGCCTCATTTTTCCATTGCGGTGCGGCCCTGCTCTGGGATTGGTCCGGTCACGTCTGTGACGAATGCTGGACCCAACCCATTGAGCAATCCTGGGCAGGCGAAAGCGCTCATACTACTGGGCGGTCGCTTTGGCCCACGCCCGCTCTGCTGGAAGGCATTTACAGCACATCTTCTTGTAGGACGACGGCAAGGCATGCTCCATTGTCGCCGCTGCCAGATCTGATGGCTTCCAGCCACACGCAATGATCCAACCACATGGCGTGGGCACGGTGTACCCAGCCGTGATCCTGTGCACGATGCCAGACTGCGGATTTACCGCAAGGTGATACTCCGGACACGTCGATGGCGTGTTCGGACGCTGCGTGGGGTTGTCTGCGCAACGGGCCAAGCTCTCCTTCAGGTTGTCGTACATCTCGTTGGCCTGGTGCACGGCGCTCTCTGGCAGAACGCTCTGACTGGCCACCAAGCGGACGACATCGTCCACGGCGGAGCCCGCGACAGCCTCCCCTGCCGAACCCAAGTCCCGCGGGCGGGGAGATCGGCTTCGACGCACTGACTCCTCCAATTCCTCCAGTGACCGACCACGCGCAGCTTGCCGTGCCCACGTGTTCGACGATGCCAGCGGGGCGTCCCGGATGTACCCCAGGACGGCGTCGGACCCCCATCTTCCGAGGAGCTGTATCGCCCACGTGTCAAGCCCCGCGCCGGCCAGGAATCGCGCGCTTGTGACGCGCAGTGAATGGCCAGTCCACCGATGCACACCGTCTGCCCCAGCCTCACGCAGATGGAGAAGGTCCGCGGCCGCGGCGATGTGCGCGACCATGGCGTCCTTGGTGCAAACGCGGCCCTCGCTCGTGGGAAACAACGGAAGGTCGTCGTCTGGAGACCCATCCGGCGAGAACCGCAGCGGGAACAACCGCCTCAACAGGACCATTTGTGCCTGCAAGGTGTGGGCGGGACACAGATCCGCGCCCAGAGGCTCGTCGCAACAGCACCCGTGGGACCGGGTTGCGCCGAGTGCAGACGGGTCGTTCTTGGATGCCGGCAGACACCATGATGCGACCAATTCTGCCCCGTCACCCACAAAGCGCACCAAGCAAGCGCGGGCCGTGCTGAGCTCCACCTCCCGGGTAAGCCACCACACGCCCCCTACAAGGCAGTTCCGTGGGCCGACCGGCCCGTTTCTGACCCAGGGATCATCGCTGGCCGGTAAATTCCGGAAGTCCGCGAAAGTGAACGGCAACGCTTGGACAGGCGGCCCAAGGCCTCGATTACACGACCGCGTGGCGTCCTTGAGCACCTGCACCATAGTGCCCGTAAGGTGGCAACCTCGACGCTCAGCTTCCACCCGGTACGCCGATAAGTACATGGATGCCGATCGATACTTGCCTGCCTTCAGCGTCGCCCCAAGAGCACGCAACTTGTCCGCTGTGAGGGGCCACGGCTCCATACCCGATTGGCGGAGCATTGCCTCGACGGAGCGGAGGCGGGCCGCTACCGTCGGGCCGGTGGAAGCGGCGTAGACGTCTTTATCCAGAGATTGCAGGGCCCGCTCGCGGGCAGCGTCAGAATCTAGTTGGGGCATCTTCCCCCTGCTGTATGGTGCACGTGCAGGTGCATCACGGCGGAGGGCTGGCCACCCCACACCGGCCGTCGCGACCGCTTCGGCCGGCACTGATGGTTGTGACTCAGGTGCATCGCCTGCGCCTGCACGCCCTTCGTTTGCGACCAACTCGAGGGACGCCTGTGGTCCCTGAGGGTTGGCTGATGCCGCTCTCCTTGACCCCCCCGAAGTCGAAGATACCGTCGCCGACCCAGATGCCCTGCCGCTCCCTGGCCCGCCATTGCCCCTGTGTCTCTTTAGACCGGCCAGGGCCCTCAAATCTTCGCGTGGGCGTACCTTCCGAAGCATCGTGAGGTACTGCCCACTTCTACCCCCTCCTGCTGAGCCGAATCGCCACGCATATATTGCGTGCGCCCTCTGAGGCATCGTGCACGCATGCGGACGAGAAACTCGGCCTCTAGGCAAATTGCCGGCACTCCAGCGCAAAGCAGAAGAGGATAGTGGGACGAAGATGGGACGGGAATTGGGACATATGGGGATGATGACCATACACATGACGAGCGAGAAGTTGTGTAAGACCTTTAGCGGGATCCCCTTCCACAGGGGATTCAGATAGACACGATAGCTTGCACCACCTAGTCTTCGCCAGTGTTTAGGAGAACACTGTTGGGGATCCCGCCCACGAGGGGGAAAAACATAACATAGCTTGCACCGGATCTTTTCGACAGTGTCCAAGAGAACCGCTGCCGAAGGCAGCCCTTCGGAAGCTGGTTTTGCGCCCGCCGGCGGCTGTCGTCTCCGCTGGCGGCAGCGTCACCCCCCCCTCCCAGGAAAGGGAGGGGGGGAGGAGGAAGGAGGGAGGAGGAGGACGAAGGGCGCGCAGACGAAGTGAAGCTTGTACCACATTCTTTTCGCCAGCGCTTAGGCGGACTGCAGCCCTGGCAACCCCTCGGACGATGGTTCGGCGACAGCTGGCGGTTGTCGTCCCCGCCGGAAGTGGCGTCCCCCCCCCTCCCAGGGAAGGGAGGGGGGAAACGAGGGAAGAGGGAGAGGAGGACGGAGGACGAGAGGACGAGGGCGGGGAGGAGGGAGGAAAAGGAAACGGAAGAAGGAGGCGGAGGCCCCCGCCCCCTCTCTCCGAGCAAGGCCCGCGCCCAGGGCCCTGTTGGCCACGTCGGCGGTCGCTGGCCTCCGCCCTCGGCCCTCCGCCCTCGAAAGGGGGAGGGCGAGGAAGGAGAAGGAGGGAAGAGAAGGGAAGGAGTCGCTCGTCTTGTCGGCGACTGGAGGCCTGGCCCTCCACCCGGAAGAGGGAAGGAAGGGCAGCAGCAGGCACAGCAAAGCACGAGGCAAGTTTTTCTCCCGGGCGTGCACACAACAAAACAAAACAAAAAAAAAAACTTATGGTATGTATATGATACAATGCGGCTGTACATTCCCGTGCCCCGCCCTTAACAGCTTCCGCCCCGGGCGTGGAAATTGTCAGGGGATTCTGACACCCACGCCCGCCACATCGTATCTAACGATGGAACCGCGCAATTTTGGCAACTAACCAAGGCGGCGGGGAAAGCCACGGGCGGATGAGCACATAATCGGGACAGCGCGTCTGCCAGCCGATTGAAGTCGGACGGCAGGTGGGCGACCTCGAACTGCCACTTGAACGCGACCTTGCGCCAGGACAGCTCGCGCGCAATGGCGTTCATCAGACCTTTGCCCTTCAGCGCCAAGGCGTCTGTCAGGGCGCCGATGTTGTCGCCGAGCACGAGCAGCACGGCATCTGTGCTGCGTGCGCCCCACACCATCAGCGATAAGAGGAGTGTGAGGAACTCCCATGCTGACTGCCACTTGGGGTCGCCCAGCTGGGCGCCGAAACGCCGGCATATGCTTGCCGACCATGTGGTGCAGAAATATTCCCGGGGCTAGCCGGCCTCGAACAGCACCGCCCCGCCTCCCCAAGGAGACGCATCAAAGTGCACGCTGCACGGCGACCAGGGTAGCCGCGTCGACGCCGCCTGGCTGTGTACCAGCCGCTCCAATGGGAACAGCTCGGTCGACAAGAGCGCCCAGAACCAGCCCGCAGCGGCGAAGAACCTCCGAACTGGCACCTTGCCCGGGGGCGCCTCCCGCTTGGACTGCGCAGACGCCCTCGTCGAGTCTGTGAGCGCCGCCCACAAGGAGGCTGCGAACGGCGACGCCTCCGGGACGACCTGCGCCACGCGCGCGGCCTTGCCGACCAGGGACCGGGCCTGGTGCGCGCTGGCCACGCCTTTGCGCCGGCAGAACGGCCGAAGCAGATCCAACAGCTCGTGGACGTACGCCTCGGGCAGCGACATGATGGCAATGTTTCCCCGCAGGTGGAAACTGATGCCAACCCACGTATACTGCGACAGAGCGGGCGAGAATTTGCCCTTCTTCCATGCCAGCGGTATGCCCAGGGCTATCCACCAGCACAGTAGGATATCGATCTCCCGGCGTGCAGAAGCCACGTCGCCTGCAACCGCCAAGATGGGGTCATCCACGTACTGCTGCAGCCGCGTAGTGGCATGGTGGAGCACTGCCTGCCCAGACCGGCAAGCGAAGCTTGCGACTCGACCGAACACCAGCGGGTTCGCCCTCCCGCCGAAGCCGAGCACGCGCCAGACCACGAAAGTGTGCCCTGAGGCCAGCGGGTGCGTCAATTCTGCACAATTGAATCGCCGCTCGGACTCCATCAAGGGCACGCTCATGAAAGCGTCGGCGAAGTCGATGATGAACGTGTGCACCCCGCGGAGGCCCTCCGGCGTGGCTGCCATCTGAGCCAAGTCGACAGCGTGGTCCAGTCCGCGCGGGAGGACGACCCTCTCCGAGGTGGAAGAGACATCGTTGACCCTGTTTGACCTCAGGTCCTGTATAATGCGATGTTTGAGCGTGCCGCCAGACCTCCGCTTGGTGACATTGCCCAAGGGAGCGGGGAACGTCTCGCCCAGCGCAGACTCGGCAGCCCAGCGGGTGCGGAACGTCTCCCCGAAGCCCTTCTGGATGTATTCCTCCAGGATGGCCCTGGTCGGGGGCTGTGACTCCCCGAAGCACTCGTCGAAAGACGGGTGGTTGCCACGGTGTGAGGACAGCGCGGCGAGCTCCTCGATCGAGAGCTCCGCGGCCTTAGGCGCAAGTGGGAACAAGCCGCCCTGCTCGATCTTGCAGGTGATTCCCATCGGGGCGCCGCGCTGCAGCCACTCCCCAACATGGTAATCTGGGTCGAGAGCCTGCTGCGGAACCGCCTGCACCAGGAGGTACCTCCATGGGGACGCAGGATGGCGCAACTCCCCGGCGCTGGGAGGCAGGCGCAGCGCCGTCGACACGCGCGCCCGCAAGCTGGCGGCAGCGTGTGCCGAGGGCGGCGGGCGGCCAGGGGCCTCGCCGCAAGCTGACGCCAGGTCGACCAGCTCCGGGCACTCTGCGCGCGCCTGGAGGATGGCGGCTCTCACTGGCGCCATTGCCCTGACCAGCTCTGGCCACTGCTCCAGATGCCCTGCCGGGTTCCTCAGGCCAGCTCGGCAGCCGGCGTCTTCTCGCAGGCGTGGCTGGCGGGCGCTGTCTTCTGGCTCGCCGAGCCACGGATGCCGGGACACTGGGGCGCTGGAGCACGCCGCTGCCGCACCCGCCGCCGCTGCTATGTCGGCCGTGTCAGCGCCAGCACGTGCTGCTCGCATGCGGTGCAGACGCAGGCGCGCATGCTTCAGCTGTGACAAATGGAGCTTCACTCTGGCCGATAAGAGCACCTGGCGGGCTCTGCGCCCCTCTCCACAGCCTCGCAGGAAAACTGTTCGTCTGAATTCATTGGCGGCGTCGGGAGCTGGATCGGCTCCTCCCGGCGCGCCTCATGCACGTCCCCGGCAGGGGATCAAGGCTTCCAGTTCTTGGGGCGCCTCTCCGCGGGGCAGCACTCGTCCACCGCGCGGTGCGGCCCCAGGCACCATTCGCACTCGTGCGTGCGGGGTGGCTTCGACTTGCAAGGCTCCCCGCACCCGCGGCTGGACCTGTTCCACGCGAAGCACAGCTCCTTCTTGTTGCCGTCGCGGAGGAAGCGGCCGTCCTTCCGGCGCTCGAGAGCTGCGAGCCCCCTGGGCGCCTGGGTCTTAGCCTTCTTGGCCGGCCGGTCGTCGCGCCCCCCGGCCTGGCCAGGCCTCCCGCCCGCCCCCGCGAAGGCGACGTTCGCGGCAGCGGGCGGCGCTGCCGGTAGCTGGAGCTCTGCGCGGGCAGGTAGCTTAGTCAAGCACGGCGTCTCGACGTTCAGCTTCCACCACCCTGCACGCTTGCTCTCTTCCCCGTAGGCAGCCTCCCGGATGACAGCCTCCCAGGGCCTCTCCGAATCGAACGGCTCCTGGTAGGTGCTCGCATCCACCTTGGACTCGATGTCCTGGCGGATCCTTTCCCAGTGCTCTGCCCTCATGGTATCGTCTGCCTGGCACACGAGACCACAGTGCTGGGGGAAAGTGTTCGCCAAGAGGCGGATGCCCTCTTCGTAGCTGTCCAGGGGTCCTGGCTGGCACGCCTTCAACATGAGCATTCCGGTGCGGAACACCTTCCAGCAAGCCCTCCAGGTCTCAAAGGACGGCGGCCCAGACAACTGGCGAGTGACCAGCTCCCCCTGCACGAAGATCTGCGCCGTGTACTTCAAGATCTTCTTCTGCTGGCGCCCGAAAGGGCCCCAGAGAGCGAAGTCCGTGTACGGCACGTGGTCCTCCCCCAGTCGTGCAGCGAGTGCCGAGATCTGCTCGGGAGTCACATCTTCCGCCAAGCGGGGCGGGCCGCCGTTCACGAGCTTGAAGTCACTGACGATCTTGCGGAGGGCCTTCTCCGAAAGCATCTCGAACTCGCCCTCGCTGAGCTGGTCGATGTAGGCGTTGTACTTCTGTTTCTTGTCCGGGTCCGCCGGCTGCTGTGCTGCCGCCGGCCCTGTTGCGCTGGCCGGCTCGGCCCGGAGCTGGCCCAAGTCAGGCGGAGCCAACTTGCCGATCTCACAGATTCGCAGCAACAGGCGCGTCGCGGCCCCCTTGACGATGCCGCTCGCCGGAGACCCCTCTACGACCATGGCGTCCAGCGCTTTGTGCATATCCTCGACACGCACACCGAGGACCTCGTCGACCGTGAGGCTGTCGAAGTCCCCCCCCAACGCTTCCGAGATGGAACGGGCGGCGCTCTCTGGGATGGAGTGCGTCTGCGCGACCGCCTGCACGAGCAGAGAGGGGCGGAGCATGGCGGCCGAGCACGCTGTCAGGTCACCCCCTTTGTGCACGGGAACGGGCACCTGACAAAGTCAAGTTCGCAACTTCGCTTGAACTTGAAATTGCAATTGCAATGACACGTAATGGAAGAAGCCAAAGTGAGAAATGAAGCAAAACGTGCTGCTACCAGTTCCACTGATGCTACAATACCGAAGCATCTGAGAGAACCTTCGAGGGGCCACAAGATCATTCCCAAAAGTGCTGCACAAGGTCGGCCCATGAGGGCCCAAGATGCATTCACAGCTGCTTTAATTAGGCCTGTGCGGCCAACAGGATGGGAGGAAACTTAGGGAGCTACCTGGGGACATTTGGTCAGGAATATCTGGGAGAATCCACTGCGCGGGATAAGGACGGACTGTCCCCCCTAATGCCATGAGCTGGTGGGATAAGGCCGACGTTGTGGGGACCCTCAGGGCCTCTTTTGGGCCTCTTTGGGGCCTCTTCTGGGCCTCTTGGGTCCTGCTAGGGGGCCTCTTGGGGGCCCCTTGGGACCTCTTGAGGCCCTCTTGGGGCCTCTTGGGACCTCTTGGGGGCTTTTGGAGGCCGAGGGCTCGAACTTTCCGTTCGGGTTCCCCGTCTGGCTCCCCTCTTGGAGCCGTCTTGAGAGCCCTTGGGGCCGTTTTGGGGGTTTCTTGGGCAGTCTCGGAGCTTTCTTGGGCCGTCTTAGGGCCATTTGGGGAGCCTCTTGGGTTGTCTTGGAGCGATCTTGGTGACCTTTTGGGGCCGTCTCGAGGCGTCGGGAAGCCGAAAAAGCGGGAAGGCCAGAATCCTTCCAAAACCACAGTAAAATTATTGATGTTGGCCTCTAAGGGTCCTCTTCTGAGGGCTCTTGAAAGCTTCTTGGAGCGTCTAGGCGGCCTTTTGGGCCATCTGGAGGTTATCTTCAGCGTCTTGGAGCGCTTTTGGGGCGTCTCGGGAGCTTCTGCGGCCGTCTTGGGGGGCCTTCGGGCCCTCTTGGCCTGTTTTGGGGCCATTGTTATGTTCTCTTCCAAAATCCGCCTGTAGGAGGACATGCCCGACCCAATGTTTAGCACCTTCTAGCGAAACGCCATTTTGCGAATATGCTCGCGTCGCGAACAAAATTACCCTGTGACGTACCCAACCCATTTGTACCAATGGAAACGAGGAGTTGGCCGAAACTTGTATGGACAATCAACTTGATGTGTAAGCTACTTGGGAGGCGTCACTGTGCTGGGCCCCGCAAGCAGGCCTCGAAAGTGGCGACAGTTTCACAGATCGCAGCCCCCCAGGGATGGCGAGGTCGAATTCGAATCTGCGTGTGGCGTCACTGTGCTGGTCCCCCCAGCAGGCCGCGAAAGTGGCGACAGTTTCACAGATCGCAGCCCCCCAGGGATGGCGAGGTCCCATTTGAGCCCGCAGTGAGTACCCACTGTGATGGGCCCCCCAGCAGGCCTCGAAAGTGGCCACCGCTTCACAGATCGCAGCCACCCAGGGGTGGCGAGGTCCCATTTGAGTCCGCCGTGGGTACCCACTGTGCTGGGCCCCCCAGCAGGCCTCGAAAGTGGCGACAGTTTCGCAGATGGCAGCCCCCCCCCAGGGATGGCGAGGTCCCATTTGAGTCCGCCGTGGGTACCCACTGTGCTGGCCCCCCGAGCAGGCCGCGAAAGTGGCGACAGTTTCACAGATCGCAGCCCCCCAGGGATGGCGAGGTCTAATTTGAGTCCGCGGTGGTACCCACTGTGCTGGGCCCCCCAGCAGGCCTCGAAAGTGGCGACAGTTTCACAGATCGCAGCCCCCCAGGGATGGCGAGGTCTAATTTCAGTCCGCGGTGGGTACCCACTGTGCTGGGCCCCCCAGCAGGCCTCGAAAGTGGCGACAGTTTCACAGATCGCAGCCCCCCAGGGATGGCGAGGTCTAAGTGGCGTCACAGCCCTCGTGGCGACAGTTTCACAGATCGCAGCCCCCCAGGGATGGCGAGGTCTAATCTGATCCCCGTAGGGCGTCACTCCGCTGGGCCCCCCAGCAGCCTCGAAAGTGGCGACAGTTTCACAGATCGCAGCCCCCCAGGGATGGCGAGGTCTAATCTGAGTCCCCGTGGGGCCCACTCCGCTGGGCCCCCCAGCAGCCCTCGAAAGTGGCGACAGTTTCACAGATCGCAGCCCCCCAGGGATGGCGAGGTCTAATCTGAGTCCCCGTAGGGCGCCACTCCGCTAGGCACCCCAGCAGCCCTCGAAAGTGGCGACAGTTTCACAGATCGCAGCCCCCCAGGGATGGCGAGGTCTAATCTGAGTCCCCGTAGGGCGTCACTCCGCTGGACCCCCCAGCAGCCCTCGAAAGTGGTGACAGTTTCGCAGATCGCAGCCCCACCAGGGATGGCGAGGTCTAATCTGAGTCCCCGTAGGGCGTCACTCCGCTGGGCCCCCCAGCAGCCATCGCAGCCCCCCCAGAGATGGCGAGGTCTAATCTGAGTCCCCGTAGGGCATCACTCCGCTGGGCCCCCCAGCAGCCCTCGAAAGTGCCGTTTCACAGATCGCAGCCCCCCAGGGATGGCGAGGTCTAATCTGAGTCCCCGTAGGGCGCCACTCCGCTAGGCACCCCAGCAGCCCTCGAAAGTGCCGACAGTTTCACAGATCGCAGCCCCCCAGGGATGGCGAGGTCTAATCTGAGTCCCCGTAGGGCGTCACTCCGCTGGACCCCCCAGCAGCCTTCGAAAGTGGTGACAGTTTCGCAGATCGCAGCCCCACCAGGGATGGCGGGAGGAGGCGGGAAGGAAGGAAGGAAGGAAGGAAGGAAGGAAGGAAGGAAGGAAGGAAGGTGGAGACCGCAGTGCTCTATTCAAAACGAGTACCCAACGCAGGAGGGTTGGGAATAACATTTTTGGCACCTTGCTGCCTCCAGGGGCCCTCGCAGGGTACCGGGGCTGTAGAGAAACGACTGGACGAAAAGCCGGCCTTGGGGAAATGGTCGGGACTTCCGGGGACCCCATATTGAAAACGTCAGGACGTCGCGCATGTTTGGTGCCCGTCCCAGCCTCATCGTCCCTCCGCCCTATCCCACCTCCGCCTTCTCCTGGTTCTCCTCCGGATCCTCCTGCTCCTCCCCTTCCGAGTGCTCCTGCTCCTCGGGCAGTTGGGGCTGTGGGGGCACAGTAGATCGTCGCACTCCCCCGGCTGATGCCTCGTAGCAGGTGCTTTCGCGGATAGCCGATCCGATCCGATTCTCCGCTTCGTCCCAGCTACGGCCTCCGATGCGAAGTGTTTGGCTACAGGTCTCAGCCAGATTCGGAGTGCAGGCAGGCTGGCGCTGCGAGGGCTTGTTATCCGCGGGCGACTTGTGTGCACCGTGCCCCGAGGCGTCGTCGATCCTCGACCCTGGCCTGGCACTCACGGTGCATACTTTGTCGGCCTCCGGAGCCGAACAAGAAAAAGTATGCAGCATACCGCGCTGGCGCGCCTTGAACGGAGTCCAAGCATGGCACGGTGCATAGGCGCCGTTCTCGTTTTTTAGTAGACGGTTCAGCTGGATCCAAGGTTTATTCCCTCGGGGACACCACGGGGAGGACGTACGGTTGGGATTAGCATTTCGCCCCCTGCTGGGTGTTGTGTTGCCTATCCTGCAGCTTGCACTTCGCCCATCTTCGATCATCGACCTGCTTCGGGTTGCAGCTCAGAGCGTGCAAAGCAGGTTTCCATTTAGACCCACCAAATGAGGCGTTCCAAACATGACCTTGCCTTCGAGGTTAGAAAGAGATGTCATCTCTTCCTCAGCGGCAGGCGGCCTAA
>CAUYUJ010018160.1:185000-192500 GCA_963575745.1 Prorocentrum cordatum | reverse complement strand
TTTCATGTTTTGCCCCCTCGGCCACGCTCGAGGGGGGCAGGGCCCAGAGGACGTCGAAGTCGAGGGGGCCCCAGGAGTTTCAGGAGGCCTGGGAGAGCACGGGGAGGCCCAGGAGGGCGCAGGAGTCGATCCCGGTGGGTCTCAGAGGCTTGCGGCACCGTCCCACTCCCCGCTTCCTTCCACATGTCTTCCTTCTTGCGTGTCGCCTCGATCCCCCTCGCAACCCAAGCACTAACCCTAGCCTTGCAGCGTAACCATACATTAACACTATAGCTCTAACCTTCTGACCCGCCTGTGACCCCAAGCTTTAAACCTGAGCGGCATCCCCAATCCTAATACCCGAGCGCCGCTCCCTGAACCAACACACACTAACCCGAACGTGTTGCCCAAACCCAACGTCAAACCCAAACCCTGAGCACTCACCCGAACACCAGAACTCCAGCATCCGCATCCAATCCCAAATCCGAAACGTGAAGACCCACCCGAACGCCCTAACCCTGCACAACACTACGCAGTAACTCTCACACCCTTAACCCCTATCACACGATCCCGAATATTTAAACAAGAGCACTAAGCTAAGCCCTAGCACCCTCACAGTAACACCATGTCACCATCAACCTAAGCACGAACCCTGAACCTTACAGCCTAATCCTGATTCCGAACACCCTAACCCAAACCCCTTAGCGCTAAGCACTATATAACGCTATGATCATGACACCCTAAGCTCGAGCATCCCAACACAAGCCCTAAACACGAACCACAATCCTAGACCCTAACCCTAACACCCTCACCCACCCACACCTAACACCATAACACCTCCCACGAACCGATCATCTCTGTTCTAGCACTATAACGCCCAACCCTGAGCACTGAGCATTAAACCTGCTCCGAACGCCTTAACCCTGGCACGCCAACTGAAAACACTAGCAAAACACTTGTCTGAACCTGTTTAACCGAGCAGGATCCCAAGCCTTAAACAACAACTTAACACCCCTAACACCCTAACCTTAAGCACCGACCCGAAGCCCACATTAGCACACTTAGCCTGAACAACCTAACATCAGCCCTACACACGACCCCACCCATGAGATCTCAACCTATCCTCCCACGCGCCTGACACGTGCATCATGACGCCCTACCCTTAGACACTAAACCTAACCCGAGCACTATAACCCGAACACTCAATTTCACACCCCAATCCTAGGCTCTAGCTTGAACCTCAATCCTACCCGTACACTAACATCCTAGCCGTAGAATCCGACCATCACCCCAAGCCTTACCCTAAACCATATCTGTTCTTACTACGAATACTCAAGTTGTATCCCTCGAGCCCTCACGCCCTTATCGAACCCCTCTAGCCCAGCTAATGTCAAGCCCAAGGCCATGAGCCTCACCCCTGATCACCAGCCCTAATAGTGTCCTGACCTTAATCCGTGACTCCGTAACCCAGGCACCCTGACCATCAGCCCATCCCCAAGCAATAGCCCTAAGCCCTAAGAACATAAACCCCAACAGCGTAATCCGGATACCACTTCTAAACCCTAGCGCCCCGCCCTCACTCGAGCCCCCTACGTCCAGAACGCCCCCCCCTCACATTTGCCTAGCACCCGAACCCTAAGCACAACACATAACGTTGCACCCCCAATTCTAGCCCTAACGCCACCACCACAATACGAATCCGAGGCATAAGCCTGACGAACACCCTCACGCTAGCCCTAAGCACTAACCATAGCATCATCATCCATCCACTAACCCACCTTTTACCACCTTGACCCCCCGCCCCATACGCCTAACACACGAACCCTAGTTTATTACGTGGAAACACGTGCTGTGAACATTCACCCGACTACCCGATACCTAACATCCCAACCCTAAGCACGAGTACGAACCTTAGCCCTAACCATACACTAACACCTTAACCAGAATCCCCAGAGCCCGACCATTGCCTCAAATATTGATGCTTAGCCGTACCCCCAATCCGAATGAAGCTTGTTCCCCGAGACCTCACACCATAACCCAGACCCTCCCCTCTAGTTTAAACCGAACATCGGACCTCATTTATGAACCCAGACCCGACACCTCAAGCCGAACCCTAACACCATATCCCTAAACCCCAACACCGATAAAGTAACAATGTCCCTGCACATGAACCTTGACACACTAGGTCCTAACACCCGAACCCTATTGCTCTAACCCTAAACCTGAGCCTAACCCTGACACCCTACCTGCATCACCCTTACACCCAGACCGCCTCACCTGAGTCACGAACCCGAGCCGGAGAGTCTGAAATTGATCACACATTCACACACGCACACATTGGCTTGGTTGTCTAACTCTGAACGCGCACAATCACCCTAAATTCGAGCAATTTGCCACTAACTCTAAGCACGACCTCAAACCTTGTACCCGAACGTCTACTATTCTCAGTCAAATCCCTAACTCCTTTACACGCTCCCCCCCGCGCCTAACACCCGAACCCTAACATTTTGGGCCTGATCCGAACCACTACACCGAACACCCGAACGCGATCACCATTAGCCTAACACCCAAACCTGAGCGCTAATCCGAATCACTAGCCCGAAACAGTGGCACCTTGGTGAATCTTAAATTGGCCATGTGCATTGTCGGCATCGTCGTCGTCATCATCATCATCAGCATCATCATTAGCATCAGCATCATTACCATCATGATCATCATCATGATCATCATCATCACCACCACCAGCATATTCATCATCAGCATCAGCATCACAATAATCATCATCAGCAGCATCGTCACCATCAGCATCGTCACCGTCAGCATGATCATCATCATCAGCATCATGATCAGAATCATCATCATCAGCAGCATCATCATCGTCAAAGTCATCATCATAATCATTATCATTACCATCACCACCATCATCATCAGCAGCATCATCATCGACATCATTATCGTCATCATCATCATCATCATCATCATCATCATCATCATCATCATCATCATCATCATCATCATCATCATCATCATCATCATCCCCATCCTCATCCTCATCCTCATCCTCATCCTCATTCTCATCCGGCCTCCTCCTCCTGAGGCCTCCTCATCAGGCCTCCTCATCAGGCCTCCTCCTCCTCCTGATGCCTCCTGTCTCCTCCCAGGGTTCCCTGTTGCCTCCTAGATTCTCCTGAGGTCTCCTGGAGCCTCCTAAGGCCGTGCCTCCTGGGGTATTCCCGGCACTTGAGTCTCCTAGGGTTTCCTTGTGCCTCTTGGGGCCCCCTGAAGCTTCATGTGGCTTCCTGTAGCTTCCTGGTATTTCCTGTACCCTTCTGAGGCACTCCGAGGGCTCCCGCTCAGGACTTCCTTGCAGCTTACTCACAGACAGGGCCCCCGCTCGAGACATCCTGACAACTTGCTCAGAAACAAGACTTCCACTCGAGACCTCGAGACTCAAGCGTTCATGTGTAACAAAAATTGTGTTTTGACAGGATACGCCGATTGCCACTTCAGGTTAGTAACATGACGATAGGAGGGGGGCTCCCGCTCGAGACGTCCTCTCAAATCATTTAATTACAGACAAGAGCTTTGGACATTCTCACCGGACTCCCAGGAACAACGCTCCCGCCCAAGGCTTCTGCGAGATCCAAGCTCCCAGGTGTTATGAAACTTGTGTGTTTTACAAGTACTCCGATGGGCGCCTCGGATCAGTAACATGAAGTGTCGGCCCCATGGGGTTGGGGCTCCCGCTCGAGACTGCCTCGCAGCTGACTTACACACGAGGCTTCCGCTCGAGACTTCCTCAAGATGGATGTGTGTGTGCGTTTGCACATGTGTGTGTTTGGGTGCGTGTGCGTGTGTGTGTGTTGTGTGCTGTGTGTGTTGCGTGCTGTGTGTGTGCGTGTTTGCGTGTGGGTGAGAGAGCGGGTGTGTATGTGTATTTCTGTGTGGGTGTGTGTGTGTGTGTGTTTGTGTGTCTGCGAGTTGGTGTGTCTGTGTGCGTGTGTCGTGTGTGTGGGGTGTGTGGCGTGTGTGGTGTGTTTGCTGTGTGTGTGGTGTGTGTGTGTGTGTGGGGGGGGGGGGTGCGTGCGTGCGTGCGTGCGTGCGTTAGTGCGTGCGTGCGCGCGTGCGCGCGCGCGTGCGTGCGCGTGTGCGTGCGTACGTGCGTGGGTGTGTGTGTGTGCGTGCGTGTGTGTGTGTGTGTGTGGTGTGTGCGTGCGTGTGTATGCGTGTGTCTGTGTCTGTGTGTGTGCGTGTGCGTGTGCTTGTGCGTGTGCGTGTGCGGGAGCGGGTGCGCGTGCGTGCGTGCGTGTATGAGTCTGTGTGTGCGCGAGTGTGTGCGCGTGTGTGTGTGTGTGTGTGTGGGTTCGTCTGTGTGTCTGTGTGTCTGTTTCTGGGTGTGTCTGTGTGTGTGTCTGTGTGTCTGCCTGTGTGCGCGTGTGCGCGCGTGTGTCCTTGCATGTGTGTCTGTGTGTGTGTGTCTGTGTGTGGGTGGTCTCTGCGTGTGTCCGTACGTGTGAGAGTGTCTGTGTGTGCCAGTGTGTGCGTGTGTTTGTGTGTGTGTCTGTACGTGTGTATTTGTGTATGTGTGTCTCTGTGTCTATGTGTGTGTGTCCGTGTGCGTGTCTGTTTGTCTGCCTGTGTGTGTTGTGTGTTGTGCGTGCGGCGTGTGTGTGTGTGTGCGTGTGTCTTTGTGCGTGTGTCTGTGAGTGTGTCTCTGTGTGTCTGTGTGCGTGTGTGTCTGTGTGCGTGTGTGTCTGTGTGCGTGTGTCCGTGTGTGTGTCTGTGTTTGTGCGTCTGTGTGTGTGTGTCTTTGTGTCGGTGTGTGTGTGTGTCTGTGTATATGTCTGCGTGTCCGTGTGTCAATCAGTCTGTGTTGGTCTGAGTGTGTCTGTGTTGTGTGTCTGTGTGTGTGTGTCTGTGTGTGTGTTGTGTGATGTCTGTGCGTGTGTCTGTGTCTGTGTCTGTGTCTGTGTCTGTCTCTGTGTTTGTGTGTGCGTGCGAGCGTGCGTGCGCGCGTGCATGCGTGTGAGATAGAACGGGAAGTGTGTGTGTGTGTATGAGTGGAGCAGAATGGGCATTCCAAGGAGCTTGAAGCACCTCGGCTCCGGGATGCCGCCTGGGGAGTCTCGGGGCCATCTTGAACAGCCACGGGCCCGCCGACCGCATTTCGGCCCGCCCGAGGGGTGGGCTTCCTGGCCTGCTGGAGGGGAGGAGAGGAGGGAGGACGAGGAAAAGCGTACCGAACCGACGCGGGCCGGGAGGAGGGGGAGGGGAGAGCGGCAGGAGCAGCAAGCGCGCACGTAGGGGCGGACGGGGGGACGGGCGGGGACACCGGAGATGCCAGAAAGGGCAAGATGCCAAGTTGCCAGGATGCGAAGGTACCTGGATGTGAGTGCAAAATCAGCCCCAGGAGCAGATTCTTGTGAGCACGAAGGGCCCGAAGCGGCTTTCGGTTGGCTCCGGATGTGCAAAGTGAGCCCTGGGAGTTGAGCTCTGGGAGCTCGAAGAACACGAAGTGTTGTTCAGTCGGCCCCAAACATTGAAAATCAGTACTGCGAAATTGGAGCTCTAGAACTAGATGATCACAACAACTAGGGTACAGGGTGCGCCGATGGGCGCCTCAGATCAGTAACATGAAGTGTCGTACCCGCTCGAGACTTTCTCAAGATGTGTGTGTATGTGCGTGCGTTTGTATGTGTGTGTGTGTGCGCGCGTGTGTGTGGGGGGGTATTGGAGTACGGGAGTGTGTGTGAGTGAGTGAGTGAGTGCGTGAGTGTGTGAGTGAGGGCGTGTCAGGCTCTCTCAGACCCGTGGGGCCTGCTCCTGGGTGCCAGAGGTGCCAGAAAGGCCGGGACGCCACGACGCCTGGACGCTCCCGCCCAGTGACTTCTTCGAGACTCAAATTCCCAGGCGTCAGGAAGCTTGTGTGTTTGACTGGTATTCCGACGGCCGCCTCGGATCAGTAACGCAAAAAAGTCGGGCCCCACGGGGAGAGGGCTCCCGCTCGGGACTTCCTCGCAGCTGACTCACGGACGAGGCTCCCGATCGAGTGCGTGATTATGTGTGTTTCTGCACGTGCGTGGGTGCGTGTGCGTGTATGGGGGCGCTTGCGCGCGAGAGTGAGTGCGTGAGTGCGTGTGCGAGGGCGCGGTGCCAATGACCTGTGAGAATCTGTCGAGCCGGCGGGACCTGTGCCTCGATGCCAGGGATACCAGAAATGCCAGTGACGCCAAATTGCAGGACTACGAACATACCAGGACGCCTGCACCAAATCAATACCAGGAGTGAGATTTTGGAAGCACTGAGAATCCGGCGTCGCCTACAGATGGCTCAGGACGCATCAAAGCAGCCCCGGGAGCTCAGTTCTATGAGTAAGAAGATCCCGAAGCAGCTTACATCTGGCCCCGGACATGCAAAATGAGGCCTTGGGAGTTGAGTTTCGGAAATTCGGAGAACACGAAGTGGTTCACAGTTGGCTCTGGATACTCGAAGTCAGTAGGGGGAAATGGGAGTTCTATCGACTCGAGATTACAAAATCTGTTTTTTCGGGTATGCCGGCGCGGGTCACGTAAGGAGGGAACTCCCAACATGAATACGCTTACCGTATACCTAAGCACCAACCCCAGCCCAGAGCCCTCAGCTTAACATCCTCATCCCAACTCACTACATCTCGAACGCTCTGCACACGCGCCTAACACCCGAACCCTTGCATCCTCACCCTGAGCACCGATCCTGAAACTGATGCCCTGACCCTAACACCCTGACCCAAAAGACTGGCCCTAACCGTCAACATGAACCCTAATCCGTGACACCTCAGCTCCTAATATTTCTAACCCCGGCACAGGCACTGCCCTTACACACCCACTTGCCTAACACCCCAGTGCCTAACACCGGATCCCTGAGCTTAAGTACATACCCCAACCCAGAGGGCCAACCCTAAGCCCTAACACCTTCACTCGTACCCTCCAAAATCCAGAGCCTCCATCCCACGTGCTGGCGTCCGCCCTCACCCGACACCTCCGCCGCAAATGGGCGCTCACGCAACCGAGTGGGCGGACCCAATGAAATGGTCGGGGGCCGGACCCTACACAGCGGATCGATTGGGCGGGTTTTGACGAGCGGCTCGGCCGAGCTGTTGGGGTACCGAGCGGGTCGGGCGTGTTGTAGAAGCGTGTGGTCGGGCGTTCAAGCAACGTACCGCCTTGACGGGCAGTTTGGGACAGACGGGGCATCAATGCGGGCGGGTGGGCTTACAAAATAGATCAGCGGGGAGACTCTAACGGGCGGGTCGCGCGGGTGGGACATCACAGAGGGCTGTCTGGTTTCCGCGCCACCGCGGACCCCCACAAGCGGGTCGTGCGGGCGGACCCTAACAGGCGGGTCGGGCGGGTTGGTTTGGCGGATCCGTGCTCCTGACGGGCGGGTCGCGCGGGCGGACCCTGATAGACGGGGCGGGCGGAGTCTGTCGACTGGGTCGCTCGGGCAGACCCTGACGGTCGGGACGACGAGCGACGGCGTCGG
>CAUYUJ010018160.1:67500-180000 GCA_963575745.1 Prorocentrum cordatum | reverse complement strand
ACTACTACTACTACTACTACTACTACTACTACTACTACTATTACTACTACAGCTACTACTATCACTACTACTACTACTACTACTACTACTACTACTACGACTACTATTACTACTACTACTACGACTATTATTGTGACTAGTATTACAACCATCACTACGACTAAAATTACTACGGCTACTACTACTTCTACTACTACTACTACTGCTACTACTACTACTACTACTACTACCACTACTACTACTACTACTACTACTACTACTACTACTACTACTACGGCTACTACTACTATTACTACTACTACCACTACTACTACTACTACTATTACTACTACTACTACTACTACTACTACAACTACTTCTACTGTTACCACGATTGTTTTTATATTACTACGACGACTACGACTACTACTACTACTACTACTACTACTACTATTACTACTACTGCTACTACTATCACTACTACTATTACTACTACTACTACTACTACTACCACCACTACTACTACTACTACTACTACTACTACTACTACTATTACTACTACTACGACTAGTATTCCTACTACTACTACTATGATCACCATTTGTTTCACGACTATTACTACTACTACTACTACTACTACTACTACTTCTACTACTACTGCTGCTACTACTACTACTACTACTACTACGACTACTACTAGTACGACTACTAATACTGCGAGCACTACTGCTACTAGGATTACAACTATTATTACTACAATTTCTACTACTACGACTACAACAACTACTATTACGATTACGTTTATTACAACGACTACTACTACTACTACTACTACTACTACTACTACTACTATTACTACTACTACGACGACGACGACTGCTACTAAGACTATCATTACGATTACTACTATTACTACTACTACTGTTGTTGCTGCCGGTGGCGAAGTACCACACACCGCTAGATCCCTGTCTTTGTGACAGCGCTACACATGGCATGGATTGCATGATGCACACCCGTGGACGAGATGCCAGCAGAGAAGCGAAAACGAATTGGTTGGGGACACGTTTGCTTGCTTGTTGTTTGCTCCTCACTTGGATCCCCGTGTCGCTGTTTTCATAGACGGTATCGCGCGCCGCTTGCAGCATTGATTTTTAACTGAAGAGCCTTGTAAAGTCGCAACTCACTGAGGCACAGTCTGACGTTTTCTGGTCCCGGGAACGTGCCGTCTCCACACCATAGATACTATTGGGTTTGGGAAGGGCCGTGTCTGTTGCATTATGTATAGTCCCCGCCAGACTTTCAAGAGCAGAGCAGAGTGCCCCGAACAGCGGGTGCATATATAGTTTTTCTAATCGTACCGCTGCCGCTGCTGCGCTGCCGCCATTCCCCCTCTGTCCATCTCGATTTCGTCGTCATCACGGCGGCGCTTCCACCGCCCGACCTGCACCCGAAAAAGAAAGAGAAGGAGGCGAGGGACGATCATGATGAGGGATGAGCAGGAGGAGGAGGACCAGTGGAAACCCAAGAGTAATCAACGATGTTGGAATTAACCCTCATTCCAAACCCCCCTTTCATAGGCCCCATACAACAATTCATTTCCATTGAGGAACTGCCCCGCCGGAGTACAGCATTTTGAGGAGCTTGAAGCGTGCCAAAACATCGCTCTTGGGATTTCAACGCCACGAATCAACCTGACCGCTGCGTCTTGACGATCCAGAATCGTGCAAGAATGCCGTTGTTAGGACTTCAACGCAGCGAATCAGCATAACTGCTCCGCCAATATAATTTCGAATCCTTCCAACATGCCATTGCTGGTGCGCTGATCATGGGAACCGTGAAGCTCTTGCAATTGTTTTAAAGGACTACTCGCGGCGCTAAGGCGAGAGCCACATGTTGATCACCAACCGCCCTCAATCCGTTAAATTCTTGCAAATTGTTTAAGCGAATGTGCGAGGCGCTAAGGCGAAAGCCACATTTTGAAAACCACCCGCCCTCAATCCGCGAAAATATTGCAAATGTTGAAACGAATGCGCGAGGCCGTAAGGCGAGAACCACACTTTGAAAACAGCCCGCCCTCCATCGTTGAAACTGTGGTCATGTTTTAGCTTCAGAGGCATACATGGTGGGGAAGTCTCAGGCGAAACGCCAGGCCAGCCCTAAAAATGTGCCTCGGGGTGCGATAGGGAGGAGCTATGTATAAGGAGAAGGAATGAAGGAGGAGAGGGAGGAGGAGGACCTCGCCGTCCGCCTCTACAGGGCGCCTCTAGCTCGCAGTAGACGGTATGGGTCTGCCCTGTGGTTCCCTGGACATCGGCCTGGACCATCATTGGGGCCCTTCGGTGTACCCTCAAGGCCCGAGTCGGTTACACTGCCCTTGTGGGCCATCGCCTATAAGGTCTAGGCCGTCGACGTGCACTGCCTGTTTTACCTTGGCGCTGCCACGCCTCATAGTTGCTTGACGTCAAAGGAGGACGACGACAAAGCACATTAGGGCTCTCTTGGGGCCTCGTGGGAGTTTCTTGGGGGCCTCGCTGTGACCTCTGAAGGGCCACTTGGAGGTCCCCTGGTTATTTTTGAAGGTCTCTTGGGGGCATCTGGGGGGCCTCTGGGGGGCCTCGTGGGCCGTCCCAGGGGTGTCTGGGTGGCTTTCTGGGCCCTGCTGGGGCGCTTTAGGGCCATCTTGGATGTATATCATGACCTTTTTTAAAATCGTGAAG
This sequence comes from Prorocentrum cordatum, assembly GCA_963575745.1. Taxonomy (NCBI): domain Eukaryota; class Dinophyceae; order Prorocentrales; family Prorocentraceae; genus Prorocentrum; species Prorocentrum cordatum. The sequence goes on along the minus strand of CAUYUJ010018160.1, from coordinate 177,304 downwards.
ATGTTGAACAACCTTCGAACATTCAATGATGTGGGCTTCTTCGGGCTTTGCTGGAGGGCCTCTCAGAGCCTCTTGGGGTGGTTCGGGGGCCTCTTGGGCCGACTTGAGGCTATCTTGGTCCGTCTTGGACCATGTTGGCATTCTTGGAGGCCATGCGAGGCCGTCTCGAGGGCCATCTCGGCCTTTTGGGAGGCATCGTGGGACCATCTTGTGCGGGAAAGTAGTTTACTCTTCCGCGTGGCCAGCGGATTGAGCCGAGTCCCCATTGGGCACCCTTTGGAAGGGCCCAAAGGGTACACGCTGGGCGTAACCCCACCAGCCTATCCAGAGGCGATGCACTGGCGAGTTGTCCTGATCAGGCGGCATATGGAGGAGCACGCAGTGGAATAAAGGCTCAGAAGCCGTCATACCCCAAAAGGGAAAGGGCGGAGGACGAACCAGCAGAGGAGGTGGAGGAGGAAGAGGGGGAGGAAGAGAAGACGTAGGAGGATGGAGAAGGTATGAGGGAGGACGATTAGGCGGACCAGGAAGAGTAAGGGGAGAAGGGTGAACAGGAAGGCCAGCGGCTTTTTAGATTTGTCTCGGAGTCTCTTCGGATGTCTCTCGAGAGCTTCTTGTAGGTTTGTTGGGGCGTCTTGGGGGCCTCTAGGGGCCCCTGGAAGCGTCTTGGGTGCCTCGGGGGAGTCTCTTGGGAGCCTTTCGGGGGCTCCTGGGGCTTATTGGGGCCTCTTGGCGCCTCTTGCCTCTTGGGGCATTCGTGGGGGCCTCGGGGGCCATCTTGGCGGTGATCGATCAAACAAGGGGAGATAAATTGCGCCCCCCCCCACCCCCAGGAGGCCAAAATTGACCCAAAGCCTGGGTAAAGTCAATGATCGTTGCTTCCCGTCACCTCGCGGGGCGCCCCGTCCAGTTGCAGGGGGAGGGGGTATCGGGAGAGGGGTAAACCCATCCCCGAAGGGGAAGAACGGGCTTGGAAGAGGACGCGCTCTAAACCACTGACGCCCTACAGGGCTGGTGGGATTTGGCACGCCGTGCACCTTTCTCGAAGGAGGAGGGGGCGGCGGATCCAGGTGCCTGCCACCCATCCCACCACCGTGCCTCAGTTGTGGGTCAGGGTCCTCTAGGCGTAGGGTCTCTTCGGATACTCCTTGTGGGCATCCAAATCAGTGCCCACGGCACGGCGGCGGATTTTTCATCGTTCCACAGGTGGGCCGAGTAATTCGCCAAGTAGTCAACACCCAATGGTTGCTTTTTTGTCCGTAATGGCTTCGCCCCCTGCTGCCGGCCACCTCTCTCGGAGAACGGGATATGCAAGAGCTATGTTATGAGTCCTGGGCGCCATCGTGAAGCAGAGTCGGAACTCCGAACGGGGGCCACTGGACCAACATCCATCAACCATAAACAACCTCAGGATAATCACGGATGTTGGCCTCTCGGGCCCCTCTTCTTGTGGGTGTTCGTGGAGCTCTCTTGGGGGCCTCTTGGGAGCCTGTTGGGCCGTCTTGGGGCCATCTTGAGCGCCTTGGAGCACTTGTGGGCCGTCTCGGAAGCCTCTTGTACCGTCTCGGGTGCCTTTTTAATCAAGGATTGTGGCCTCGAAAGCGCGAGCATTATGTACTTTACGAGGGTTTGTGATTTCGGGGACGCACATATACTTACGAGAGATTATTGCCTCGGAGACGCGAATCTGTTGCAAATTGCACAACATATGGTCTCGGGAGCGCGAACACAGCGTAATGTGCATGGGTTTGTGGCCTCGGGGACGCGAACATGAACCCGGCACAATTTGCAAGGGATTATGGCTTCGGGGGCGCGGATCTCATGTACGTTTGAGTGTCCCAGGACCCCCAGAAATGTTGCGAACTCCTCCAGGTGGTGGTGGTAACCAGGGCCCTTTTCGGCTGCCCCTCTCGCGCGGATTTCAACAATTCACAGTAGGAAGCAGAACGCAGAACTATACCACTGGAGACTGCAAATTGGAACTGGCGCAAGGAGCAGCAAGCCTAATCGGGGGAGCCTGGTGGCCCCACAAGGGGGGCCAGCGGATATGGTCATAGCGCCTTGCGTCGATTGCATCCTCCTCGTCCCAAGCTCTCTCTATCTCTCTCTCTCTCTCGAGCGCGATTTGGCGTGGGGCTGCTGCACGAGCGTTAAGTCGGGCGTTTCCCTCTACAGGAGGAATATTCACAAATGGTCAAAGAATAGTCTCGGGACGATTGTTCTGCTATTTCTGAATATCTGTTGAGTATGTTTTGAGTATGTTTTGTTTTTCGTCTGAAGTCCCCCTGTAGGGGGACACGCCCGACTTAACACGAGCGCCCGGTGAAGCTTCGTTATAGGGGCGGGGGGGCTCGGCAATCCACGAGTCCCCCCTCCGAGAGGCAGCCTTGCGCGAGATCGAAGATGCACTCTTGCCAGCGCGACAGCGAGGATTTCTGAGCGTCGCGTCGCTGACCACCCGCCCCCCCCCCGGGGGTCCAACCTGTCCTGTCGTGTACCTCCGCCGCAGCCCAGATCGAGGTTGATAGCGAAGTGGTCTAGCAGAAACGCGGGACGGCACGGAGGATGGCAGTTATATCTCAGGGGGTCAGGTGTCAAGAGTGTCGTTGCCTTCCTCTGGCATCGTGTACGTTTGTTTGTTTTGAAGTAGACTTCTTCGAAGATTATCATTTGGCTGCTGGCCCTGTCCACCTTTGAGATGGCCGAGTTTCGCCTTGTATCGCGGCACAGTTGTGCAGACGTGCGGCGTGTGCAAAGGTTTTTGAATCGGTCTTACAAGAAGCAGCGCACGAATTGCATTCGTGGACGCCTTCTCTTCCTGCTCCACCTCTTCCTCTTCCTCTTCCTCTGCTTCTCACCCTCACCTCCTGCTGCTGCAGTACTGCTCTCGGAGGTTGGTGACTGGCCTACTCCTGGCGCTGCCGCCTCACGCACAAGAACGGTGCTGGGCATCTGACACGCACAGTTTCAATGGCTCTCTGGATGCCACTTGTAGCCTACCTGCTTCGTTTAGAAGCCCTCGACGGGACCAGCTGTCTCGAAGCGTCGCAGAGCTGTAGCGGAGCCCAGTGGTTCTGCAGCAGATTCAGTGCACGGAGCCTATGGTGGGAATAGGGAGGAGGAGGACGACAACGACGATGAGAATGAGTATTCAAGCGGCCATGGTGTAGAACGGGAAGACGGGACGGACAAGGAAAACGGGGAAGCATGAAAAGTGGGAACAGGAGGAGGCAGGGGAGGAGAATAAGCAGGGATGGAGGCCGGTAGGGAGGGTGAGGGAAGACCAGAGCAAGTCGAAGATGTATCGACGATGCCGCGACACATGCTCCCGCCCCAAGATCCCTTACCGCAAGACCCTTCAATCATTCCTTTTTAACGGCGGGAAGCCTGCTACTCGAGCGCGACACTATCCTTACAAGTGTGAGGAGCTGCTTAGACGCATATGCGCGGCGCTAAGACGAGGGAGCCATATTTTGAAAACGACCCGCTCTATACGTGTAAGTGTTGCGAGCGTGTTTGGCAAATTCGCGATGCGTTCAGGCTAGAACCACATTTCATACCACGAAGACGCCCTGAACAGAGTTTGCAGTGGGTTGCGCTGCACGCTGCGTAAATCACCCCGCGGGCAACCAGAGATCGTCCGTTGCCCCAGCGTGTGCGCTAGAGGTTGCGCTTGACCCCCCGCGGTCAACTAAATCGCCCGACGACCCAATTGAGGTACCATAGGGTCCGTCACATGGTGCGCCAGGCCCGCGGCCAGCCAATTCGCCGAATCCCTGAACAGGTGCGCCAACGGTTGCGCAAGACCCCCCGCGGGCGACCAAATCGCCCGAAGTCCCAGCGGGTGTGCCATAGATTGGACCATACGGGGCGCCAGAGCCCCCGCGGGCATCCAAATCGGCAGGTGCCTACAATGAGCGTCCCGTTAGTTGCGCCGGACCCCCACGGGCGACCAGCCAATGAGGTGCGCCACACGTTGTGCCAGAAGCCCCGCTCAAAAATGGCCCTCCATCCTTGCATCTGCAGGGAACTGCTACGACGGATTCTCCCGGCGGTGAGGCGGTAGCAACATTTTGTGAAAGCACCCCGCCCTCCACCCCCGCAAGTAGCAGTCTGAGGGGACTCAGCCTCAGCGTCACAATTGGTGAGGAAGTCTCTGGCGCAACGCCCGGCCCGCCCTACGGGCACGTCGTGTGGACCTAGCATGATGGAAACGGGTCCTGAGTGAAACCGATCCTGGACCTGTAGGGACCTCACGAGACCAGCTCTTCATTCCGAGCCGCTCCCTGAGGGTCCCAGGGCGCGGGGAGGGCCCGATTCCTCCAGGATCATTTCCCTTCACGACAGGGTTGCGCGACGAAGAGGTGCCCCTGTGAGGAAGACGTGCCAGTGCGAGTCCCTGACCAATGCCAAGCTCGCTCGAGGCATGTCTTCCCTGCGAGGGACCTGCGGGAGGGAGCGGGTGCGCGCTCGCCCCGCATGCGCGCGCCGAGAGGCCAGGCCACAGGCCCGCGCCGCCTGCCCACGAGCGCACGGCGCCGGCTGCTTGCCACATGCTCTTGCAGCATTTTGTTTCGGCTCTCGGCGGGTGCGATCCCGTGCCCTGGGGGGGGGGGGGCGCCTCGCAAGATCGCCGAGCGCGTTCCACTGCTCGCGAAGCGCCTGCTCGCAAACGCCCGAGGCACGCATGCCTCCGTCGACGTGGTTTTGTATCGCAGGTCCCCCGCGGCGGATCCAGGCCATTCGCGAGCAGCTGCTCTGCGAGTGGTGGAACGCGTTCGTCCGCACGAGTCCGCGGCACGCGCGCTCAGAGTCGCCCAACCTGCCCCCCCGTCCCCACCGGGCCGTGGCACCTCGGCCCCGCCCGCCGGGCCCATCCTCCTGGGCGGGGACGGGCCCTGCGAAACCCGCGGGAGCAGGCGCGTATCCCTCTCTGTGCGGGTACGCCGGCCAGCGGGGCCCGGACCACGCCAGATAGGAGATGGGAGAGGAGCAAGCGACGTCTCGGCGCCGGCCGCGGGACACGCAGCGTCCGCCGTGGGTTTTTTGCCAGCTGGGCGCCACGCTGCGAAGGCTCCGCTCTGTGTCGAAGAGCCGCGGCAGATGCCGCGGGCAGGGAACATGCGCGGAGGCCGCGTGGCGTCGGGGGTCTTCCGGGACCCCTCCGAGCGTGCGCGGCTGGGCTCCACGAGCACCCTCTCTGGGACTGAGCTCTCCGTGCTGTTCGTGTCGAGGGGGCCCACTATGGTGAGTCACCGCCGCCCCCTGCCGTTGTGGAAACAGGCGCTCGTGCCTCAGAATCGGCATCAAGTTCGCTGGAATGGGAGCAAAACTCTCGCTCGGTCTTGATTGGATGATGCACGATTCCGCGAAGTGCTGTCGGAATGACTGGGGGAGCACAATGGTCCAGAGTGAAGGGCTGCCTTGAAGCTCTCTTGTGGTAATTGTTGGTGGGGTCCTCTTGAGGGTCTCTTGGGATTCTCGTCGGCCGTCTTGAGGAGCTCTTGGGCTGGTTCGAGCACTCACGGCCGTCTCGGGACCATCTTGCATCATCTTGGGGCCGTGCTGGGTTGTTTTGGGCCCGTCTTGGGACTCTCTTGGGCCCTTCTTGAGGCGATCGTGGGAGTCCTTGGAGCCGCCTTGGACTTCCAGAAGCCGATAAGCCGAGGCCAGGTGCTTGATGGGGTTCGCCTCTTGAGTGCCTCTTCGGGGTCCGCCTGGGGCAGTTGTTGGTCGCCTAGGGAGCATCTCAGGCTGTCTTTGGGCCATCACGGGCCTTTTTCCGGTCATGTGAGCCCGTCTCGGGGTCACCGTCTTGAAGGCCACCTTGAAGGACATCCTGTGCCGTTTGGAAGACGAGAGGTTGGTTTTGCCGGAGTTGATGGCTTGGGCTGAAAGACTGGAGGGAAGGTTTCGGCAGGGGCCAGCAGAGCCGTAGAATTCAGCACGCCAGTCACCCCTCCGGTGAATCGTCGAGAGGGGGCGGCGGATCCAGAGGCCCCTGTAGTAATTACGGTCCCATGTGCTATCGAGGACGCTGGCGGCGCATCAGTTGCCACTGCCTGGGAGTTTGGCCAACTGGCACGCAGCATCGAGAGTCGTGGCTCGGCGCGCAAGCTAGCTATCATTGCCGGGAGGGGGGGGGCCTGCAGGCTTCTTCGGAGTATCGAAGACGCCTACGGCAAATCACCGCCGCCCCTTTGCCTTTTGGAGACGCCCATGCGGCCAAGCGTTGGGCCGAAGTCTGGCCGAGCTATTGCAGAGCCCACTGGGGGGAACACTTGGGAGTGGAAGAGAAATTATGAGGGAAGGTGGAGACGGGAACGACGAGGAGGAGGAGGAGGAGGAGGAAGAAAAAGAAGAAGAAGAAGAAGAAGATGGGGCCTCTTAAGGCCCTCTTGGAGCCTCCTAGGGGCTTCCTAGGAGCCTCTTGGGGGCATCTGAGGGGCCTCTTGGGGGCCTTTCTTAGGGCCTCTGAGGGACCTCTTGGCCTTCGGAGGCCGTCTAGGAGCCCTCTATGGGCAGTCGTGGGTCCCTCCTTGGGCGCTTCAGGGCCGTCTTGAGGGGCCTCTTGGGCCGTCTTGCCAGCATTTTGGGGACCTCTTGGGCCGTCGGGGGGGCCCATGCCGCCGTCATTGAGCGTGGGAGCCTGAAAAGGCGAGAACGCTCTAATCATTGGACAATCCTCTTGGAACCTCCCTCTTGGGCCCCTCTTGAGCCGTCTGAAGCGCATCTTGGGTCGTCTGAAGGGCATCTTGGCCCGTCTTGGGGCCATCTTGGCCGTGTTGGAGGTCATCTTGGCCGTGTTGGAGAGTCTTGTTTGTGGATTTTCCGGTTTTTGCGCGCCTCTCCAGGTGGCCGGCGGTATCGGTTGAGACCCCATCGGGAACCTTTGCAGTCAGTTTTTACATGGAAAATTCAACACGCAAGGCAACCCTGCCTGGGTTTGTGACAATATGCCTGTTTGGGAGGCTACCTGGGGTCTCTGGGGAGGCCTCTCGGGGGTCTTTTGAAGACCTGGTTGGGGCCTCTTGGGGCCCCCCTCTTGGGGCCCCATATTGGGTCCCTCTTTGAGGGCCTCTTGGGCGCTTATGCGGGCCTCCTGGGCCGTCTCGTGGCCCTGTTGGGCCGCCTTTGGGTTCTCTTGCCAGCCTCTTGGGACAGTATTGGGAGCCTCCTTGGGCTGCCCTGAAGTGATGAAAGCCCGAAGGCGAGAACGCTGAAAACCTTCGAATACCTACGGGAACGTTATGATTTGGTCTCCTCGGGGCCGTCTCAGGGACAATTTGGAGACTCTTGGTGTGAATGGGATCCTCATTAAGTCGACTTGCGGCCATGTCCGCGCACACACGTCGGGCCATGCTTCGTGTGTGTCTGTGTGTGTGTCTGTGTGTGTCTGTGTGTGTCTGTGTGTCTCTGTGTGTCTCTGTGTGTCTCTGTGTGTCTCTGTGTGTCTCTGTGTGTTTCTGTGCCTCTGCGTCTCTGTGTCTCTGTGTCTCTGTGTCTCGGTGTGTCGGTCGGTGTGTCGGTCGGTGTGTCGGTCGGTGTGTCGGTCGGTGTGTCGGTCGGTGTGTCGGTCGGTGTGTCGGTCGGTGTGTCGGTCGGTGTGTCGGTCGGTGTGTCGGTCGGTGTGTCGGTCGGTGTGTCGGTCGGTGTGTCGGTCGGTGTGTCTGTCGGTGTGTCTGTCGGTGTGTCTGTCGGTGTGTCTGTCGGTGTGTCTGTCGGTGTGTCTGTCGGTGTGTCTGTCGGTGTGTCTGTCGGTGTGTCTGTCGGTGTGTCTGTGTGTCTGTGTGCCTGTGTGTCCGTGTGTCTGTGTGTCTGTGTGTCTGTGTGTCTGTGTGTCTGTGTGTCTGTGTGTCTGTGTGTCTGTGCGTCTGTGCGTCTGTGTGTGTGTGTGTCTGTGTGCCCGTGTGCCTGTGTGTCTGTGTGTGTGTGTGTTTGTGTGTGTGTGTGTCTGTGTGTGTGTGTGTCTGTGTGTCCGTTTTGTGTGTCTGTGTGTCTGTGTGTCTGTGTGTCTGTGTGTCTGTGTGTCCGTGTGTCTGTGTGTCTGTGTGTCTGTGTGTCTGTGTGTCTGTGTGTCTGTGTGTCTGTCTGTGTGTCTGTGTGTCCGTGTGTCTGTCTGTCTGTCTGTGTGTCTGTCTGTGTGTCTGTCTGTGTGTGTGTCTACGCCATCGGATCGCATGGCATGGCGTGTCGCCGAGGTGCCTCCGCGACGCGCTAAGCAAGGGCGCCCTCGTGGGCGCGAAGTTATTCGCGCTTCGCGGCTCGGCTCCGATCCCTCATCCTCTTCTTCTCCCCTGGGAGGCGGCGCGAGAGCGCGAAGTTATTCGCACTTCGCGCTTCGCGCAGCTCGAAGCGCGAAGTTGGGAGCCCTTGGTGAAAGTGTGTGTGTGTGGGGGTCCGCGCATGCACGCACGCACTTGCAGGGAATGCGGTAGCGCGCCGTGGTGAGAGGGATGAACTCAATTTCGAGAAGCTCGTCGCCATCCTTCTGGTGATCTCGGTGGTGGCGAGCGTGACGAATGTGGGGTTCCAGGGCGGCGATGCTAAGGTTCAAGAGTAGTTGTTTACACCCCGCACACGACGACTTACCCTCGTCTTCGTGCGCTCGCGTTGTGAGTCCACAATCACCCAGTGACGAGCGGGAGGACGAGTATATCATACGCACGCTTGGTGCTCTGAGTTAGTTCCGCTCGGCATTGACGGGCGTCGGTGTCTCAGCAGCTTTCATTTGGAGGGGAGGAGCTTTGGCTGCGTGGTGATCGAGATGCTCACTGCCCAGGCCGCGACGGGCTTCGATTTCTGGGCTCGCGTTTTCCCTTTTACGACACGCCCTCTCACGTTCCACCTATTGCCCCTCGTCCTCCCGCCCCCTCTCTGTGTGTGCTCTCTCTCTCTCTCACTCTCTCTCTCGCTTTCTGCTTTTCTCTCTCACTCTCTCTCTCTCTCTCTCTCTCCGTCCTGGCTTGCAGTGGGAATCATTGCGCCGTCTTTGCCCTAACCTTGCGAGGCATCGTCCCACAGAAAATGTCACGGGATTTCACCCCCCGCGAAGTCAGGCCAGCCATTCACAGTCAGGCCTGCCGCAGGGTGGCTAGCCGCACTCATGCTCGACAATGCGCCCCTTCGTTGCCGGCCATCGGGAACCAAGCGAATGGTAGGCACTTCGGTCGCAGCAGCGCGAAGTGCACCCGCTGGTCCTGGGCCGATAGGCCGTGCAAGTCCTGCAAGAAGTGCGGAACTGGTTTGTGTCAGTGCTCGTCCACGCCACTCGCTCTGCGAGGACTAGCCAATGGAAGGACGCTGGCATTTCATGGTCAAGCCCCCCGCAAGGTGGGCAAGCACTCCGGTCGCAGCCGCGCGAGGTGCAGTTGTTGGACCTGCGCCGATAAGCCGTTCAAACCCCGCACGAAGGGCAGCATTGGATTCGTTCGATGCTCGCCCAGGCCATTCGCCCGGCGTGGACTTGGCCAGTGGAGAGACACCAGCATTTCGGTCGCAGCAACGCGAAGTGCAGCGGCCGATCCTGTGCCGACAGGCCGTTCACGCTTCGCACAAGGTACGGCACCGGTTTCGTCCGACGCTTGTCCACGTGGACCGCCCAGTGTGGACTGGCCAGTGGAAGGACGCCAGCATTTCACGGTCAAGCCTGCCGCAGGGTGGACGGGCCGCGTGGTCGCAGCAGTGCCAAGTGCAGCCGTTGGTCTCGGTCCGACAAGCTGTTCAATTTTCGCACGAAGCGCACGACAGGTTTCATCCAGTGCTCGTCCATGCCAGTCGCCCGGCCTGGAGTAGCCATTGGCAGGACACCAGCACCTGCCACGTAATGGGCAGGCACTCTGGTCGCAGGACCTCGCAGGACCGCTCAAGCCCTGCACGAAATGAAGAATTGGTTCCATTCAATGCTCGCCCATGCTACTCGCCCAGCGTGGACTGGCCATTGGAGGGACGCCAGCACTTTTTGGTCAAGCCTGCCACAGGGTGGGCAGGCAATTCGGTCGCAGCAGCGCGAAGTGCAGCCGCTGGTCCTGGGCCGCCAGGCTGTTCAACCTCTGTGCGAAGTGCGGCGCTGGTTTCTCTCGATGCTCGTCCACGCTATTCGCCCCGCGCGGACTGGCCAATGGAAGGATGCCAGCACTTCACGATCAAGCCTACCGCAGGGTGGGCAGGCCGCTCGGTCGCAGCAGCGCGAAGCGCAGCCGCTGGACCTGGACCGACAAGCTATTCAAGCTCCGCGCGAAGCGCGGCGCTGGTTTCATTGAGCGCTCGCCCATGCAACCCGCCAGGCGTGGACTGGCCAGTGGAAGGACACCAGCACTTCACGGTCAAGCCTGCCGCAGCGTGAGCAGGCATGTCGGTCGCAGGGGCGCAAAGTGCAGCCGCTGGACCTTGGCCGACAAGCTATTCGAGCTTGCGCGAAGCGAGGCGCTGATTTCGTTCAACGCTCGCCCATGCTACGCACCCAGCGTGGACTGGCCAGTGGAGGGACGCTCGCACTCCATGTGGTCAAGCCTGCCACAGAATGGGCAGGCACTCTGGTCGCAGCAGCGCGAAAGGCACCCGCTGGCCCCGGCAGCGCTCGCCCGCGCGCCCGGCGCGGACTGGCCGGTAGAATGGGCGCCAGCGCTTCCCGGTCGAGCCCGCCGCGGGGCGGGTATGCATTTCGGCCGCAGCAGCGCGAAGCGCAGCCACTGGCCCTGGGCCGACATGCCCTTCGAGCTCTGCGCGAAATGCGGCGCTGATGTCATTCGATGCTCGCCCACGCCACTCGCCCAGCGTAGACTGGATTTGGGGGGGCGCCAGCACTTCCGCGGGCAGGCCTGCCGGAGGGTGGGCAGGCATTCGGGTCGCAGCAGCGCGAAGTGCACCCGCTGGTCCTGGGTCGACAAGGCGTTCGTGTTCTGCGCGAAGTGCGGCATTGGTTTCATTCATGCTCGCCCGCGCCGCCCGCTCGCCCTGGGCCGCCCATGGAAGGGCGCCAGTACGTCATGGTGAGGTCGTCAAGCCCGCCGGAGGGTGGGCTGGCGCCTGGGTCGCAGCCGCGCGAAGTGCAGCGCCGGTTTCCCCGGGCGTTCCGGGGAGCCTCCACAGCGCTCCAGGAGAGCCCACGACGACTCCAAGGCCCAGAATGCGAAAGGATGGTCCAAGACGCTCCCAAGCAGCCCAAGTCAGCCTTCTGACGGCTCTCGAGGCTCCCAGGTGACCTCCAAGAGACCCCAGGAGAGGTCCGGGAGGCGTCCCGGGACGGCCCGAAGAGGCCAACATCGTAGATGTTCATTGTTTTTTTCATGTTTTTGGCTTCTCGCGTTTTCGAGCTTCCAATGGTCCAAGAGCGCCGAAGGGCCTCCCAATACCGCCCCAAGACCACCCAAGAGACCCTCAGGACGGCCTCAAGACATGGGCCCAAGAGCGGGAGCAGGAGGCTTCCAGAGACCTCCAAGGGGCTTCCGGGGCCACCCAGAGGCCCCCAACACACCCCCGATCCTTGAGAGGCCCCAAGAAGAACCCGACGAGGCTCCAAGAACAGCCCAAGAGAGCTGCGAGAGCCGTCCCAAGAGAGCCCAAAGAGGGTAAAATCGTTGATTTCCAATGGTTTTTCTGATGTGTTTCGCCTTCTCACGTTTTCCCGCTTCCAACCCTCGAAGATCGAGGACTTTTTTTCAACCCACAAAGAAAAAATTGTGATTTTCAAAGTGGGACTCCTACTCGAGGGTCCTACATCCCCTGACATCTGGCGGGTACCGCGCCTCCCGGCTTCCCGGGGGGAGACCCCAAGACGCCCAAAGGGGAGCCCATGACGACACCAAGGAGCCCCCAGACCGTAAAGAACGGCGCAACACGCTCCCGCGAAGCCCGAGACACCCTTTCCGACGGCTCTCCAGGCCTCCAGAAGGCCCCAAGAGAGGTCCGAGAGGCGTCCGTAGCCATTTTGGCTCAAGCTTGGGTCACAAAGAAATCGCTGGCTTTCGCCGAGAAGCTCTAGCTTTTCCGCTCGGCTCCCTTCGGCGCCATGGCTCTTGTGCTCCTCGCAGCTGCTGCGCTCCTGGCCCGCACCTCCCTCGCGGGTCGCGGGAACGTTGACCTGGAGGTCCGCGGCGGTGCGCACGTGAAGGCTGTGAAGGCCCACCAGTCCCAGGAGATGTCCGAAATCAGGGACCTGCTCCGCGAGTTGCAGGAACGTGTCGACAGGCTGGACGCCGCGCATAACAGCTCGGAGTCGTTGGACGTGCGCAAGTACCAAACAGCCTGCTCCGAACCGCACAATCTGTATCTTGAAGTGTCTTCTGGCCAGCTGTGGGTGGTCAAGTACGGCGCCAAGGAGGCTTTAACGGGCAATACAATCTCGCAGTCAGTTGCATGTTGGCAATCGAATCCGATGCTCTCGAGTTCTGCTTACACGCCTGGTACATTAATTCCTCTTCAGGGCTGTTACGATGGTTTCGATCAAGTTCACAGCGCGTTCAATCAAGTCCGGTATGCGAACAGAGTTGATGATGACCTTTGTGTGTTCGATTCTGCTAAGAAGTTAATGTGTGGTGGTGAGAAGTGTCAGTCCGCGCCAAACTAGGCCAGACGAAGCAGTATGTGCCTGTCCAGTTGTCGTGAAAAATAATAATAAAAAACAAAAAAAAAAAAAAAAAGAGGTACGAGAGGCGTCCCAGGAAAGCCCGAAGAGGTCCAAATCGTCGATTTGATTGTTTTTTCTATGTTTTTGGCCTTCTCACGTTTTCGAGCTTCCAACGGTCCAAGACCGCCCCAAGACCGCCCAAAAGATTCCCAGGACGGGTCCAAGACGGGCCAAGAAACCCCCAAAATTGCCGAAGAGGCGCCCGGTACCGCGCTCCCCGGCCTCCCGGGGAGCTCCCAAAACGCTCCAGGACAGCCCCAAGAACCTTTCAGAATGCAAAAGAACAGCCGAAGATGCCTTCAAGCAGTCCAAAACAGTTTGTGGACGGCTCTCCAGACTCCCAGGAGGCCTCCAGAAGCCTCCAAGACACTGCAAGAGAACTCCGAGAGACGTCCCGAGAGCCCGGAGAGCAACAAAAATCATTGAATTCCAATTTTGCTTCCGAAGTCCTTGATTTTTTAAATTTGTCATGCTTCCAACGCTCAGAGACGACCGAAGAGACTCCCAAGACCGCCCTAAGACCACCCAAGCGACCCTGAGGGGGGCCCCAAGTTGGGCAAAGAAGGCTCCAAGACTGCCGAAGAGGCGCCCAGGACAGCCACAGACCACCCCAGACCAGGCCCAAGATGAGACCAAGAGCAGGAGCAGGAGGCTTCCAGAAACCTCCGAGAGGCCTCCGGGACCACCCAGAGGCCCCCAACACACGCCCGATCCTTGAGAGGCCCCAAGAAGAACCCGACGAGGCTCCAAGAACAGCCCAAGAGAGCTGCGAGAGCCGTCCCGAGAGAGCCCAAAGAGGGTAAAATCGTTGATTTCCAATGTTTTTTCTGATGTGTTTCGCCTTCTCACGTTTTCCCGCTTCCAACCCTCGAAGATCGATGATTTGAGAAAAAACAAAAAACGGAATTCCAAGAATTCTTTCTTTTTCAAAGTGGGACTCCTACTCGGAGATCCCACACATCACTGACATGTGGCCGGTACCGCGCCTCCCGGCTTCCAGGGGAGCCCCCAAGTCGCCCAAGAACAGCCCAAGACGACCCCAAGGAGCTCCCAGAACGTAAAGAACGGCGCAACACGCTCCCGCGCAGCCCGGGACACCCTTCCGACGGCTCTCCAGGCCTCCAGGAGGCCTCCAGAACCCCCAGGGGGTCCGGAAGATCCCACACCCCTGAGGGGCCCGGCTAACACAACCCGTGAGGCACAAAGAAAAACAGCGCCGAACAGCGCCGAGGAACTGGAAAAACTGGGAATCCCACAATTCCTTGTTTTTTCCAAGTTTGACCCCTGGTCACCCCACAATTCAGACCCCCCTCATCACCCAAAGAGAACCCAGGAAGCATTTGAGGGCCCCAAATCGTTGAGTACCTAAAGGAAATTAATGGTTTCTGGTGTCCGCACTTCCCCTACTATACGACTCCGAGGCGTGCGCAGGGCCTCCAAGGGAGTCCCTGGACGCAAGAAGCGACCAACATGAGATTGCATGAGTTAGCCGATCAGGCCTAGCTAGAACTTGAGCGCGCGCGAGGGTTGTTTAGCAAATATATTATCTACACGCACGGCCTGTACCACGAGCTCCCTACAAAAGCCCGTTCGCAAACGTGTATCCCCTCGCCCACTCCTTGGCAAGGCCCGCCCTCTCCGAGAGGGCCCTCGGCGAGGCAGGCCTCACGCTCGTCCGTCAGCGCTTCCTCGTCCCAGTCGTCCCCCTGACCCTCCCCCATCTCCCCCTTCCCCCCTGCCCATCATCCCTTTCCTTGCTGCTGGCCGCACGCGTGCCTGCCAGCAGGTGCCGTGGGGCAAGTTCGACAATCAGATGATCGCGTTGAGAAGGATAGGCATGTCCAAGGATGCTGGGGGAAGAAGGGGCGGAGGGAAGAGGGAGGATAGGTTGATGAGGAGGAGAATGAGGGGGAGGGTGACCAGGAGGAGGGGGAGGACGAGGGAGATGAGGAGGAGGGAGGGGCGTTTGGTAGTGTCAGGGGATGGGGTGGAGGAGGTGGAGGAGAAGGAGCAGGAAGGGAAGGAGGAAGAGCAGGAGGAGGAGAATGAATTCGAGGAGGAGGAGGAGCAGGAGGAGGAGGAGGAGGAGGAGGAGGGGGATAAACATGAGAGGGGGAGACACAGGATGAAGAGGAGGAGGGGGAGGAGAAAGGAAGAACGCGAGGAGGATGCGAGAGAGGGCGGGGGGCGGGCCTCTTCGGAGCGTCCTGGGGGCATCATGTGGGCATTCTGGGGCAACTCGGAGGCCTCGTGAGGGCATCTTGGGGAGGGCATCTTGGGTGTTCTCCTTGTGGGCAACTGGAGGCAACATTGCTGGGAGCGGAGGGTTGGTTGGATTCCCGAAGATGATTGTGGGCGTCCATGCGTGGTCCCATTTCTGGGGGTGCCCTCTTGAGCCGTCGCGGAGGCATAGTTTGGCTCCCTGAGCCGAGGGCCCCCAAGACAGCCCCAGAAGGAGCCTCAAGCTGGGCCTTCTCAGGGAATCTTGGAGCACGCTCGACGCCTGAGCTTCCAGCCACGAGTCCTGCGCCTTGGGAAGAGCCGCGGCAAGAAGCCCGCGGGAGCGCCGCGAGACAGCCGTGGGCAGAGGTTCCGCGGTCGAGATCCAGATACTGAGGACCATCAGGGACCTGAGGGCGCTCCACTGCATGCCGGAGGCGCGGCACCAGACACTACAACTGACCCGGCCCGTGTTCGTGGCCCTACTCATCGATTTTACTACTGCCGTGAATTGTTCCTCCAGGCTTACTGCTCGAGTCTTGGCCCACGGGGCTAGAGCGCTGGTGGAGCGGGATGGCGGCAGGCCTCACGGGAAGGTGCCCCATAAGGTGGATCCTCATCTACCTGAGTATGCCGTCCGTGACGGTGCGACCACGCACCAGCAGCGGCAAGGTAATACCTATACGGCCACCCTTCGGGTGATAAGGAGGTTGGGGGGGAAGGAGAACCCACTGACAACACTTGCGATGACTGTGATGAATCATGGTGATTGTAATGACGACACAGCTGGGATGGAGCTCACACCACATAAGTGCGACCTCGCATTCGACGCCAATCGACTGCTCTCCCTACCCGTTGCAATATCAATATCATGATCGATCTCGGCATCGAATTCACAATCGATCTCACCATCGATCGGACTATCGATATCACAACATACCTCACTTTCGATCACGTCATCGCCCTTTCAACCGATCCCACTAAAAATATCGCAGCGATTAATGTTCAGTACGATCGGGACACCCGCGGGGCACTGTCGGGACATCATCGGAGCATGTTCGATATCACAACAGATCTCAATATCGATCTCACTGTCGATCTCATTCCAGATCTCACGATTGATCTCACAACGAATTTCACAGCCGATCTCACCATCGATCTCGCTATCGCTCTCGACATCGATCGCACTACCGATCGCACTATCGATCTCACAAGAGATCTTGCAAGAGATCTCACGATCGACATCACGAGAGATTTCACGAGACACCATCGGGACACCACGCTGGGGCACCCCCCGCCACGGCGGGACACCCCCCGCCACAGATCTGGTGTGATCGATCTCACTATCGCTCTCCCGATCTCGCGATCACCATCGATCACGCAATCGACCTCACTATCGATCTCACTATCGATCTCACCATCGATCTCGCTATCCCTCTCGATATCGATTGCACTACCGATCTCACTATCGATCTCACTATCGATCTCTCGATCTCACTATTAGCTGCCATCGAGACACCACGGTGGGACATCCGGAGCCACCGTCGGGACACCCTGCGCTACCGACGGGGCACCCCGCGCCACCGACGGGGCATCCCAGCGCCTCCGACGGGGCACCCCGCTGCCGACGGGGCACCGACGCGCTGCCGACGGTACACCCCCAGCCACCGCGCGCCGGGGGTGGAGGGGCGGACAGTCGACCCCGAAGCCCATAGCCACGGCGGCTTCATTCCTCTCGCACGCCCGCGCAGCTTCGCCTCGCCCGCATGCGCGACACGAACACGAAGCCGAAACCGATTTCCCGTTGGGGGGCTCTCCTTTCCACTGCGATCTCACCCCCCAACCTCCGACGGCAGGTTCGCGTCGCGCCGACGCGGCGGCGACCCCGCCGTGGGCGTTTAAGGTTGAACGCCGCCAGTGGCCCAAAATCTGCCGATAGGGAACGACCTGGCGATCGAAATGCCGCCGATCGTTCAAGATTGAACGATCCACGCGGTGTCAGAAACCATGGCGCAAGTCGTCACGACACGGACTTGCCGTACATGAACATAAAGTCGTGACGGCGAGCCCACGCGTCAGCAGTGGCGGGGTAATGCGAATGCAGACCGCCTCTCAGTTTTGGGCCCCGGAGGCCCACTGACAGGTCTCGGCAAGACGTCCCGAGCCTGCACGCAATATCAGACCGATACGGCGTTGGGCAGAAGGTGTCCCTGAGCACATGCACTGCCTGGGACCATCGTGATTTTGAGTGATGCCCAGGCCCAAACATCCAACGCATTTCGTCGTTTTCGGCATCTGAGGGCCCTCGCCAGGCCCTGGGACCGTGAAAACACGACGCGGGAGGAAAAACCAGCCCTGGGGAAAGGATCGGGACGTCCAGGGATCCCGCGTTGAAAAAATCCAAGGTGTTTTGGCGGCCACCCTGGCAAACTCGCGGTCCCCCCCAGACCCAGGAGGGGCGGGGGAGTGGTGAGCCTCTCCCCGAAGGGAAGGACGGGGGTTCCAGGCGATCGCAAACATGGATCAAGGGGGCGTGGATCCACAGGTCCCGTTTCCGTGGGAAATCTCGGATTTCCGCCGCCGAACGAGGTGGCACTGGCCGCATTTTGGAGAGGGCGCCTCCCCCGATCCATGGATTTGGCGACCGCGCGCCAGATCCATGGATCGCTGATCCATTCTTATGCGGCCCTGGGGGTACGAAGCACCACCTCTCTGGGCCGCCTGCGCCCAGAGGGGTGATGCGGCGATCTCGGGCCGCCTCGCCCCCTGCGCTGCTGAGTTCCGCAGGGCCGGAGGAGTCCCAGCCCGAGGCGGCGGAGGTGGCCCCCCCAAAGGCGGCAATGTCGAAGGCACGCTCCTCTTCTGACATCAGCTGCGGCTGTCACGCGGTCCTCAGGGCGAGTCAACGCAGGAGAAGGTGCCTGTACCCCTACCCTTCGACCGTTCTCCCCGTCCTCGGCCTCCTGGCAGGCCCTCGTCGCCACTGCTGGATTCGCCTCGAAACCCTGGTCAGCACGCACCTCGGGAGAGGTCCTGGGAGGAGAGGTCTCGGCACCTCTTGGCTTCCCCAGTGAGGGCAGGTGCGGTGGTGCGGCCGATCCTGCTTCGGGGCGGGTGCAAGCGGCGCGGCTGCAGGCGCCGATCAGCCCGCGCGACCGGCACGGCGGCAGCACCCCCGACCCCAGCAGCAAGGATGGCGGTCGGCACATGGGATCCTCCTGCCGAGGCCGACCGGGCCTTGTTCCGACGCTGCGGCCGGGGACGAGCTCAAAGTCAAAGGGAGAGGGGCGCAAGACAGAGTGAAGCCAGCAAGCGTCCTGATGTGCAGTGCATTGCCGAGGCCCTGCCAGAGCTAGCGCCAGCCCGAACCGTCCAGCTCGACCATGCTTGGAAGCTAAGTGGTGGGAGGCCTGGGCGTCGCCGGGGCCTCTGGGAGATGGATCCCCCATGCCGACCAGGAGCGATGGCCCGCTGTGGTGTTGCGGCTCCTACGGATTCTCCGGCCAGGGCCAGCTCAGAGGGTCCACGAACCCGTGCCGCCCACAGCTCATCACCAAGGCCAGGCGCGAGCACCTGGATCGGTTGTCTCGCGACCTGGTTCCCAAGGCCTGAGCTAGCATGGTTTGCAGTGGAGCCCCATGCCAAGAAACACCCTGCTTGCCTCCAGGGTTCCCTGGGTTTCTTGGGTTTCGCCGGTTTTGCGATGGAAAGCGTGACGCTCGCACGTCAAAATTCAATGGACGTCCTGGGGTCTCCGGGTTGGGTTTCTTGTGGAAGGCTTCTTGTGGTCGAGCCCCTACTAGCACTACGTGACGGCGGACATCCTGGACATCCCGCTGCCCCATCGGCGGCCAGGCCGAGCCTCGGGCTCGGGTCCGGGCCCGCCGTGGCCGAGGAGCCCCGGGGGTCCATCCTCGGCGCGGCCTCGCCGCACTTCTGGCCCAGATCTGGTCGAGGGAGGTTCGGGCCAGACGAGGTGGTAGGATTATGATGTTCCAACCGACTTTAGCCTTGATCACCAGAAAGAATTTCGAGCACCAGAAAGAATACCCAAACTCGAGGGTTTTCACGTGTCGGGCCCAGAGAGACACTCGCCCGACACTGTTTCGACACTCTTTCGACACTGTTTCGACACTCTTCCGGGTGCTCGAAATTATTTCTGGGATGTACGATGGGAGCAACATAATGGTAGGATATTTCTTGTTGCGGCAACCAGCCAAGGAACAGTTGCTTGCCTGGTGCGGTCCCAAGACTTAGTGATGGCACAGCGGCGATACACAGCAATACACGGCAACGGCAGGGTGCGCACGTCATGGATTACCTTTTGGAGGCGGCGCCCGTCTCCAGGATGGGGAAAGAGGCGGTTACGAAATCTGCGACGTGCACCCGGTTTCGGCCCCGCCGCTGGGCCCATCCCTCGGCGCATGGGCGCCCCCCGACCCCTGGAGGCGCCAGGAGAACCAGCTGCGTGAGCGGATTCTCGACCCTGCCCTCCGCGCCATCCCACACTCTTCGCCGCCCCACCCCACCCAACAAAAAAGCCACGCGGTGCGCTCGCCGCGCTGCCCCTTCTGCCGCCCGCGCCGCAGCGCGGGGGGCGGGCGGGGCGCCCCGCCAGTCGGGAGCTCCGCGGGCAGGGCGCGGGCCGCGGGCACGGGCAGAGGCCGAGGCGCCGTCGCCCCGGGAGGCGGTGCAGCGGGTCGGCGTCGACGGGGTCGGGGGCGGCAGAGAGGGGGGTGACGACCAGGGGGGGAGGAGGAGTTGAGGAGGAGGAGGAGGAGGAGGGAGGAGGAGGAGGAGGAGGAGGAGGGAGGAGGAGGGGAGGAGGAGGAGGAGGAGGAGGAGGAGGAAGGGGCAGGAGGAGGAGGAGGAGGAGGAGGAGGAGGAGGAGGAGCAGGGGTCGGGGTCGACGGGGTCGGGGGGGGTGGCCATGGTATGTTCCCAGATCTCAGGGCACCGCTTCTGAGTTCCTTACGTCCCTGGCCCCCCCGCGGGGCCGCGCACGTGCCTCCCGTCATGGTCTGCACCCCCCCTCTCAGACACCCCCCCCTCTTGGCCGCTCCCGACAGGGCCTTCTGGGAGGTGGGGGGGGGACGGGGGCAGGGGCGCTGCGATTGGCACAGTCTTTGGCCATCTCGGGGCGGACGGAGGGCGCCGTCTGCAAGCTCAGCCCGTCGGCCCCTCGCTTGCAGAAGGCGAGCTGGGCTGCTCCGAGCGAGCGCGGGGCCGCCAACCCCGCGAGGGCCCAGCCGACAGTCAGTGGGGGTTCGGGGTCACCGCACGAGTTTGGAACTCTGGCCAGTTTCCGAGGACGTCTCCGGCGACCTGGGCCTCAGGGGTCCCAGAACCGTGCGCGAAGACAGAGCGTGCGGTGAGGTCTTCTGGGGGACTTCGAGGTCGCCGCACGGTCCGTCGCCGCACCGCTTCGTGGCCCCAACCTGGGCCTCCGCGCGAGCGGAGTGGAGGGGATGTGGATCCGCGAGGAGCAGCACCAGCAGTGTCAGCAGCCTCAAGCTGGAGGAAGGCGCGGCAGCAGCAGGAGCGGCAGGAGGGCGGAACAACAAAACCAACAAACAAACAGAAAAACGGCAGGAGGAGAAGACGGAGGAAGAGGAGGAAGAGGGTGGAGGAGGAGGAGGAGGAGGAGGAGGAGGAGGAGGAGACGGAGGAAGAGGAGGAGGAGGGTGGAGGAGGAGGAGGAGGAGGGAGGGGAGGAGGAGGAAGAGGAGGAAGGGAGGAGGAGGAGGAGGAGGTTGGGCCTCCGCGGCGGCAGCGGGGGGGCGCGGAGGACGTCCCGCCGGTGCCCGACCACGCGTCAGAGCGCTGCCGGGACTTCCTGGGCCGCTGCCTGCAGAGGGACCCGAGCAAGAGGCCGCGTGCCTGCCCCTCGCTGGTCGTGCTATTGCACCTCCTCCTCCTCCCTCCTCCCTCTCTCCTCCTCTCCTCCTCCTCTCTCTCCCTCCTCCTCCTCCTCCTCCTCCTCTCCTCCTCTCTCCTCCTCCTCTCCTCCTCCTCCTCTCCTCTCCTCCCTCTCTCCTCCTCCTCCTCCTCCTCCTCCTCCTCCTCCTTCTCCCCTCCTCCTCTCCTCTCCTCTCCTCCTCCTCTATCCTCCTCCTCCTCCTCCTCCTCCTCTTCCTCCTCCTCCTCCTCCTCCTCAGGCTCTCCTAATCCAACGGCCCTAATTAACATATAAGTTGGTATCGCTGTGCGCGGGCCCCAGAAAATCGACAACCCTTCACTGCAAGGTTGCAGGTCGCCCAGAAAGCCTCATTGTAAGGTTGCAGGTTTGACCCATCTCGTTTTACATTGCATGAGAATGAGAGAGGGCCGTTCGCATTGTGATAGCACGCTGGCCTCACTGAGATCGCTGCTTGGAGGTTGTCCGCCGCGCGGGTCCGGGAAGACTGCCCCCGTGAGGGGCAGCGGATCGGACGGGCTTCGCGCGTAAAAAAAGTGGTAATGCGAGGGAAAGAGCGAAAAAGAGAGAGAGAGAGAGAGAGAGAGAGACAGAGAGAGCGACGGAAAGCGAGAGAGATAGAGAGAGAGAAGAAAAAAGCAAAAAGAAGATACGACAGAAAGAGAGAGAGAGAGAGAGAGAGAGCGAGATAGAGAAAGAGGCAGCGAGAGGAACCAAAGGATCCCTTAGAAATCCATCGGAATCCTCGGGAATCAATGGGAATCTCCAGGAAGCCTAGTAATCCTTAGGACACCCTCAGGGATCCCCAGGAATCTCCATGAATGTGCACACATTCCTCGGAATGCATACCGGTCCTTCGGATTCCATTGGGATCTTGAGAAATCCTAAGGGATTCCTGGGAACCTTTTGGGATCCCGCTTGAATCCTCAGGGGTCCCAGGAATATCTTAAGAATCTTCGGGATCCCCTAGGAACCTGCGAATCCGACCGCGAATGGAGTATGATCTTTACCTCTCTGCCCGCTACAGCGACCTACGGCGCTCGCATTTCCCCAGGGCGGCGCGCCTGTCTGATCAACAGTGGCTATGGCACAAGCACATCACAGGAGCACGAGGGTCACATACATGGCTCACGTACCCACGTTCGCACTGGTCTTCTCTCTCTTTCTTGTGCTCCTCACTGCACTGGGCTCTTCGTCTCTCCGCTCATCGTCCAGTCCGAACCTGGGTCCCACGGGCCGTCCACCTCTGGCGCCTGGTTCTCCTCAGGGAGGAACTCCTTCAGCGCCTCCAGGACTCGATCTCGCATGATCGAGTAGGACACCAGCGACCAGGCCACACTCTCCATGATAGTGTCCATCGCCTCCGCGCAGCCGTCGTCCATCGGTACGCCGCGCCTGCTTCCCTTCTCCTTTTGCAGCTGCTTCTTGACTGGCATCTCGGTCTTGGCGCGGAAGAGCTCCACTGCTGGGCACATCGACTCCATCTTGGGCTTCGAGTCGACTGGTGCATCCTGCCACTCCACGTACATCTTCTCGAGCTTCACCAGCGTCTCCCGCACCTCATCCTCCAGCGCTGCTGTCGTCATCACCTGCACGTTCCCCGCTATGGAGACATACTGCAGTGTCACTCGCACGTTGCCCTTCTTGGCGGGCGTTCCCGCCATCAACTCCGTTGCCGGCACTCTCACCTTGACCCTGGCCTGGGCCATCTCCGTCGTGGACTCCTCTGGGTGCACGTCTGCCATCCCGAGCATGAAGGCGCTGGCTTGGTCGTCCCGCCCCCGCACCTCGAACTTTGCCATCGCCCAAGCCTGGAGGTGGATTGGGAACTCCCGCACGGCTTGCGGCACGGACTGCCTTCTCTGTTAGAGCTTTTAGCGAAATTGACAGTACGCCGACGCTCTCAGACACGCTCGCAGTACATCTGCCGCCGCTGCACGATCCTTTGTTAGGGCATCTCCTGCCATGAGTTCCGTCGGGCCCCACCTGAGCGTCCGTCCGAGTCTCCTGCGGCCCCCCTTGGCTATGGCGATATCTATGGAAGCCTTCTTGTCGTCGAGTCCTGTCGGGCCCCCCGGCTTGGTCACACGGTCAAACACGGACTTGCAATATATCACGCTAGTGGCCGAGAATTTCTTCGAGTATGTGTCCCGGTTCTCCAGACAAAACATAGGGTACAGGGTAGCCGCGAAAGCGCACATGATCCACTCGAGGTGACCCAAGGAGGCCTTCAGAAGCCTACTTTCCCCCGCCAGTGTGGATGCACATCCCTGCTTGGTCTTCTGAGACTTCCATGCCATCGGGCACCAGGTAGCTAAAGGACCTGTTGCCAGCGAGGGGTCCGTCGCACCTATGACGCACCCGCCCTGCGCCCTGCCGGCCCCGCCCAGATCTTTCGACGAGCAGTCCGAATGGCACGCGAAACGAAGACGCTCTGTTGGAGACTCAGGAACGTGATCGAGATCTCCTGAAACTGCTTCGCCCTCCGAGCCAAGCATTCGATCTGCTGATCTGGCCGACCGCGGGGTTCGGGTATGATCTGCTGTGAGAACGAGATCTGGCACTTCAAATCAGGCCGGGCCTGGCCCGCGAGCCAGTTCCCTTGCTGGGTCGTCGAGGTATGGTTGTGCACCTCCAAACGGCTGGGCCGCATCATCGGGTCGGGCTGATCTCCTAGTCTTGGCTGGACTGATTCCTTTCGCGCACTCCGACTGCGATTGGACGATCGAGCAGTCAGCTCGCTGAGTGAGGACCGACCCCGTGAACTCCCCACTGCCTGTCACCCACTTCGAAAAAAAGAAATAAATCTCTCTCGCAGCCTTTCCATCGCACTGGCCCGCAGCAGCCCGCGGCCACCATTGACCTGATCATCAACATGCACTCCGAGAATTCCGCACAGCGCGCCCGGCTCGCCGCGGAGCTGGGAACTCGTAGGCCCCGCGGCGCACGGGATGACCGACACCCGGTCTCCGGCCACGAGGTGGGCGATCTCTTTCTCGACGGGTTCCCTCAGCAAGAACGCGCACGGGCCCATCGGGCGCTAGTCGAAGTGCAGCTCCTCCACCATGAACCGCTCGAACGCACGCCACCACTCCTGGGGCAGATCTCCCAGCCCATACCCGTTGATCACCTCAAACAGCTGCTCTGGGTGATGGTCCTTCAGCGTGTAACCTATCGGCATCGTCACGCATAGATCGGCCCATTCGGGTGCTCCTCCGGCTCCGCCACCAGGAAAGCTGACTTCACGCCCACAACCGTCATATTTGCACGACGCCAACGTCTGCAGCTGCATCGCACGCCCGCTGGTAGACACGATAGGACTCGCTGCGCGCCCTTCACGCACCAGATCCAGGATGTCCGGGTCGTTACGCCCTGCAGCGCACAACGGCACTTTACCTCGCCGTCGCTACCGGCTCGCAGCGCCAGCACCGGCCTCGGGCGCAAAATGCGCCTTGGCACCTGGGTCTTCAGCAGCATCGACGTCTCCAGATCCACCGGCCGCCAGGCCTTGGTCTCGTGCACCAGGTTTCCCATCTCCTTCTCTTAGGCCTTCTCGATCATCATCTTGCCCTTCACCGACTTGCACCTCTCGTCTTTGAGGTTGATATCCTTGCTCCCTTGCGCAAGAGGAACGCCCACCTCCCCCATGACGATGTCCTCGTCTGCGTCCTCTGCAAGGCGGGCGCCCGCGGAGTCGATGAGCCGTGGGATCGGCAAGCTCGGAGGACACGCGGTGCCGCCGATCTGCTGCCTGATCGTCGCGCTCTGGTCTCCGCCTGGCTTGTCGACCCTCGTCTGCCCCTCCAGCCTCGGCCTCTTAATATTTATGAGATCCCGGCGTCCTCTGCCATCTGGCCCTCCTCGGGCTCGCACGCGTCATCCAAGGTCCGCTTGTCCAAAGTTTGTTGCCCGCGCAGCCGTCTCCGCCCCGTCGGATGCTCCGTCTCCTCTCCATCTCCGGCGTCTTGCTCATCGACCTCCTTCGGGAGCCCTGAGACGGGGGTCAATGCAGACGGGGGTCAGCCACGGCGCCAGATCCTGCAGGATCCTGCGACGACCCCCTCTGGCTGACCCGGGTTAGGGAGCCGCTCGTGGCCGCGGGGCGGCCGCGCGTATTGGCTGACCCGGGTTTGCGAAGACTTGCGTTGCAGTTTTTCTTCCCTGCATTGCAGTTTTTGGTTTCCCGCTGACCCGGGTTTGGATTGACCCGGGTCAGAGGATCCCCGACTCCTTCTCGTCGGGGGGTGACTCGGGAGCTTCGGGGCTGGGAGGGGCCTCCTCCCACCTCCGTCTCCGGCGGTCGTTCACCGCCTGCGATGTCCTCGAACCTCTGGCCGTTGTAGTGCTCCAGGTCCACCATCTTGGTCCGCAGCTCCGCCTCCACCCCGCGCCAGGCGCGGCGCCCCTCTCTTACTGCTGGCCTCATCTGCTCTGGCGACGCCTGGATCACTGCCCCTGGCAGCGCCACCCAGTAGTTGCCACGCGCCTCGCCCATGCAGATACCTCTCCGCGAACGGCGATGAGCCCGCTTGCCTGGGATACCGTTGTTCCGCATGATGCGCCACGCCGCCATCGCGCCACCCGGCTGGTACCGAACCACGACTCTTGGGCGAGAGTCCAATGCCCGCCTCGTCGTCAGCTTGTCTTGCTGCATGAGCACCTTCACACGGGCGATGGTCCTGATTCGCGCCTGCTGGCCTGTCGCCAGGTCGTTCACGGCAATCTTGTCTGGGTCGTCCTGCAGCAGGTCCCCTGGCACATCTGGGTTGCTTCCGAACACTATCTGCATCGGGGACGTCCTGTCACCGAGAGGAGGCTGTTCTTGGCCAAGACCAGTTCCATCACGCACTCACGCCACTCCATCTCGGTCTGGGGCTGGACCTCGCGGATGACGTCCTCCATCATGATTTCGGACAGTTGGTTGTGATGTTCGATCTTGCCATTCTGCTCCTTCGCGCCTCCTTCCGCGCCCACCACCTCAATCCCTTGGCGTTCGCACCAGTTGGCAAACTCGTCGCTCACCTGCGCTTGATATGGGTCCACCTTCAGCCATTTCGGTCTCATGTAGGGTCGGACCCACGCTTGGCTGAACGTGTCTGTCAGGTTCTTCGAGGTCTCCCCCATGCCAATCATCGGCTCCACCTGGTGCAGCGAGCTCGCCTCGTCGATGGTGCCAGGGCACGCGATCCGTTTCCCTGCGATCCATCCCGGCATGTGCTTGCAGTCCATGCTCACATACTTGAGTGGGAGATGGGTTTCTGCAGGGGCGCTGTGTCTCGCCACCTTCGGACACTTCATCCCCGCACACTCTGGACAGTGAAACTCGTACGCTGCCTTGATCGCCTCCTCCGTGGCATGCGCATGTCTGATGCACACACTGGCACATTATTTCGGCAATGTCCGAGCTGCACGCGTAGCTTCCGGAGGCTGTTCTGGATGGAGCTACGAGGCCGACGCATGACATCCCGCGTCTCGTCTGCGCCCTCCTCAACCTCCTTGTTCCTCCTGCGCCGCCCAGCATCTCCTTGCACAGCCGGGCGCCGCTGCCTGGCGCTGACGTCGCATGCCTCTGGCGATCGCCTCTCCAGCCTCCTAGGGTAACGCTGGCTGTGCACCGAGCGCTTGATCCCACACTTCAGCATGCCCTCGGTGCGTAGGTGTTCGTGTCCTCCACTGCACCTCCTGTGCACCGCCCGCGCCGCTTCTGGCGCCCACGTCACGAACTCCCAGCTCTTCGGCATCAGCTTGACGCGTCTGGGCAGCGCAAGCCGAACGCACAGCCACTCGCAACGCCCACATGCACCCGTGGTGGCTGCAGCAGCTGCTCCATCACCGGCACCTGCAGGCTGGCACACATTGGCGGGGTCTCACACAGGAAATGTCTGCCTCGCTCCAGCTGGAAGATCGCCACCTCCACGACTGCGTGCACTAGGTTCACCGTCCACCTCACATCCGACAAGTGCTGTGCCATGTCCACGCGTCGTTCCATAGGTGCGCACTGCTGTAATACCGAAAGCTTGCGACACGGGTTACACACGTGCACCCTGCAGGGTTCGTCCTCGACAATGTGCTTCCACACCGCGTTGTAGTCGTCGGCCTGGTTGACGTCACATACACTCGTATTGTCGAGTCGCTTGCCCCCCATGAAATCCTGCCTTGACCGCGACTGGTACGATCCGCGGTGGGGAGAACAGTTCCGCCACCATCCTCCTGGCCAGCGGGCAACGACTTTGCCCGACTGAAAAACCGATGTTTGCTCGGCCCCACGATGCCCCTTCTGCACGCGAGCCGCCGAGGTGTGCACATGCTGGTGGGACATATTCCCTTTATTCATGGAATCGATCTCGCACGGGCCCGCCGTTCGTTGTTCAGAGGGATCGCCATGTCGAGCCTCCTCAAATACATCGCGTCCGTCTCCAGGTCGATCGTCGCACCCAACGCCTTCAGGTCGGGTTTGCTCGTCAAGGAGCCCGCCGACCCTGGGGCCACATGCACCACGAACGTCACCGTGTACACCTTGACCGTCCAGTCGAGCTCAACTGCGCCGATGGACTCCCGCACGCTGTTGTCGAAGCCTCGGAAGCGCATCTGTGTCGCATCCTTCAGCCATCTAGTTTTCTGGCCCGTCGCCGCCTCACGCTTCATCAGCGCCTCCTCGCGTATCAGGAACTCGCAGCAGACCGTGTCCGGCGCGCAGCACCCGTCCGAGTGAGTAACCCCGAGGACCGTGCCTTCCGTCGTCGTCTTCTTCTCCGTGGTCCCATCCTCGCCCTCTGGATCCTCCTTCATCTCGTGCTCTAACCTCTTTTACCGCTCCTCCTGGATGAGCTTCGCCAGGACGTTGTCCTCGTGGACCTTCAGGATGCTGTTGATGTCCTCATCGATGTCCTGCTCGGCCGCCATCCTCATCTGAACGT
Source organism: Prorocentrum cordatum (assembly GCA_963575745.1). NCBI lineage: Eukaryota > Dinophyceae > Prorocentrales > Prorocentraceae > Prorocentrum > Prorocentrum cordatum. The sequence goes on along the minus strand of CAUYUJ010018160.1, from coordinate 149,622 downwards.
CTTGGACTGCCTGGACCCTTAACCTCCTCGCCGTCGGACCACACACACACACACTCCGCGAATTGCATCTGCGAGCTGTGCGCCTGCAGCGGCCCCATGCAACCCCTACTGAAGTGACCGATCTTCTTGCACCTGAAACACTCCACTCGGCGTCCGAGCTTGTCCAGATCCTGGCGTGTCGGGCCACCTGCTCCTGGGTGCCTGGGCTTCCATCCTGGTCGCAGACCTCGATCCAGCTTCCCCTTGTTCATGGCCACTCTCGTCTGCTTCCACGTCGCCAGGATCTCCGCAGCATCGGACTCGTCGATCGGTTCCGCCGCCTGGACGATCGTCAATCTCATGGGTGACATCGTCCTCCGCACCCTCGTCCTGGTAGGGCTTCGGCATCGGCGGGAAATCGGTCTCGCCGTGCTCCTTCCACCGCATGCGTGGCCTGCGCGAGTCTCTCCGGTGGCACTCCTGGGAACGCCGCCCTCAGCGCTGCACAGACCTCATCCGCGTGCCACCTCCTGCGCGTCGCGGACATGATCTCGACTCTGCCAAAACTTCCGGTCGAGCGCCTTGCAGCATCAGGTAGCCTCGCAGCATCAGGTAGCCTCGCGCATCAGGTAGCCTCGCAGCATCAGGTAGCCTCCAGTCGAGCGCCTCGCAGCATCAGGTAGCCCCACGCCACCGGCGGTAGGCCCACGCCCTCCTGGGCCAGCCGGGCGCACGCCAGCCGAGCACGGCCCGCGCAGGCCTCCGCCGTCTCCTGTCAGGAGGGGAAAAAACACACAGACACAATTGATCTTCGATTCTCTAGAGAATATAAGAAAATATGGGAAGTGGGGGGTACGACGAAAACCAAAAAAACTGGGAAACTATTGGTAATCGTTTTATTTGTGTATTTATGTGCGTGTCCTGGGGCCCTTTCATCCTGCTTCTGAATCTTGAGACTGAAGCCCTCCTCCATCGCCTCCCCGAGACGGTCTGCGGCAACTTCGCCAGGGCATCTATCATCAACACGCTCGAACACCAGCTCCTCACTCGACTGGACGTTGATCTCCGCCAAGTCCACGTTCTTCACCGCCGGCGCCGCCTGCCCGTGAAGGAGATTGCACAGCCATGGGCCAGTCTCATCCTCCAGGGCTGCCTTCGCCTTCTGCACCGCGATCGCCGCCTTCGCCCACCGTTCCCATACTTTGTAGGCTGCAGCACCATCGTTGCCGTCCCCGCTGAAGCGCTTCTGGTTGGCGCCACCCTTGTTTTTCGCCATCATGGTGATCTACTGATCGACCACTGCTCTTCGCACCTCGCTCTCTGGCTCAAGCCACTGCGGATGCGACCGCGAGTGGGATATGAAATTGATCCCTCTGCCCGCAGCAGCGATCGAGGGCGTTCGCGCTTCCCCGGGGCGGCGCGCCTGTCTGATCAACGGCGGCCATGTCACACACGCACGCATGCACTCTAGCAAGCACCACACGTGGCCCACGTACCCACGTTCGCAGAACCCTTTAGAACCTCAGGAACTGGGAATCCTCCGGAATCCTACGTAACCCTTAGGAATCCTTGTGAATATATGACAATCCCAAGAAACCCCATAGGAAGCCTCAGGACACCTTAAGCATCCCCAGCCTCAGAAGTCTGTAGGCACCCATCCATCGGATTTCTTCAGAATCCATCGGAATCCTCGGAAAACCTGCGGAACCCATCGGAATCCCAAGGAATATTTGGGAATTCTTGGGTCGCAATTGGGCCGCCAAGAAATCTCCAGGAATACGCAGGAATCCTTAGGGGTTCGTAAGAATGTATAGGAATCTTCAGAAGCCCGTCGGAATCCATAAACAAATCCACAGGAGCCCATGGAATGCCAAGGAATACATTGGAATCCCCATCGGAATCCTTGGGAATCATCCAGAATTTTTCTGAAGTCCGACCAATCCCTAGCAACCCTTCCAGGAAATGTCAGGAACCTTCAGGGATCCTGAGACGCCTTTCTAAAGACTGTCCTCATCCGGGACGCGACGGCCACGCATGGCGACGCGGCCGACGACGTCACGCTGAGCGGTGCCCCAGGCGCGGCGGAGGCGGAGTTGCACATGAACGCCATTTCGGACGCCGGCGCCCACTACGGTCTGCAGTACACTTGGAGAAAGTTGGAGCTCAGGGCCACGGGGTGCAGCGCCTCTGCCATGTGCATGCCAGACGGCAGCCCAATCCAGGACAAGCACATGGTGCACTTGGCGAGCGCCCTGGCATCCGATGGCCCCGTCGGCGCAGTGCTGAGCCAGCGGATCTGCCTGGCCCGCTCAGCGTTCCATTCCTTGCAGCGCATATGGTCTCATTCTGCTTTGTCGACCTAGAGGAAGCTCGCAATGTCAGCAGTCTTCGTTGATTCAGCGCTTTCGCATGATTAGCCTTCGCATTTCTTGTTTGCGAAAGCAAGAATTATTGAATCGCTTCGCTCATTCCGCCGGCCCATAGTGTAGCGTCGCTGGCACTTGCTTGCGTGCTCGGGGGGGCATTTGGGTGGCCTCCTGGGGCCGCTTGGGGGCCTCTTGGGGGCCTCCTGAGGGCCTGTTGGCCTCTTGGGGCCTCTTAGGGGCCTCTTGGGGCCTCCTGGGGACTTCTGAGGGCCGAGGGCTCGAAATATTGTTTCGTGTTCCCCCCCTGGGGTCCCTCTTGGGGCGTTCTTGGGGCCCTCTTGGGCCGTCTTGGAGGCCTCTGGGGCCGTCTTGGAGCCCTCTTGGGCCGTCTTGGGGCCCTCTTGGGGGCCTCTTGGGCCTTTTGGGGCGGTCTTGGGGGCCTCTTGGGCCGTCTTGGGGCGTCGTGAAGCCGAAAAGGTGGAAACGCCAAAATCTCTCCAAAACCTAAGGAAAAGCAATGATTTGTTCCTCTTGGGGCCCTCTCGGGAGTGCTCTTGGAGGCCTCTTGGGGCGTCTGGGGGCCATCGTGGGCGTCTTGGAGCGATCTTGTGGCATCTCGGACCCCTCATGTAGCATCTTGGGGGCCTCTTGGAAGCCTATTGGCCCTTCTTGGGGCTCTCGGGGACGTCTCGGAGCCGCGTTGGTGCGCTGCTGGAGCGCCCTGGTGACTCCTCCCGGGACTCTCTCGGGACCTTGCCGGGGTACTTTCCGCCCGGGGGCGCCCAGGGGCCGCCCCGCGCGCGCGAAGTAGAAAGATTGTAAAGCAGTCACCGGAGATCTTAGCACGCCTCTGGCCCGTTGGGCCGGCGAATTTAGATCGGGTGCGTTTCAGGCGCACCGTCTACGACAAATTCCAGGCATGCCGCATTCACGCGTCAGTCGCATCTCCAACGCTGCGGGATTACAGAGAGCCCAGCCCATCGAGCTCAGCGATCTCTTCCTGAAGTTGCAACTTTGTTTGGATAGACTGCACGAAATGGCAACTGCCATCCTGTCAGACGGATCGCTTTCCAGCCGTCTTCTTCCGATTTGATGCAGCAGCCCAACTGCCGAAAGAAGGGGCAGTCACCGGCAGGCGCGGGCGTCAGAGTTGCCTGAACGCGCACAGCGAGTGCTTCACGATATTGGTTGCAGTATACGCAATTTGGACACCTTCTCCTGCGGAAGCCTGGGAAGCAGCAGTGCGCAAGTGCACTTTCTAGTCCGCGCTCGTGCCATCTCTCATGCGCCTACGGACACACGGCTTCGTTCATGCATTCATCATGTACCATCGGGATTATCCGGAATCCATACGAATCCGTAGGAATTCCCGGGAATCTCCGAGAACCCATGGGAATCTTCAGACAACCCCAGGAATATTTATGAACATTCACGAATCCGCACGGAGAACTAGTATCCTCCGAAATATTGTTTGGAATCCATGTGAAACCTTAGGAGCCTGTAAGAATCACCACGAACCTTCAGGAACGCCCAGGAATTCGAACGAATTCCGAACAATCAACAGGAATCTTTTGGAATCCTCAGGGATCTAGAGAAACCCCCTTTGAATTTTCAGGAATCCGCAGGCCTGTTGAAATCCCGAGGACTCCCGAACTCAGGACCCGCAGAATCCCACGGAATCTTTCGGAATCCCGGGGGGTTCCCAAGCATGTTTAGGAACCTTCAGGAATTCTCCGGAAACCTTCAGGAATCCTCAGGGTCCCCCCGGAAATTCTGAGGACCACAAGGATTCCAAAGGGTCCTTTGAGAATCTTCAGGAACCCCAGGAATTCCACAGAATCATTCAGAATCTCTAGGAAGCATTACCAGCCCCCGAGATCCTCAGGAATCCCCAGGAAACCTGCGGAACCTTGTGGGATCCGTAGGAAACACAAATGATCCATAGGAATACATAAAACAAGAATTCTACCCCGCGGGAACCTCACGGAGTTTTCAAAACCTTCATGAATCCCCGGGGATCTCAGAGAATTGTTACGAATCCCCAGGCAGACAGGAATATGTCTAATGTTTAGGCATTTTCAGAAACTATGAATCCTTAGGAATACCCCGGAACCCTGAGGAACCCAAAGAGCCTGTAGGAAGTACGAGGGGTCCTCGGAAATCCAACGGAATGCATACGAATGCCGAGGAATGTGTAGAACCACATAGGGCTTCATAGCAGTCCATACGAATCCCTACGAATCGTTCGGAATCATTTCAAATCCTTGCTGATTGAATATCACCAGAAATCCTGAGGTATCCTTGATAACCCCTATGAGTCGTAGCAGTTGTTCTTCGCCCCGCGGGCCAAGAAACACCTCCCGGAGGCGCCCCTTGGCTTAGGCTTGCGAGGTGAATCTACAACCCGACGCTCTCGGGTTGCAGGTTTTCCTCGCCTCCCAGGCAGGGAGAATCCTGGGCAGGCGGTTCCCATGGCCAGGAGACTAGGAAAACCTGCAACACGCCACCGTCGGGTTGCAGGTCTCCCCTTCCAGGGAGCCTGCGAAGGCGATTCGCGAGCGCGCGGGCGATGATGCGAGCACTTTGCTCCCCCCAGAAGCGGCCCGAGCGCATTCAGGTCTCATTGCGGCCCCTACCGTCTTCGCGCCATTCTTGGCTTCCTTCTCCTGCTGAAGTATCCTTCTCTTGGTGTCTTGCCCAGGATACCCCTCCTCCTCCTCCTCCTCTTGTTTCTCCTCCTCCTGCTGCTTCTCCTCCTCCTGCTTCTCCTCCTCTTCCTCCTCCTCCTCCTCCGCCTCCTCATCCTCCTCCTCCTCCTCCTCCCCCTCCTCATCCTCATCCTGATCTCCATCCTCCTCATCCTCCGCCTCATCTTCCGCCTCCCTCTTCCGCGCGCTGTGTTTCCTTCTCCTTCACCTCCTTCTCCTTCTCCTCGTCCTCCTCCTCGCACTGGAGCGCGAAGATGGCCCCATCGCCCGTGGGGCGCACCCCGCTCATGTGGTTTAGGGGCGCCGATTTGTCTTAAAGGTCCATGCTGCGGGTCTCAAGACTGGCGAAAGGGATCCGAGAGGACCCCCTCGTTGCAGCACCGAAGGCTGCTTGCTGGAACGTGCCGGGGGCATGCAGGCACGGGGGGGCGGGTGACGAGAGTGAGTGCGTCCTGCCGCGGGCCGGCGTCCTGCAGGAGGCAGCGGTAAAGGTGGCCATGCTCCGAGAAGCTATCGGCGGCCCGCAGCTGCAGGGAGCGCCTCTCCACCCCCAAAGCCGCACGGAGCCCCTCCAGAAGGGCCCCAAGTATCGGATGAGGGACAGCCTGTGGGCTGCTACGGAGGGAGGCGCAGATCGGCGGCGAGGCGAGGACGAGGAGGAGGAGGAGTAGGAGGAGGAGGAGAAGTGCAGCAACTGGAAAGCCACGAGTAAGTGAAACAGCGGGGGTGGCGAAGGGAAGGTGGACTGACGCTTCAGCCCTCGGTGCTTGAGTCCCCGGAGCGTTAAACAAACAAGAAGGCACAGGAGGAGGAAGAAGAGGGGGGGACGTCAAGCTAGGTGCGCTCGCGCCACATCTGACATCTTGTCCCTCCCTCCAACCCCTTCCCACTGCGCTGATGTTGTTTCTATCCGCTGACGCGTGTCAAAACCGACCTGGACATCCCAGAAAGACCCTATCGTGTTTTGCGTAATCGGAATAGTGGAGCTGCGCATACAAGAGGAAGAGGCGGTGGGTGAGCAGGGGGATGAGGAAAAGGAGGCGGAGGAGGAGGAGGAGGAGGAAGGAGGAGGAGAACGAGGATGAACAGCAGCAGCAGCAGCAGGAACAGGAGTGGAAGGAGCGGGAGGAGCAGGAGGACCAGCGGAAGGCGGAGGAAGGCAAGTGAGGGAGGCGACAACGATGAAAAAGGATTAGGATCCAGAAATGTGGCCCGCGTTGGGGCGAGCGCACCATTTTGAGCAACGGGAGCACAGCGCCGATCCGAGAATGAGGCCCATGCTGCAGCCCGAGCAACAATTCGAAAACCGGAAACAATCGGAGTTGCAAAACAAATTGAAAACGCATGCGTTGAAAGTTTATGCGAAAACAAAAACAGTACGCGGAGAGGGTCGGACATCTTCCGGACAGAGTGAGGGGACAGAGGGGAAGAGTATCCACAATGTGCAATTGCGATGGAGAAGGAGGAGGTGGCAGAGGCAGATGGAAGCGGACGCTAACTATGTGCACCCGCGCCATATCCGCCAAACGTCCCGTCCCATTGCGTCGATTGCTTCTCCATTCCCTGGCTGGCATGGTGGACCTGGAACCTTCGAAAAGACCCCATCGTGTCACGCGCAGAATGGATAAGGATCCGACGCCGAAGCGACCGTGAACGCACTGGCGCGGCGCTGGGGCGCGGAGTTGAGCACCGCCCTCCACCGCGCCACCGCGCGCCAGCTGCGGAGCGCCTTGGGCCAGGAACACGAGCTCGCGCACCGAGCCGCGCTGGCGGCCAGGCTGGCCGGCTCGCCGGCCGCGCCGCCGCCGACGCCAGATTTGTTGGGGCGTGGTGGAGGTGCGCGTTCGTCGCGGTCGTGGGTAAACTCCAGGATTGGCGACGCGGTTGCAGGCCGTGCTTCGCCGTTGCAGGAGGAAGGGGGGGAGGAGGGGGAACGGATGTGGACAGAAGCGGCGGAGGAAAGGGAGCGGCGAAGGAGGCGACGCGGGGCATGGGAACGGCAGCCCCGCGCCCCAGGCAGAGCGTGCAGGAGCTCTCCGCCCACGAGCTGGTCTTCGGCGCGTGCTCGCCCTTCGGTTGAGCCGCTGCCGGGGGTCAGCGTGCAGTGTGGGCGGAGGAGCAGGAGGAGGAGGGGGATGAGAGGGAGTGGGAAGAGGCAGAGGGAGCGGAGGGAGGGCAGGGCCAAGGAGCCAGCGGATGGGCAACGGGCCCGTTCCCGTACGAAATCGCCGCGCTCCGCCGCCAAAGGAGGCGGCAGTGGCTTCATGTTTTTGTTTTGGGGGGTATTTTCCCTGATGCGTGGGCGTGGCGCCTATGCGCCAGATCCACAAAACCCAAACGCATGTTAACGGATACCGGGGGGGGCAGGGAAGGAGGCACAGGAGGAGGAGGAGGCACAGGAGGAGGAGGAAGAGGAGGAGGAGAAGGAGGACCAGAGCAAACCCAAGATGCATCGACGATGCTGCAATACATCCTCGCATGTCAAGTCCCTTCCCCGCACTTGTTCGCTACAAGGGGCGGCCCCCTTGATCGTGATCCCGTTCGTCCGTTCGTTCGAGATCCCCCGTTCCCGGTGATCTTGATTCGTTCGTGATCTTGATTCGTTCGTCGTTCGTCCGTTCGATCGTGATCCCCCTTCCCCCTCCGGCCTCCTAGACCCCCCCTCCCTCTGACCTAAACCACCCCCATGCCGCCCGACTCTTCATGTTCGTTCGTTCGTCGTTCGCTCCCTCTTCGTTCGCTCGTTCATTGTCCCCCTTCCCGTCCCCGCTCCCGGCCTGCCTCCCCTCAGGGGAGCCATGTGGAGGGCCGTCGGGGAACCGTCCTGGGAAGCCTCTGGGGGAGCTTCCGGGACGAGCCTCTGGGGGGCCTTCTGAGAAGCCTCTGGGGGAAGCCGTCTGGGGGACTGGGGGAGCACCTGAGGGTCTTTGAAGGTGCCTCTAGGAAGACTGGGGGGAAGCCTCCGGGAGATCCTCCTCCTCCTCCTCCTCCTCCTCCTCCTCCTCCTCCTCCTCCTCCTCCTCCTCCTCCTCTGCTAATTCCTCCCCCCCCTCCTCCGCCTCCTCCGCCACCTCCTCCTCCTCCTCCTCCTCCTCCTCCGCCTCCTCCTCCGCCTCCTCCTCCTCCTCCTCCTCCTCCTCCTCCCTCCTCCTCCTCCTCCTCCTCCTCCTCCTCCTCCTCCTCCTCCTCCCCCTCCTCCTCCTTCGCCGCCTCTGAGGGGACCTGTGAGAATTCCTCGTGGAAGGCCTCTGGGGGGGCCGCTGGAGGAGCCGCTCGGGGCCTTCTGTTCTCTTGCACAGCTGTGTTCTAGAGCCCGGAGCGCTTTACTTTCGCCGTCGTTCGTTCGTTCGCTCGTCGCCCCCGCGTGCCACCCTACCTTTGTCTCCTCATGCACCAGGATAGCCCCAAGAGCACCTCCCTCACCCCGCTTCTCCTAGCTCTTGCCCTTCCTCGTGCAAGAGCCAGGGCGCGCGTGCCACTCGTTCGATATGGCTTGCCCGCCCGCTTTGTGCACGAGTTTGTTGTTCAGTCCGATTGACTCCGAGGAGGGTAAGTAGGAGGCAGGGGCGGAGGAGGAGGGGAATAGGCAAGGGGGGCGGAGGGAGGGAGAGAGGGAGGGAGGGGAAGGAGGCAGGGGAGGAGGGGGGAGGAGGGAGAGGAGGGGGAGGAGGCAGGGCAGGCGGAGAAGGGGGAGGAGGCAAGGGTGGCGTGGGGGAGGAGGAGGCGATGCACGCCAGCGCTGCCAAATGCCTGAGACAAAATATCTGAAAGAGCGCGTTTTGCCGCTGCTGGCAGCGGGGGTGAAACCACCGCACCCCCCCACCCAACCTTAAAACCAAGCGGTCAGGGGAGGGTCCGAACCCCTCCACCCTGGCGGGAAAGCTTGTTTGTAAGAGAGTTTCAGGACTCCCCCCCTCCCCGGAAAATTCCGCCGCCGCGGAGAGCAGGAGCACGAGGTCCAGGAGCGAGGTGACCGCCATCGTTCTGCTCTGCATGCCGTAACAGGGGGCAAAGAAGCAGGCGCTCTGCTCTGCCTTGCACGCTGTCCAGAGGTCCAAATCGGCACAGTTTAAGGCAACAAAAAAACCTGTGATGACACAGATGGTCATGATGATGCAAATGCATATGGGTAACGTGCCTGGATGTTTTGGGGGGGTGAATGTGTTGTCAATTTAGTCCACGTTAGAGTCCTCTTGTGCTCCCCAGGGCTCACTAGGGAGCCTTGCGGGAGCCTGTTGAGGTCCTCTTGGGCGCTCCTTTGGACTTCTTCGGACTCTCTGGGGACGTCTTCGAAGCATCTCAGGGGCCATCTCGGCGCCACACGCAGCGCCTGGTTTTGGATTTTCTTACACTCTTCACGCTCTGGAGCCCTCATGGAGCTCTCTTGGAGCCCTCCTGGGAGCCTCTTGCGGCCCCCTTGGGGACCTCTGAGGCCGTCCAGGGGTTCTCTCGAACCGTCTTGGGGCCCATTTTGGGGGCCTCCTGGGGCCTTCTCGAGACCCTCGTGGGCCGTCTTGGGGCCCCTCGTGGGATTGTTCTGGGCCGCATTGGGGCGGTATCGAAGCCCTGTTGGGCCGTTTTGAGTTCCTCGAGGCCGAACCAGCGGCTGGGCACAAATCTGTGAGCCCAGAGGCCTCTCGGGATCTGGGGGGGCCCTCTTGGGGCCATATTGAACCGTCTTGGGGGTGCCCTGGGCCCTCCTTGGGCCGGTCTACGCAGTCGTGGAGGCGTCTTGGGCCGTCACGAGGCCATCTTGGACTGGACCAGAGGATGTCTGAGGGCCTGGAGATATCGGCGTTTTTGTTTTGCCATATCGGCCATCCGACGCGCAGCGCCGTCGGAACGCCGAGGCCTCAGCGTCAGGCAAGACGTTCCGACAGAGCACAAGCAGATGAGCCAGACGCGTTCTGCTCCATGCAGCGCTTGCACTACAGAAGGGCTCTCGCTGTTTCCTCTTGGGTGATTGGGTAGGTCTGCGGAGGTTTTGTGCCTCGTGGGCGATTCGTGCCCCGTCGCTGGCGCCGCGTGAGTGCCCGTGCGCCGGGTGGGTCCGTCGAGGCTCCGAATCCGTATCAGGTTGTTGGCGCCTGGTCGTGGGCGCCTCGTGGGCGCCCCGTGCGCTGGGTGGGCGTGCCGAGGTCTCGCTCGGTGGGCGGTGGGTGGTCGGTCCATACGCGTCATCCCTCATGTGCACTATTGCATTAGTGCGAGGTGTAGAATACAGAGGTTTATCATCATTATGTCGCGCACGGGTTGGAGCGGTTTCACACCCAGGACCAGCAGCACAACGCAAACATCCGCTGAGGTGTTGCTTTGCTTATGGCTGGAGGTTTGCGACGGGACACCTCGAGCGGGACACCAAGCAAATAATATCGCCTACAACAAGATACAAATATGGGATCGTTATGTTTACCGTGGGGCGCCTTCTCTGTTAGATGCAAAGTGTAGGTGCGGATATGCGGATTAACTAAAACGGTTGTATCCGTAATGAAATATTGGTTATCCGTTATTTGTGGTATCTGCGTCGGGGAGGCGAACAATCCATGCTACTTTCGCGAGAACAAGCGTGAACTAATCTTCTCGGAGCAATCGAGGTACCGCCCCAATAACAACCACAACATCAAATTGGATTTCTATATCCGTATTCGGTTCCGATTCCCGCTCCGGCAATGGTCTTGGCGAACCCACACTGGATGTTCCAGCGTGGAGGGAGTTGTACCGCTCGCCGATACATACTACTATGGTTCTTGGACCAGGTCCCACCCGGGACGGTTCCAACGATGTGTAAATTTCATAATTTGGGTTGCAGGACGGGACGAGCTATTTTGAATTGGTTGGGTATTCGTGTTGCATCCGGTCTTGTTGCACCATACCGCCAGAAGGGGCGCGGCAAGCGAACGGGAATTGAAATAATGTATCATTTGATGCGATTCGGGGACGTGGGACAAATTTTTAGATCGGTTGAATTATCCATAGTACAATTGACGCTTAATGACAAGAAAATACTCACCCCGAAAAATAACAATAATTAGCGGAGCGGCCCAGATGGTAACATGGGGATTGGTCATGTTGTGCTTGTATCTTCGTGCATGCACCCATAACGGATCTCATTTTTCGTGAATTGCGAGAACCACGCCTACAGCCAAAAGGTTTAGCAGAGTCTTGTTCTGACAGATTACATGATTTCCAAATCGAATTCTGCCGGACAAAAATTTGTTCCGAAATGCAATTGTTTTTATTGCCCTTCGCGTTTTGCGCCATTTTATGTACGGCATCATCATACAAAAGAAGCCGGCCGACTTCCAAAAAAGATGAGAATTTCGATTGATATTTAAACGACACGATTTATGACAAATTATGTTGTGCACATTACATTATCATGACTGATATCAAGAATAAATTTACGGTCTGCACGCCGCACTAACGCAATAGCGTATTCGGCTAGCTGGACGTACATATTATTTGCATTCTTTCGAATACGACACCGCACATGGAACCATCCCATTTGGAAAGATTTGTCGAAGAATACGAAGCATAACCAACATTCCATCATGGATAGCAATACTATGCATCACGCCCATTGGATACATCAATGTTTGGAGAACTAATATAGTCTAATGCCGGCTAATGCCGGCCGGTTGGCACCTGATGCCATGCATTATCATAGCAAATCATACATTCATAGATTCACCGTTTGCCGTAATTTGATCATTGACCAAATTAAGCAACAATTAATCGTACTACGAAAAACGATTTGTTGCAAAAAGCCGTGCACGTCAGTTGGGTATTGCGTGTTGTTCGTTTGATGGACCAGAGATACGTGGTTATGGTTGTTTGGCAGATGGGTTGATACAAAGCAACATTCACGACAAAAAAAAAACGGATATGGAGACAGATTTTCAGGAAAGCATCGCCTCCGACAAAAAAATACGAAATTAACATTTACTTTCTATTAAATATATAAACGCACGATTTGCTACAATTCGCTAAATCTTGAAATCTCACTTTTCCCGGTGCCGGATTGAAACACGATCAGACAAGTCGCAAGAGTACCACTGTCAAAACACAGGACGGGTCAGCCAGCATGCATGAACGACACGTCTGCCATATCATGCAAACTGCTATGAGCAAAGGCCCGTTGCAGTATTACTGCATTGCGTTGAAATTGCATGAGATCGATACATTGCTTGCCCCATCGCTCGTATCTTTTAGCTTTTTTACGCAATATAGGATTCCTAAGTCTCCATTGCCCACATGAATCATTATTTGTGTTACATCAGTTTCTCATTCATGATGTTGGTTCTTGGAAGACGTTGCCATTGCGGGAAATAGAAGAAAATACCGTTGCATCGCAGTACAAAGGTAGCCCGCGTGTAAGGCCAAGAGCCACAATATTCATTCGCTTGTTGACACCCTGTGGCACTGGGATTTTTGCGTATTGCGCAGCGATTTCTCAATGTTTCTGTCAAGGTCTCTGAAAACACTAACCTCGAAATTTTGAGATAACGTGACGCGTCTGCCATTTTGCATTCATCCAGTAATGCACATGCGTATCACAATCCATCGTAAAATAGAACAAGCCCAAACCGCCGATTCACTGCGCACTGGAATTCGAAAAATCTGAATCGCAGAGTAAACAAGTCGGAAATATCGTAAGCCATGCAATCGAAAACGGCCATGAACAAGACCGCGAATACGTTTTACCAACAGCATTTCGGCGAGGTCCCGGACCACCATCTACAATAACCATGACATCTTCGCGTGGCTTGCGCTCCACTGCGTACGACGAGTGGTACTGCCATGTATATTGGCATTCAACTACTGAGAATTGCTTTGGTACGTAAAGGGGGAAAGGCCGGACCTTGCCCGCTATGTGTTCCAGAATAGTCCGTCTTGCCATCTTTGCTCAACGCACCATTTTCCAGCTAATTCCGCAGTTGTGATACATTCTGGCTGAATGTGAACGTATTGAGGCTATAATGCTTCAGCTGCGCGAAGATCCGGCAAGGCACATTGTCCGTAGTGCGGACATCAAGCAGTTATTTCTGGTAGGGAATTCGCTTAATTTCCCCAATAAGCCGCTGTGGACGTACCTCCCGAATAGCGTAACCCAACACCGCCCAATCGCAAAAGGAACCGTGCTTGTGATACCCATGTCTTGTACGCCGTTCCGTTTGGGTCGGCATTCCAAGCAGCTTTAGAGGCTAACCTAAACTGCCATCTGAAACCTTCCAACACACGGTCATCGAACATCGCCGTACTCTGTCGTACTTTATCCGGGGTGCTTGTACGGAGCAAATGGTTCAATTTTGGCACTGCACAAAAATATAACAATAACCATCCAATGTGCAGAGAAGGGAGCTTAGAAATTCGCCTTCTTTGCCAAAAAAGGTCAGCATACAATTAAAATGCAAATGCATCGCGCCCCACCGGCGTTTCCAAGATACGGGTGGTTTGTCGTTTTCCTAGAAATCCGCTCCCAATGCCATCATATCCGCAGGACGCAGCACAATTCCTTTGCTCCACCCAACGAGTTTGCATATATCTCATAAGACGTGCCTTCTGCGAGCTGAAATCCGTACTGTTTGGCCCAAATCACAAATTATTTATATATCGTCCAGATACGCCAGTAATGTTGTCCCATCTGGGAATCCAGCGTCCAATTCCTGCAATGCAGATTGGAAAGCCAAGCGAAACAGTGCAGGCATCAACGCATCTCCTTGTTCCCCGCCCTCTCCTTAGAGAATCTCATGGGTCGCATTAGCGTCGTCTTCCCAACAAAACTTGGATTGCGCACCGTACCAATGGCGTGCGAAAGGTATTAATTTAGATAATCGTGGGTTGGCCAACAGCTGTTCGAAGATACGTGCTCGAGACACGTGGTCGAAAGCCCCCACCCCGTCCACACTGAGAATCGTCTTCGTGGAGTCCGCGTCCGTGATGTACTGCAACTTACATAAACCGAAGTTGTAGGAAACACAACTGCACGAAGATCGTCTTGAAACTGGCGGACCAGCGTGTTAGCAACAAGTCGCCGGAACGTATCTCCTGATGAAGTGCCCCAGATTTCAGATTTTGCCGTTGTCTTTTTTCAGCGCGGTTAGGGCGGACATGCGCATCATATGAATGATCTCGTTGGGACCTTCTGCTTGAACCAATCGTTGGGCCACATCGAACGAGGCGTCGAAAGCTCGTTCATCGTCCAAGCATAATTTGTAAAACTCATATCTGCTTCCAAGCATGCTTGCGCTCAATCCCCACCGGGTTTTGCGCAATACTTCGGTTTTTTTGTTTATATATATATATATATATATATATATATATAAGAAGTTCTAATTTTTCTTCCAAGCAGTATTCGGGCACAGCTGCAGGTAAGTGTTCGAACAGGTTCTCAGGTCGGAGTTGGGGATTACATAGTTCGTCCAATGTGCGTTGAGATCCTTCGGCTGTGCCATTAGATTGAAGAATGCGTGCTGCGTGGCTGAGTTCCGCATCAGCTGCTAATTTCATGGCCCGCTTCTGCCGGGTTGACTCCGTATCTCCCCGCCCGGGAGTGCGTCTTTCATCCATTCTGCGGGAATTATCCAATAGTTTGTCCCATTCTCCATTGCCAAAGCGGTGGATTTTCGATTTCAGTTCTCGTTCGCCAGTTGCGCCCCCATGTTGGGTATGATGTAGGAGGAGGCGTGGCAATAACAAGAATAGCAACCATGTATCTCTGCATTCTGTTGTTGTGTGGTACGCCGCACCACCCCTGCGGTAGTCGATTCAATACCCACCGTGCATTGTGTGAGAATGCGAAGAACTGGTACCCGGATGCATTTCGGCACACTTTTCATTGTTCGCGTTCGTCGTTGTACTTCGGCATTCGGTTCGATGGCTCCCAGGCGGCGCCATCCGCCGGGTAATCGTGCAATCCCTGGGACCACGACGTTGGCCGTTGGGGCACGATTAGGAAGAGCACCATCGACAACTGGAACTTGTTGAAAACTCGTCGGCCCTGCTGGCAATCGCACCGCTGATGCCGATAGAAATTATCGCAACTGTGGTGTTTTGTGGGTGTACATCGTAATCGTGGCATATGTGTTGTCCAGGTGTGTGCAGTCGGCAGACCATCCAACAGCTCTTCCAATAATGTGTTCCTGGGCTTCTTCCCCGAAGTATCCCTGCAGAGATGGTTCGTCGTAGCCTTCGTTGTGTAACCAAGGCCCCAAGTCTGCGGGACTGGCAATGCCAAAAGACCGAAGTGTCCCTCGCAAGACTCGAAATCCACTCCGGAGTTCCGCTGAAGATGGGGCTTCAACATGTTCTAGAGGGGCGCGAGAATAGTCGAGGAAATGAAATAACCAATGGAGCAAAGGCGGATCATCGCCATTCCCTGCTGCAACCCATGCCAGTGGAACATTGTATGCCGACCATCGGTGTTCCTGAACTGCATCCAGAACCTCGCCCATTGATGCTTGCCTAGGAATGCGCCCAACAAGCCGAAGGATTGACGATGCAGCCCAAACTATTTCCCTCGAAGGTCGTAAACTCTGGAATTCTTCAGGTTCTGGCGGTGGGGCCGCATGCCCAGGATTCCCCTCCGCAGGTAGTACAGGACATTGTACTGGAGGTGGTTCGTATCCCGACCTGCCTGGTGACATAGGCTCTTCTGCCGCATCGTCATCGCCAGCTCCATCTTGTTGTGCTGCCGTCCGATGGGTGTGTGCTGCACCGCCCGTGCCAGGCGACGTGGAAAGAATTGGGATGGCAGCCGCCGAAGTTGTGGTTCTGCGCAGTTGTGGGGCCAGATCTGGAGGCGGACCGGCCAAGATGGAGTGTATCAACTCACCAGCTCCTGTTTGTTGCGGTTGCCCAGTACGAAAGCCCAACGTCCCCAGGGCGTCCAAAGCCCGTTGTCGCGCTCCGCGTAAATCAGGAGGTGGTCCTGGATGTTTAGCTTCTCCAATGCGTATTCCTGAATATGGTGCGCATCGGTAGGGTAGTTTAGCCGGAAGCAGCGTTGCCATGAGGATATTGTGTGATGCCGTATTTGCGGTGTTGTATGTTTTGTCCCATAAGAACGTTCTTGTGATTTTGGCAACCGGTATTGGGCGCCACCATGCTCCTGACAGCGCAGACGGGTTCACGTAAGTCACCACATAGGACCATTGCCGCATCCACATCAAACTTATTACAATGCACAGTTCCCAATTGGTGTCGTATCGTACGGCAGTGGTATTGTGGACCTTCCAGTTTGGACGATAATATTGTCGTAACGGCAGCGGCGGCGAAATAACCAGTAGCGTATCCAAACAACCCGTAGTATTCGGAGTCGTAACCTGAGTCGTAGTTGGTCTCCTAATTACCTGATGCGCTGGAGTCGGAATGTGGGCAACAACTAGCGCCGGGCCCCATTCAGAATACTTCTCGGAAGACTTGGGGGCGGGCGGAGGAATAGGGGCGGGAAAAGTCCCAAGCAAGGGCGACTCAGGGGCACCCTGCGGAGGCCTTTGCGTTACGTTTGGTTTTGCACCCCCTACCAAGATAAATGCCGAGGTCGGGTTGGTAGTCGCCGCCGTACCCGCTTTCGTTGGCGGAGCCGTGGATGTCGTTGAGGCCATCGCCCCCGGACTGGAACTGAGTGCCGGAGTCGTAGTTCGATTCCTGATTACCTTCTGCGTCGGAGTTGGAATGGGATCTGAAACGGGAGTCGGGGTCGGTGCAATCGAAGATAAGTGATGGAATGCGTCGCTACCGTCGTCGTCACCCAAGTCGTTCGCACTAATAGCATCGTCGCTATCGCCGGTTCTCGCTTCGGGTTTGTACTCGGCTCGATTCCCCGAGTCGGCGACGCAATCAACATGCCGAAAGAAAGCCTGAGCGTTGGTCCTGAGCACGATGACGGACAAACGGACAACATTTTCACATAGATGCTGAAGGCCATGAACATCGCAGGTCTGCCCTTCGAAATGAGTCTCGGGGGAGGTGGGGGCGGGCGGAGGGGTGGGGGCGGGAATCACCAGAGGTAAAACGTACGTTGGATATAGCGACAGACGATTGGGTCCCCGCACCGGAACGGCGACCGACGTCGGACGGATTGGTGATGCCATAGTCGTAGCCTGTGTGGTCAGAGTCGGAGCTGGGACCATTGGTGGGCGTGTTTTCCACCACCACTACCATAAGTGGGAGGGGGAGGGGGTCCTCCTCCTCCTCCTCCTCGTCCTCCTCCTCATCCTCTACCTCCTTCCCCCCTCCAACTTATGGTGGTGGTGGTGGAAAACAGGCCCATGAACCATTTTTGGTGCAATTGTAGCCGTGATGTCCGACGTCGTAGCTGCCATATCCGCAGTCGTTGCCGGAGTCGGGGATGCCGTTGAAGTAGTAGCTACCGGATTGAAGTTAAGTGTTGGACTTGGTGATGCCATACTCGTAGCCTTCGGAATTAACGCCAATGTCGAAGTTGGACGTGGGACCGAAATCGGGCGGCTTAGTGCCGGCATGGTCGTAGCGTTCGGGGCCAGCGCCAATGTCGAGGTCGAAGCTGGAACCGGCATGGCGACCGAAAACGGACGGCCTGGTGGTATCGTAGTTGTAGTGGTGGTGGTTGCCGTTGCATTCGCCGTAGTCGTACTCCTCGGAGGTCGAGCCAATGTCGAAAACGACATTGGTTTGCTGGGCGCCACCGTAGTCGCACTAGTAACCTCTGGGGCCGGAGTCGGAATCTGAACCGAGGACGCTGTGAGCGTCACCGCTGCCACTACCAGCACCCAAACGCCTCGTAATCGCATCTTGGCGCGCCTGATCGTGGGAGGATCCGTCGCACGTCTCATTGTACCTGTATGTGGGGAGGAGCCGGAAACAGATCGATTACGATGGCCTCCGGGAGCGCATGTCCAAGCAGATGTCGGCTTTGTCGATGCCTCTGCGGTTGGACCTGTGGGGAGCGTTGGAGGACGCAGCGGGGGAGTCGGGAAAGTCGCCGGAATCAGGGTTGAAGTCGGAGTCGGAACGAGAGTAGCAGTCGTCGAAAGAAGAATAGGAGTCGAAACTGGAGTCGGAGATATAGGAGGAGCCCTCTGTAGCGCTGGAAAACAAGGTCTGATGGTAGAAACTTGAATGGGTAGGGACACAACCATAGAGATGGGAGTTGGAGTAGGAGCAGGAGTCGGGGACGTAGTGGTCGAAACCGGAGTGGGAAGGTACGGCCCTGGGTTGGAAGCTTCTCCGACACGTATGCCTGCCCACGGCGTTAGACGATAAGGCAACACATATTCCCCTGAGAGCAACTCCCAATAGATCCCATATTGTCTGGAGACCCATACCCTGAGATATTCCCACTCCACACCCACACCCACCGAAACAACCGTACAATACGATGAATGCCAAATTAGATACGTTTGCAGTGTGCAACTGTTAGCCGGCAGCTGGAAACGAATGGTGTGCGCCATCGCGTACAGCAGCGGAAAAATGTGCACACGATCGTACACATTTGGAATTATTGGAATATGCCGTGTCCCTGTGGTGGTGCCCCGTGCAAGGCTTAGATCCCTACCAATCGGTGCAACCATTGAGTCTCTGTCATTCCAGACTCCTGTGCAAGCTCCCTCAAGGAAGGACGGCCTCCTTGTTGCACGTACCTGATGAGCTTTAATTTCCCGTGCTCCTGCGGCGTCACCGCGTGAGCTTGTGGGGGGGCCGTAGACACATTTCCATAAGAGCATGGCAAGGATAGTAATCACTAATTTTGTGAAGAATCCCAGCCCCGCACTCACCACCATCCATCCCCAACCCAGTGCGATTGGGCCGAAGCGTGGACCAGTTCGTACTGCGGGGTACTGCCTTGGCATACCAGTGCTGTGTGCACTGCTGCTTGGTAGCACTCCTTTGGTAGTGTGGACAAGAATGCATAAGATCCCTGCGTGGCTGCCGTAGCCACTCCCCCAGCGAATGCTCCTGCATGGTATGCGCCATTGCCCAACCCTCCCCACGGAACCCGGTTGGTAACGTTCCATACCCATGCCATTCGTCACGTGCACACAGCACGAGGGCGAGAAGAAAATCAAGATACGTGGTGTAAGAGGTGAGTGACAGAGGGAGTTTGATGTGAGCCTTAAGCCTTGAGCCTTGAGGCTTAAGCCTTGAGCCTTGAGCCTTGAGCCAACGCGACCTACCACGAAATCCTAAAAACGGGTCTGGACTCTTCGCTTTGTCTAGGGGCTGACGTTTTTTGGAGGTGGGAGCGACTAAACGCCCGTCTTATCCCCGAGCTAGCCTGAGAACGCTCCAGAAGACACAACGCGAGAATTCGGAAAAGAGTAAATTTGAATTTGCAACATGGAGATATGTCTGCAATCTGCAGTAGCACGCGCGGTGCTTCGTGAAGGAACAGACTTTCCCACCGTATAGTTAGAACCTACACCACCCATTGCTAATCTCGTTGTTGTGTAGGCTCTCCTTCTCTCCTCCTCCTTTTTTGCGTTGCTTAGTGCAACGGCGGCGGCATTTTTTGTTTTCACCCTGGTTTGGTTTGCGTACTTGGCGCTTGTGTCACCTGGTCCGACGCTGGGGTGCAAAAGGAAAAAATAAATGGTGCGTCTCAAGCGGTTTCCTTCGTCTCGGGCCCGATAAATGAGCAAATTCAGTCGGAAACCTCGTATCTACAATTTGCCTCCCAAGGATTGTTTAAGCTCTGCTGGAGGCAAAGGCGAGCGCTTTCAAACAGAGAGCGGCGCAAACGTCATTTTGAAACCTGCAAAAATGAGGATCAATGCCAACCCGGACTGGGCTTTGCGCGAGGCTGAAAAGAAATTTGAAATCCGGGTCTCTCGAAACATCGTCTGGCTGGATTGGAAATCCCGCGCAATGTCTGTCGATTCGAATGTTGTTTTTAAGCAGGGGCCCGGCGATTTAACGGGATGCTTTCGGGCACCTTTCAGCGACCTCTCCATCTAGAAGGCAGGGGGTCGCATTCAGTTTTGTGTTCACGATTATTTTTCCTCCTTTCTGTCTCGTCTGCGTTCTGCTGCCCCTCACCTCGTGAATTGTGCGCGGCCTCTTTCGCGTCGTTTCAGACGACGGGGTCCTCGCTCTGACAGTGCCTTATTGCGGCGAATGATCTGGCGGATCCTGCAATCTGGAGCGAATTCGCCGCCGGATTTTTCGAGAAGTGAGTGCTTATCTGGGATGTTTCGACCCCTCTTGCTCTGGACTCCCTCATTCCGGCCTCCGTTTCTCCTCGTCCTTCTTTCTCCCAGCGTAGCTGTCCTGATTTTTGTTGGCGTGCTGAGCCATCGAATTCGTATTCTGTACTTCCAGATGGTGATCGTGGCGACTCCCAACCCTCGTTCGCCATTTGTTGATATGTCTGACTTCACAATTTTTGCGCCAAGTGTTTAGTGCCAATCACGCTGAATTGTCTGCTCGTCTCTCCTTGTTCCCCTCTCTTCCTCATTTCGTCTGTCTCATGGGAACATGGTTGAACGCGTCTGTCTCGCACCCCGTTTTGCATGGTTATACGTTTCTCGGTCGATGCGATCGTTCGCAGCAGTCAGGTGGTGCAATTATATTCGTACTAGATGCTTTGATTTCGGCTTGCAGCTGTCTCTTTGTGTCCACCTCGGCGGACTCAGTGTGGCATTGTAATTCCGGTCTTTTGCTTCTTGGTTGCATGTATCGAAGGCCTCGGTATGGCGAAACCGGATCTATAGATGCTCTCCGCTCTGAATGGTAAAGCTTGCAGCGTCAGAACGTTGGCGCAATCATTTTTGGAAATTCTAACGTGCATCACGTCCTTTGGCTTGTGTGTAGTCGTGTTATTTTCCCCGAGGGTATTTATATGAAACGAATAACACAAGAGCGTGCTTTTTCCCAACGAGCGCGACGCCCTACTCGGGGAGCTTACCTATTAGATCTTAGTTTAACTGATATTCCGGTTCTTTTAACAGTGGAAGTAGTCCG
Organism: Prorocentrum cordatum; assembly: GCA_963575745.1. NCBI lineage: Eukaryota > Dinophyceae > Prorocentrales > Prorocentraceae > Prorocentrum > Prorocentrum cordatum. The sequence continues at coordinate 128,627 of CAUYUJ010018160.1, read as the reverse complement.
CAAAATTGTGCACTGTCTCTGTGTGCATCACTCCCGCCTCTCTCGTTTGAGCGTCTTCCTCGAAACATTTGGACACTTGCTCAAGCCAATTCGAATTCCCTAAAAGCACGTTTGCGTTCTCAGCAGTGGAAGTGCAAGGCGGGAGCGAGGCAGGAGGGGGAGGCGAGCCAGCCAAGGTATCAAGAGCTCGGAATGTCACGGTGGACGACGACAAGTTGAGAGTCTGGCACGCGCAGCCCCCAACGCAGACGTTCTTTGGCATGCACGCGTGGTCCAAGCGCTCGAATGTGACCACGACTGTGAGGCCGTATGCGCCTTTGTGGGCCCCGGAAACGGCAGGGCCGTTTTCTCACAATTTCCGAACACATGTCCCTTGAACATGGAAGCGGCGAAAAAACGGCGACCGGAAACGGCAACAAGAACGGCTCCAGGATTGGACCCGGAGCCGGAACCGGTAAAAAAACGGCGACGGAACCGGTAAAAAAACGGCGTCGGAACCGGCAAGGAAACGGCAAAACGGAACCGGTAAAAAAAACGGCCCTGTCGTTTCCAGAGCCCACTAAGGTATACGCCAGGCTCCATCACCGCACACCTCGCCGGGCTGCTGAAGCCTCTGGGCGTCCTTGACGGCTCCCCCGTGGCGCACAGCGGCCACGAGCGCCCACGGAGAGCCACGTCGTACCGCGGGCCCACCTCTGGAAGCGCGGCCGCCACCGCGTCCAGCTCGGCGAAGACCACGAAAAGGCAAGGCTCCCCAGGATCACAGGATTCGACGCGGAAGCTCCAGGAGTGCTCGAGCTGCCGGCCCTCGGACAGGTGCCACCTGGACGGGGCGATGAGGCTCGCCGCGGCGGCGGAGACGGGCGCAGGAACGAGCAGGCGCGCCTCCTCCGAGAGCCCGCGGTCCTCGAACAGGGGATACGGCGCGCCGCACCGCGGCCCCCGAGCGGTGCTGGCCGGGGGCCTGCCGGCCTCTCCTCTGGCGGGGCCTGCCTAGCTGCGGCTGCGCCGCCGGGCTGTGCAGGACGGCCCTCCGCCGCGCCCGGCATATCGGCCGACGCGGCGAGCCTCTGCTCGGGTGGGCCTGGCGAGCTGCCCGCGCCCCAGGCCGCAGGCCCTGGACGCAGGCCCTGGCAGCTGGTGTAGGCGATCGCGCCGCAGATCAGGAGGAAGGCGGCAGCCAGCAAGCAGCGCCACATGCCGCGCCGAGACCGCGCCGCCCCGTCCCGGCCGCTAGGTGTCCTCTTGGAACCCTCTTGGGGGGTTTGGGGGGCCTCTCGGGCCGTCTAGAAACCATCTTGGGCGTCTTGGCGCGCTCTTGGACCGTCTCGGAAGCCTCCTGGACCGTCTGGGGAGCGCCTTCGGGCCCTCCGAAAGCGGAGGGGGGCCCTTCGAGCCCCAGAAGGCCTCTCCAGGCAAATGGCCTCTCCGGGGAGGTCCGGAGGTTTTTTCGGTAGAAATCCGGAGGTAAGTTCGCTTCCTCTTCGGGGGTTTGTTCGGTTCCTGCTCGGGGGTTTGTTCGGTTCCTGTTCGGGGGTTTGTTCGGTAGAAGATGGAAAGTTGGTTCTGGAATTCGTGGGTTTGCTGTAGTTTCGGCCTGGCTGACCCCTGTTAGCGCTGACCCCCTCTACCCTATGAGGTCGGCGTACATGGGGTCGAAGGCTTGCGCCGCATCGCCGATGCATTGGCGACGGCGATGCACGGGCGAGGTCGGCGATGCATTGGCGCCGTAGGCGTGGCGAAATTCGGACTCCGCATCGAACCGCATCGCTGATGCATCCATCGGCGATGCGGCGCGACCCTCCGACCGCCCCACTTTTTCGGACCCCTATCAGGAAGGCCCAGGCAGCGGCGCCCCGATGAGGGGGGGGCGCCTCCTCTTCTCGAGGGCCCTCTGGCTCGCGCAGCGCGCGCGCGCCAGGCTCGGAGCACAAACTCTCTTTTTTTTCGGCGATCGCGACCCATGGCTGCATTGGAGGAAAACGTTGGCGTCCTTCGAGGCCATGTCGGGGACGCGCTACCTGCGCCCCGATGGGTGCACGGTTTCCCCCAGGGCCGTAGGCGTCCCCAGGGGGAGAAGGAGGAGGAGGAGAAGGAGAAGGATGAGGAGGGTCGGGAAGGAAGAGGAGGAGGAGGAGGAGGAGGAGGAGGAGGAGGAGGGAGGAGGAGGAGGAGGAGGAGGAGGAGGGAGGAGAGGAGGAGGAGGAGGGGAGGGAGGAGGAGGAGGAGAGGAGGAGGAGGAGGAGGAGGAGGAGGAGGAGGAGGAGGAGGAGGAGGATCATGCTGGCCAAACTTCCGAGGTCGCGAAAAGTACGCGCAACGGTAGCGACGAAAGCTTCCTCTACCCCTGGTCGTCCCTGGGCGATAAGGTTCGGCTTTGCTCTGGAAGTCTAGCTGATGACGTGCAGTCCAGCTATTTCTTCCCCATGCCGTCTCTTTCACGTGGCGGCCAGGGCCCAGCCGTGGCGACGAGGAACGACGAGGGGGGGGGGATGGGCACCCCCAGGTGGTTGGCCCATCTTTCGAACCACGCCCTTCGGCAGCATCGCCCTCTGCAGCGGCCTGCTGAGTGTTCTGGCGCACGCCGCCGCCTGTTGCCTTCCGTGGGGGAACCTGCCACTTCGCACGAGCTGACCCCAGCGTTGTTGCTGCTGACGTTTGCACGTGCGCTTGCGTCTGCACGCAATGCCAAATCCGCTGCCACTGCTAGTGTCTTCTCCCGTTGCCAGCTCCCGCTGCCGATGCCTGCCCTGCTCGCACAAGGTGACCCCAACAGCAGTGTAACTGATCAGGTATTCTTGCTGCGCCGGCGGGCACAGACAGCCACAGCTGCCACTGCCTGCCTTTTTCGCTCCGACAGCCACTGCTGCCACTGCCCGCTGTCTTGCACTGCCAGTCCCTGCTGCCGCTGCTCTCTCTTGCACAAGCTGGCCCCAGCAACTTCGTAGCTGATGAAGAGTTCTTGCCTCGCCATTTGGCACCGGCAACTGTCGCTGCCAACGCCTGCCTTCTCGCACTGATCGCCCTTGCAGCCACTGCCTGCCTTCTCGCATGAATTGACCTTCGCTTCAAATAGCTGACGAAGTGGTCTCGCTGGCCACTGGCACCGACAGCCGCTGCTGCCACTGCCCTCTTTCTCGCATCGACAGGCCATGCTGCCACTGCATGCCTTCTCGCACGAGCTGACCCCGCTGCCCGCCTTCTCGCACCGACACACCATGCTGCCACTGCCTGCCTTCTCGCACTGTTCCTTGGTGTGGCGTCTCCCACACGAACTGGCCCCAGGACTGCAGCTGATGACGTTGGCTCGCACGTTCTCGCCGCACGGACCGCTCCCAACACTGTAGTTGATGACGCTGCTGATCATGGCTGGCCCCTGCTCGCCTGCCTTCGCACGCACCAGTCCCAACATGGTAGCTGTTGCTTTGCTGCTCTAGCTTTCCTGATGCTTGCCTGCACTTTGGCAGCGGCGCCGCAACTGGCGCCACTGCTCGCCAGGAGGTGGAGCAGGGATGGGAGGAGGAGAAGGACAACGAGGAGTTGACGGAGTGTGCCGCGTCTCTTGGCGGGTGCGCACGCGCCTGATCTCAGCATTGTAGCTGATGGCGTGGGGCGCCACACTTCTTGATGTCGGTTCTCACGGGCAGGTCCACTTCGAAATTGGCTCCCGAATTACCCTTGCGCGCCCCGTAAAAAGGGGTGGGCGCTCGGGCGCGACATGGCCAGGAGAAGGAGGAGGCGGAGGAGGAGGAAAAGGAGGAGGAGGAGGAGGAGGAGGATGAGGAGGAGGAGGAGGAGGAGAAGGAGGGAGGGAGGGAGGAGGGAGGAGAAACGAGGGAGGAGGGGAGGAGGGAGGTGAGAGGAGGGAGGAGGGAGGAGGAGGAGGGAGGAGGGAGGGAGGAGGGAGGAGGGGGAGAGGAGGAGGAGGAGGAGGAGGAGGAGGAGGAGGAGGAGGAGGAGGAGGAGGAGGAGGAGGAGGAGGAGGAGGAGAGGAGGAGAGGAGGAGGAGGAGGAGGAGGATGAGGAGGAGGAGGAGGAGGAGGAGGTAGAGGAGGAGGAGGGGGGTCGAGGAGGAGGAGGAGGATCATGCCTGATCATGCTGGCCAAACTTCCGAGGTCGCGAAGCACGCGCAACGGTAGCGAAGACAACTTCCTTTACCCCTGGTCGTCCCTGGGCGATAAGGTTCGGCTTTGCTCTGGAAGTCTAGCTGATGACGTGCAGTCCAGCTATTTCTTCCCCATGCCGTCTCTTTCACGTGGCGGCCAGGGCCCAGCCGTGGCGACGAGGAACGACGAGGGGGGGGGATGGGCACCCCCAGGTGGTTGGCCCATCTTTCGAACCACGCCCTTCGGCAGCATCGCCCTCTGCAGCGGCCTGCTGAGTGTTCTGGCGCACGCCGCCGCCTGTTGCCTTCCGTGGGGGAACCTGCCACTTCGCACGAGCTGACCCCAGCGTTGTTGCTGCTGACGTTTGCACGTGCGCTTGCGTCTGCACGCAATGCCAAATCCGCTGCCACTGCTAGTGTCTTCTCCCGTTGCCAGCTCCCGCTGCCGATGCCTGCCCTGCTCGCACAAGGTGACCCCGACAGCAGTGTAACTGATCAGGTATTCTTGCTGCGCCGGCGGGCACAGACAGCCACAGCTGCCACTGCCTGCCTTTTTCGCTCCGACAGCCACTGCTGCCACTGCCCGCTGTCTTGCACTGCCGGTCCCTGCTGCCGCTGCTCTCTCTTGCACAAGCTGGCCCCAGCAACTTCGTAGCTGATGAAGAGTTCTTGCCTCGCCATTTGGCATCGGCAACTGTCGCTGCCAACGCCTGCCTTCTCGCACTGATCGCCCTTGCAGCCACTGCCTGCCTTCTCGCATGAATTGACCTTCGCTTCAAATAGCTGACGAAGTGGTCTCGCTGGCCACTGGCACCGACAGCCGCTGCTGCCACTGCCCTCTTTCTCGCATCGACAGGCCATGCTGCCACTGCATGCCTTCTCGCACGAGCTGACCCCACTGCCCGCCTTCTCGCACCGACACACCATGCTGCCACTGCCTGCCTTCTCGCACTGTTCCTTGGTGTGGCGTCTCCCACACGAACTGGCCCCAGGACTGCAGCTGATGACGATGGCTCGCACGGTCTCGCCGCACGGACCGCTCCCAACACTGTAGTTGATGACGCTGCTGATCATGGCTGGCCCCTGCTCGCCTGCCTTCGCACGCACCAGTCCCAACATGGTAGCTGTTGCTTTGCTGCTCTAGCTTTTCTGATGCTTGCCTGCACTTTGGCAGCGGCGCCGCAACTGGCGCCACTACTCGCCTAGAGGTGGAGGAGGGATGGGAGGAGGAGGAGGGAAACGAAGAGAGGACCGAGTGTGCCACGTCTCTTGGCTGGTGCGCACGCGCCTGATCTCAGCATTGTAGCTGATGGCGTGGGGCGCCACACTTCTTGATGTCGGTTCTCGCGGGCAGGTCCACTTCGAAATTGGCTCTCGAAATACCCTTGCGCGCCCCGTGCAGGGGTGGGTGCTCGGGCGCGAAATGGCTAGGAGGAGGAGGAAGAGGAGGAGGAGGAGGAGGAGGAGGAGGAGGAAGAGGAGGAGAGGAGGAGGAGGAGAGGAGAGGAGGAGGAGGGAGGAGGAGGAGGAGGAGTAGGAGAAGGAGGAGGAGGAGGAGGAGGAGGAGGAGGAGGGAGGAGGGAGGAGGGGGAGGAGGAGGAGGAGGAGGAGGAGGAGGAGGAGGAGGAGGAGGAGGAGGGCGGAGGGAGGAGGAGGAGGGAGGAGGGAGGAGGGGAGGGAGGAGGGAGGAGGGAGGGAGGAGGGAGGAGGGAGGAGGGAGGAGGGAGGAGGGAGGAGGGAGGAGGGAGGAGGAGGAGGAGGAGGAGGAGGAGGAGGAGGAGGCGGAGGAGGAGGAGGAGGAGGAGGAGGAGGAGGAGGAGGAGGAGGAGGAGGGGAGGAGGAGGAGGAGGAGGAGGAGGAGGAGGAGGAGGGAGGAGGAGGAGAGGAGGAAGCGGAGGAGGGGAGGAGGAGGAGGAGGAGGCGGAGGAGGAGGAGGAGGAGGACGGGTCGCCTTGGCCCTTCGGAGAAACCCTCCACCGATGAGGGGGGGCGCCTCCTCTTCGGGCGCCGATCTCTCGGAGCATGCGGGTGCGAATTAGGGGAGGCGCGGATAGCGGCCTCGGGCGGCCGGGCCGCCTCCGAACAAATTGAGTTCGCCGCCCCGCAGCCCTGCGCGGCGGTGGGGGGCCCGGCCTCCCGGCGATGGCCGTGCAACAGCACTGCACTGGCTGGGCTGGGGAAGAGGAAGAGGATGAGGAGGTGGATGGGTAGGACGAGGGTGAGGATGAGGAGGAGGAGGCGGAGGCGGAGGAGGAGGAGGAGGAGGCGGAGGAGGAGGAGGAGGAGGAGGAGGAGGAGGAGGAGGAGGAGGAGGAGGAGGAGGGGATGGGCAGGACGAGGGTGTGGGTGAGGACGAGGGGAGGGTGAGGGTGAGGGTGAGGGTGAGGGTGAGAAGGAGGAGGAGGAGGAGGAGGCGGAGGAGGAGGAGGAGGACGAGGGTCAGGAGGCGGAGGAGGAGTAGGAGGAGGAGGAGGAGGAGGAAGAGGAGAAGAAGGAGGAGGAGGAGGAGGAGGAGGAGCAGGGGGAGGGGGAGGATCAGGACGAGGGTGAGGTGGAGGAGGAGGAGGAGGAGGAAGAGGAGGAGTAGGAGGAGGAGGGGGTGGAGGAGGAGGAGGACGAGGAGGATGAGGAGGAGGAGGAGGACGAGGAGGAGGAGGAGGAAGAGGAGGACGAGGAGGAGGAGGGGGACCAGAGTAAACCCGAGATGCATCAGTGATGCTGCAGTACATTCTCCTGCCCCAGCCCCTCCTCGCAAGTCCATGTAGGCTTTCTTTTTACTATAAGAAGCGTCCCATTGAACTACCAGCACCCCATGGGACTGCCATTCCAACAAGAGCCCTCGTTTGAAAAGGAACTGCCTTGCATCCTTCTAGCGCGTGATCAGGACATGAGAAAGAAACACCATGCAACTCCACGAAGTGTCCACCGAAGTCCCCGCTTTGAAGAATGTCCACCCCACACCCGTACGACGTTTGCAGGAATTGGCACTTCTGGTCATGCACTTGGAATAGACCTCAAACAATAACGCCATTACGAAAAGAAACCGCGCTCAATCCGTGCAGCTGCTGGACCTCAGGAAGCTTCTGGCCTTTATCTGCTTCAGGACTTCCCCAGCGAGGTCCCAAGTTTGAGAAGGAACTGTCCTCCATTCTTCTACCTGTTGCAAGATTTGACACCTAGTGTGTGCGGCACCATGGCGAGCGCCCCCTATTGCAAGCCTTTAAAACGTACGTGCGCGGCGCTAGGACAAGAACTTTGTCCGTGTGACTCTTGCAGGCTTTGAAGACAAATGTGCGCAGCGCTAAGGCGAGAAAATCCATGTTGAAAACGACCCCCTCCATGCGTGTGGTGTTTGCCAATTCCAAGCTTCAAGTAATACGAGCGTCACAAGCGAAACGCCTGACCCGCCCTCCCGACACGCCTGGGGGTGCGACAGGGAGGAGATTATATACATATAGAGGGAAGTGACGGAGGAAGCGTTGCGAGTGGAGGAGAGGATCAGGAAGAGACGGCGGACGTCCGCATGGGGGGGGAAAGACTGGGCAGGACGAAGGCGAGTAGGAGGGAAGGAGGCACATGGAAGAGAATATCAGGAAGAGACGGCGGACAATTCGCGGAGGAGGGGGCAGGAAGGGCAGGAAGGGGGTCAGGAGCAGGAGGAGGAGGAGGAGGAGGAGAACGAACGGCGGACTGTCCGCAGACAGGGGCAAAAACGATACGGTGGGCGATCCACGGATGAGAGGGACGAGGGTGGGGAGGATGAGGACGAGGAGGAAGAGGATGCATTTGATATTCTGGGACTTAAAGACCGACAAGGTCCAGCGGCACAAGACATTGCAAAATCTATCGGTTTCTCACATGGTGCATTCAGCTGCAATCTGTCGCATTTGCGGCGATTGCCAGAGGACTTTCGGCATCCTCTTCTTCGTCGCAGCTCTCGAGACAATCTGCCACAACACCCTGCACATAATGATTTGATTGCTGGCCGTACCATGATGGCTGGTGGCACCCAACCTGCACAATGACGATCAAGCCGGTGCTGAAGCCACCATAGATACATATACATGTCGACAAGGTTCCAATGATTGTGGCATGAGTTTCTGTCCGGACACGTGTGTCGCGATCTACCCATATGTCAAGCGACCACAACTTCGCGTCGCCACGCTCTTGACGACGAATCTTGTGCCATCGATCGAACACAATCCGTTTACATACGTTCTGTGAACACACCTCTTTATCCATGCCATTCTTTGTTCCGCGGCGTCCACAAAAAGAGAACAGACGTTGTTCCACGCCTTCTTTGGTAACAATTGCCCAACTTAACAAGCGCATTTAGATTGGGCCATTCGTTGAAAACAAAAGCCGTCGTTTGAGCCGCAATATCGGGGTCAACCCATTATTTGCAAGTCCACTGGTGGGAAGTTCATGGCTCGATTCACTGTTTTACCCAATATCAGGGAAGCCGTTAGGAAATCTGTCCTCTGACCCGCTCCTTGGCAAGACTCTGCTAGAGACTTCCTCGGTCCACCGGGACCCACTGTTTTAACATCCAATTCTTGGTATCCGTGCACAGTGTACGTTCCCTGGCCCCCATTTTCCAATAGGGCTTCCCACGTGTCGCGAGAACGTCCATGGTATGAGGTGCACCTTGCTGTTCTGATGCAGGTTCCCTGGGCGCCGCGCAACAACCATATGTCTGCAACACGAATTCAGCCGTCACCTCAAGTCTCTTTCTGCTTGGATGCTCGCTGCGCATCTGTAGCACATCGATGTTTCTTTACAATGGCAATGCTAATACCCGGTTTAGGAGGATGAAGAGGTGCAACAAGAGGCGGAAATGATGATTGCGATGACACAGCGGCAACGGTCGTTCCGCGGAGGAGGATACGAATACGGAGGCGGAGGGGAAAGCGAGCGAGGGGATGACAAATGGGGCTCCCAGAAGAGGTGTGGTTGAGAGGAGGCTGGGTCATTTAACTTTGCGCATCGCGCCCCGCGATTGTCTTTCGCGCCATCGCGCCACCCCCTTGGAGAAGGGTAGTCGCTCTGGCCCAGACCACGACGCGCGATTGTCTTCGAGCCGCCACAGGTGACCTAGGGAACCGGGGGGCGGGGGAATACAGTCGGACTTATGCCAGTAACATCACTCAAGAACAGGAGACCCTCCGCTGGCCCAAACCGAAGAACATTCAAGGGTACCCACCCCTAGGATGCACCAGAACATCCAACAAACACGGAGAACATCAAGATACCCTCCCCGAACCGACCTCGATCTTACGCCTCGGTCCGACTGTATGCGGTGGGGGAAGGAAAGCGAGGGATGGGCTGCAGAAGCCCAGTCCACCTCTGGCGCGGGGCCCGTTGGACAGGGAACCGAAAGCCCCGCGGCTGTCCGGGGGGCGCCCGTGGAGTGGTCGTGGGCCGTCCCCGCTGGCCTCACGAGGGCGACCCAAACCCAGTGGATCGCGGCCCCCTGCTCGGGCACCCCGGCGGCTCTTCGAGCAATGGCCACCTGTGGGGGATGTCCCTGGGCCCTTCCTGTCCCCGCTCTGCGCGCTACTCGATGCGCCCACGTAGGGCCTACCATTGTCGCGGCGCTAAGGCAGGACGCGCTGGGGTGGGGGGCCCTCGCCTTGCAGTCAGCTCCAAAACGCCGCGCGCGCCCTGACGCCCGAAATCCGATGGGCCCTGTGGGAATGGATCGCAGATGCACGTGGGAAGTTCCCCCAAACCTCGTCGACCGGCACCAGCAGAGACGCTTTCGAACGTGCGCAGCTGCCGCGAGGGGACCAATCCAGCGCGCTCGTTGCGCCATCATCCGCCCATGCCTCCCACTTATAAAAGGGACGCGCTCAACGTATGGCGTTGAGAACCACAAGAGGCTGTGGGCTCCGTTGGGTTTCGCTGACTGCGCGCGCTGATTCACGGAGCGCGAGCTCTGAGACAGCTGCCTGCGGCTCGGCGCCCGTTGCTGGGCTCCCTTGGACGACCGCTGCGAGTGGGCGAAGCGGCTCGCGGAAGGTGTGCGCGGCGCCGTCTGGGATGGTGCTGTCGGGCGTCTGGCCGCGGAACGACCCCGCCTGCAACTCCAGCGCGCGCGTGGTGTCCACAGTCTCGTGACGTGGCCAGGAAGGCCTTCGCTGGTCTGAACGGACCAGCCGCCCCGAAGAACTTCGCGATCCACGGGCGCGATCATGTGCCCATTGACGACCTCGCCGTGGTGACTCGGAGTGCGCATCTGCGACTGCGATCGCTTCACCCTCAACGTAAACGATGCTTGTGAGAAAAGGATCGAAGCCGCGTCCAAGGACAAATTCAACTGTTGATGAAGGTTCCTCGGAGATGGGTCGACGTATGCGGCCGATGATCACATCGATTTGCTCGATCTCCCCTGTGCCTTGGCCCCTTCATCCTCCCAGGCAGTCCAGGAGTGCTGGGGCATACTCTAACGCTCGCGTCGAAAGTGTAACATTCAAACGGCCCTGTGCCCGCGCCGCAAATGTGTCAAAAGCCACCCCGTCCGACGCACGCGACATTGCCGGCGTTAGCAAGGGTCGTAGATACGGGCGCGCGAACGGGAGCTTGCGACCCCGCTCTCGCCTGCTGAGGAGGCGAACGACCTCGAGCCGCTGAAACCCCGTTGAAATTCAGCTGGCCTCTGCGCTGGGTGGGTATACCAAGCCGCAAACACGTGCGAATGCGGAACCTCGCTCGGCCCCACAGCAGTAAGTAAAGCGGAGGAGGAGGAGGAGGAGGAGGAGGAGGAGGAGGAGGAGGAGGAGGAGGAGGCGGAGGAGGAGGAGGAGGAGGAGGAGGAGGAGGAGAGGGAGGAGAGAGAGGAGGAGGAGGAGGAGGAGGAGGAGGAGGAGGAGGAGGAGGAGGAGGAGGAGGAGGAGGAGGAGGAGGAGGAGGAGGAGGAGGAGGAGGAGGAGGAGGAGGAGGAGGAGGAGGAGGAGGAGGAGGAGGAGGAGGAGGAGGAGGAGGGGGAAGAGGAGGAGGAGAGGGTCCATTACTACACTATGCTACAGTCGGGAAGGCCAGATAGATGAGGAGCGGATGGGCTCTTCTTGCCACGGCGCTCCTCGGCCACGAGTACATTCACGGGCGTAGATCCGGGAAGCAGCTCGAACACCAGAGCCCCTCCTCGGCCCCAAGTGGTCATTGCCTCAACTTGACGGCGAGCGAGGGGGGGAAGTGAGAAGGAGAAGACCTTCTCAGAAGGCGGCGGGACTTGTCAGAAACCCTCGCGCCTTCTGAAAAGTTGTCCGTGTCTTCGGGGAAGGCTCAGCACATTTCTCAGAAGGCCAGGGGACTTTCGAGCCTTCTCGGAAGGCCCGCCCCTGCTCACTTTCCCCCTCGCTCGCCGCCGATCCACGGCTAGACTGTGCGACATGTGTGTGCGTGCTGCTGCGATGAAACTTCCTCGAAGGAGAGAAGGGCAGAGAAGAAGACGAATCTGGTAGGGAATCACTGCTCACCGTGTCGCGGCGGCGGTCCAGGCAGCACGCTGTGCCCCGCGAGCCGATGGCGTGTCGCTCCGCTTCGCGGGCCGGGAGGCTGGGAAGAGCTCGGGACGTCGACTGCCTGGGGACCGGGACACGGATAGCGTGTCCTGCCGAAGCGTGGTTGGGCAGAACCGACGGGACGCCACCCCAAGCCGAAGTTCCTGACCGCGATGCGGAGGGAGAAGACGAAGTCAGAAGGGGCCACCCCCTGCCCCCACAGTGACAGGAGCAGCGTGCAGTGCTGGCGCTCACACGCCCGACAATCCTCTTGCAAAGGCAGCTTGCTCATCGGCAACTCCTTCGGCACAGGTCTTGCGCCGTGGAGGCGCACGTCTTGCGCCCCAGTATGCTAGCGCGACGAATTGCGTTACGCTGGCTCTAAAATTGAAACCTCGTGCCATGCTTCGCGCGAGAAGGCAGGGAAGTGAGTGTAGAGCGAGGAATGTGCGTCGGTGGAGGACGATGCCGGGTGAAAAAAGGGAGCGCCACCACCGTCGCTAGACAAGAACAATTTCCTCGAAACTGGGAGGGAAAGGGGGGAAGGGGAAATCCCCCCCCCCCCCCCCGCCCCTCCCTGCCTGCCCAGAAACCAGACGGGGGGGGGAGAAAGGACCCCCCGGGCCCGGAAACAGAGGGAGGGGGGCGCATACCATACGCCCTCCCCCCGCTCCTGTTCGGGAGGGGAGAGGTACAAGCTCACCCCTCCCCTCCAGTTCGAACCGTGGAGGTGGGGGGGCACGATCCCCTCCCCGCCGTGAGCTGGATACGATCTTTAACTTCGCTTGAGCTTTTGATGAAGTGTGCCTGCGTGCCTCGTGCATGCATAGACATTATTTGACTATCCGCGGGCCCTCTTGGGCTCAAGTGCGACACGAGAATTCAAGCTTGTCGTGGTAGCAGGAGCTGGGGGCGATCCACGGTCAGGCAGGCTCTCGCGCGGCCAGAGGCGCAACTAGTCTGCCCAGCTACGACGCCAGCTCCGCGGCGTCGAATGGCGCGGAGGCGCGCTAGCAGGATCAGGCTCTGAGGGCGCTGGAAGTGCCGGCAGCTCCGCCTCCACGCGTCTCGAGCCCGAGGTACAGTCAAAGCGAATGGGAAATGCGGGTAGCTCCGCCTCCACGCAGCTCAAACCGGAATGCGCGGCCCAAGAACGAGCTCGAGTCCGAGACTGAGACCAAGACCAAGATTACGAAGGTGTTCATCGATTGGAACGACCTGTATGCAACATGGAGCAGCTACAGCAGCAAACTCAGCAGCTAACACCACAACTACAGCAGCAAACAACGACAATGCAGCAGATGCAGCAGCAGATGATCGAGGTGCAGGCCCAGCTGAAGTCCGCGACCGCGGCTTCCTCTAGAGACCCTCAGCCGGCCTTCGCGGTGGATGCACGCGTGATCGGCAAACCCAGGGAGTTCGACGGAGATAAGGATCGGAAAGACTGGTCTATCGTGATGCACTTCTATGCCGCCGCCTGCCACGAGCAGCTTGGGACGCTGATGAGGACGGCGGAGCTTTCAGAGGACCGTGCGGACAACGTGTACCTCTCCCCGGCCAACCGCCAGTTCAGCGTCCAGCGGTTCTGCATGCTGATGATGGTGTGCCGTGGCTCCTGCCCTCACGCGGGTGGTCAACCAAGGCACCACGGAGGGCCTCTTGGCGTGGAGGGCGCTCTGCCAGCACCACGAGCCGTCAAGTGCGGCTCGCAATGCCAGTTTACTCTTGGGCCTCCTATCTTTCAACTTCGAGGGTGGCACCACTGCTAGGCTCGAGCAGTTTGAGCGCGACGTCCACAGGTACGAATTGTCATCTAGTCTCATGCTTGGCGAGACCATCAAGGTCGGGATCGTTCTCCGGCAGCTGCCGGACGGAACGTTGAAGCAACACTTGGTGTTGAACATGGACCGGTTCGACACCTGGGCGAAGATCCGCACGAAGATGGAGTCGGTGCGGCGGGCTCAACAGGCTGCGAGCCTTGGCGCTCGCCCGATGGACGTCGGCACCCTGGCGCTGCTGAGGCAGGTCCCACAGGAGCTCACGAGACAGCTGGCCGCGATAGGCTTCCAGGTCAAAGGCGAGGGCAAGCTAGATGGAGGCAAGGGGAAGGACAAACACCCCCTAACGACCAATTGCCCCATCTGTGACAAGCCCGGTCACTGGAAGAACGACTGCTGGTACAACCCGGCCAACAAGGGGGCTGGGTCTGGCAGGGGATCGCAACCCAAGGGCGGCAAGGGCAAGGACTCGAAGGGCAAGCTCAAGCCGAACAACACGAAGACGTGTTGGAACTGCGGCGAGCTGGGACAAACTTGGGAGGAGTGCAAGAAGCCCAAGAAAGTGAACTCGATCGAAGAGGTCGTGGACGACCAAGGCGGATCCCTAGGACACCTTCTCTTGCCGCTCTTGGCGGTGAATCTCCAGACCGTTTCGTCGGGGAAGGGCCGTGCGATGCGTGTTGGCATCGATTATGGTGCGGCTGTGACGGTCGTGCCCGACTACCATTGCCAAGGGTACCTTCTATGCAATAATACCCTGGGCACCGGTCGGTCCTGCGAGGGCAGTCGTTTGCGAGGATTGTGAGCGCGCGCGTGCAAGATGAAGAAGCCCTTGCTGAGCGTGTACGACATGTGCAAGGCAGGACAAATAGTGGCCTTCGACTTCGACTCCAATGGCAACGACAGGAGCCATCCCGTCCACACGGCGACTGGTGAGAACACCAACTTTCGGCTCAGGAATAGGGCGTGGGAGCCGGATCTGGAGGTCGTGCCGCACGACCAGGCCGAGAAGGTCGCCACCAAGGTCCTGGAGGACCAGACGAAACATCCCAAGACGGTGAGGAGACCGCGAGGTTGCAGGCTGTGTGCCATTCCGAGGGGCAGGCCCCGGGGCCGCGGGTCCAACTCCGACTCAGCCGCCATGCGGGGCGCAGGGCCCAGCGACGCGGAGGGCCCACCCAAAGGAGGACAGCTCGGGGAAGGACACGTCGCTCGAGGTGCACCCCGTCGCGGGCGACCCTGCACTGCCGCCAGCCGCGCCTCGCGAGAGACTCCAGGGGAGCCCGATCGCCCCAGGTGCGGGGGAGGAGCCTCGCGACATGGACGCTGAAGAGCCCGCACTGCAGCCTCGGCGAGCCCCGGCTGAACCTGCGCAGGCGGAGCACGACGCGCACGACGCGCACGAGTGCGCGGGCCACATGCCGCACCGCTCCCGGTGCCGGGCATGCCTGGCTGGACGTGGGCGTGCTGATCAGCACCACCATGCACCATACGATGCCCGCGGGGTACCTGTCGTGGCGTGCGACTACGGCCACCTGGAGCGTCGTGAAGACTGCCCGCAGGGGGAGAGCCCCTCCCCGATCCTCGTCACCAAGGACGGATCTTGTCCCGGGGCTGTCACGGCGGACGTGCTCCCATCCAAGGGGACTGGCGACCCTGCCTTCGTGTCGGCGCTGCTTCGTGCGTATGTTGCTGCCGGCCACCACAAGTTCATCGCGAGGTCGGACGGTGAACCGGCGATCTTGGACCTCAAGGGCCGGGCGGCGGCGACAGCACGAGCACGCCTCAGCATGGACGTCATCCTCGAGGAGACCCCCGAAGGGGACTCACAGGCGAACGGGCTGATCGAGAGTGCCGTCCGCGACGTCAAGGCGAAGGCTCGCACCATCCGATTCGCAGCTCAAGAGCTCCATGCGTCCAGCATCGGACCCAAGCACCCCATACTTCCATGGCTCGTTCGTTTCGCTGGAGACATCATCACTCGAAGACAGCGAAATGCAGATGGCATGACGCCGTGCCAACGCCGAACTGGCTGCGTGTACAGGCGGGCGCTCCCGGTCTTCAGCGAGAAGGCGTTGTACCTGCCAACTGGGAAGCACGACAGCAGCATCCAAGAACGATGGCACAGCGGACTGCTCGTAGGCATCGTGGAGAGGAGCAGCGAGCTCTTCATAGCCACTCGCGACGGCGTCAAGAAGGCGAAGGCCGTGCGGCGGCTCACTGCTGCCGAACGGGTCGACGCTGACCTCCTGGCGAACATGCGTGGGACGCCCTGGCAGCCGATCCCCAGCGTCGGGCTGGAGGTCGTCCCAATGGTCATGTACGCCGACCCCGTGGTGAGCGAGGACGCGTTGCCACCAAGCCAGATCCTGCGCAGCCCGCCCCTGCTGGGCGGCAAGTCTACACACGTCGTCACGTGGAGTTGCAACGGTATGGCTGTGCTGGAGGCTGCGCCGCTGGATGCGACGCTGCGCGTGCGGGCACCGCCGCACGCCCCCACAGCGCCGCCTGCCGCAGCAGGGTCGAGCAGGCCATGATGGCCGACGACGCTGGACGCCTACGGGTCACGGAGGCGTTTCCCAGACGTGGTGACGCTGCGGCTGCGGGTAGCCCCGCGCCTGGCGACGCTGTGGCTGCGGGTAGCCCCGCGCCTGGCGGCACTGTGGCCGCGGGTGGCTCCGCGCCTGGTGCCCCAGCAGTCGCGGGCAGCCCCGCGTCCATGGACCCGGCGGCTGCGGGTAGCCCCGCGCCAGAGGTCCCTATGACGGTCTCCACTCCATCACATACTGTCCTTGCAGCGGGAATCGCCGCGCAATGGCGCCTCGAGGCTGCGGGTAGCTCCGCGCCTTCGGGCAGCGCGCAGGCCAGCGGAAGGGCCGCCGGAGGGCGCACCGCCGCCCAGGAGGGCGCGCCGGGGGCTGACAGGGAGATCGGCGGCGTGGACTGGACCCGCGAGTCGACGCACTTGCTGGGCGAGCCCTCTTCGGTGTGATCTTCGTCTGGCGCATGCCAGACAAACGTCTGCAGAGGTTCTCGGGCCAGGGCGGCCCGCCAGCCGCTCGTCGGCTTTCGACCTCCCGCCCGGCACTGCCACGGACATCCGTACCGGACGCGAGGTCACACGGGCTGCGGAGCGAGGGCGGGCTCGCCAGGCCGAGCAGAGGGAGAAGCCGGCGCTCCTCGTCGGCTCGCCTCCCCACGTGGCCCCTGCTGCCATGCAGGGCCTCGCTCTGGACAGCCAGGAGCTGAAGCAGGCTCTGGCAGGACGGCCTCGCTTACCTTGAATTCGTGGGTGATTTGTACAAAGACCAGATGCAGGACGGCCTGTTCTTCTTGCGCGAGCACCTGGCCTCTGCTGCAAATTTGGACCTTTCGATGGTCCAAGAGATCGTTGGCATGGAGGGCGTTCACACCGTCCTTGGAGATCAGTGCCCCGATGGCCTATGGTCTATTGACCTGTACGGGCCAGCTCTCGTCCAGAGGGCTACCAAATGGCTCACGAATTCTGCGGCCATCGCACGTGCCGTCGGCAGCAGGTGCACGATCCCCAGACGGCGCGCGGAAGCAGAGGCACCACTTGATCGAAAACCCCAAAGACTTGGAGGGGTAAGGAACGCTACCCCTTCAAGCTCGTGAGTGCGATCCTCAAGGCGTTGCGGGAGGAGCTACACGCTAAACACGTTTTGTTCTCATTCGAGGCGGGCGCTCATGTTGATGAGCCCGACGCCTGGGACACTACCCAGAGTGGTACGGCCACGTCGCCGACGCTGTGGCTGGTGTGAAGTTGGACGCAAAGCTTGTGTCCAAGGCCCGCGGCGAGGAGATGGACTTCCTCAGCGGCCTGGGCGCGTACTCCTACGACACCGTCGACAGGTGCATCGAGGAGACAGGGCCACACCCCATATCCACTGGATGGGTCGATGTCGACAAGGGGCAGCCCGACGCACCGCAAGTGCGAAGCCGGCTCGTGATGAAGGAAGCGAGGTATCACGCAAATCTCGACACGAGCGGCGGCAGCAGCTTCAACCAGACACCGCCCTACGAGGCGTTACGGATGCTGTGTAACTGTCAGATGACACCCCTCAGCCAGATGGAGGTCGATTACGTTATCATCTTCATCGACATCACCAGTGCACATCCTTATTGTAAGATGCCCCGCAAAGTCTGCGTGGTGTTGCCGCCAGAGGATCCCAAGGCGGCGGAACCTGACGTATGTGGCTTCCTGGAGCGGAGTCTGTACGGCCTCCGCGACGTCGGACAGTCGTTCGAGCTGCTCGTCCGCGAGACCATGGAGGCTCTCGGCTTCAAGACCGGTCTGTGGTGCGGCGTGGTGTTCTTCCACGAGCAGCAGCGGGTCCAGGCGTACGTGTACTGGGGCAACTTCGTGGCACGGGGATCTCGCGCAGAGGTCCGATGGTTCCACGAACCACTATCTGTCCACATGTGGGCCAAGGTGGAGGGCATTCTCGGTCCAGATCAATCGAGAAGCGACTCCCTGGAGGTCGTCTGCCTCAACCCGGTGTTCCGGTATGTCAGAGCAGCCGGGGACGAGCCTGAGCGCATCGAAATTGAAACGGATGCACGGCACGTGGAGATCCTGCTCCACCAGGCTGGCCTTTCCGCGGGGCGCAGCACGCCCCTCAGCACGCCGGGCGTGGCGGCGAATGACGTGGACGTCGGGGCGCTGAGGCGGCGACATTGTTCAGGAGCATGACGATGAGGGAGACTGCGCGCTTCATGGCGGAACGCTGTGAGCTGGGAGCGAAGATGCTCAAACGTCTGCGTCGCTATCGGTTGGGAGTCCTGCGACTCGTCCAGCGGATGGAGCGGCAGGAGGTGCCGACGTACATGGACGGCATCTCGGATGCAGATTTCGCTGGCTGTTCAAGGACGCGGAAGACCGCGAGCTGCCACGCGATGAAGACGGGCAGCCATACGATTCGCTTTGCGAGTGCCACGCAGAGCGTGATCGCACAGAGCAGCGGGGAGAGCGAGTACTATTCCCTCGTGCGGTGCGCTTCGGCACTCGTCGGCATGGGCAACTTGATGCGCGACCTCGGACGCGAGCTGCCCCTGCGTCTCCCGGGAGACGCGAGAGCCGCGAGCGGCGTGGCTCGCAGGCGAGGTGCTGGGCAAGTACGTCACATCGAATTTGGGACACCGTGGCTCCAGCAGATCACCACTGAGAAGAAGATGCTTCTCGGCCGGAGGCCCGGCAGGGAGAACGGGGCAGACCTCGACACCAAGCACCTGGCTCAACACGGGCTGCGGGAGCGCTTGGCACGTCTTGGCTTCGTCGCCATGGGCGGCCGCTCGGAGGAGTCCCCGCGTGCCTCCATCGCGCACTTGGGCCTCAAGTTGGACGCGGAGGAGAGCGGCGCCACGGCTGCGGCGGCGACGGGATCAGCAGGCGCGTGCGCGGGTTGCGCGGGCAGCTCCGCCTCCGCGCGCGGCCCGGCGGACGCAGGCAGACGAGGAGCCCCAAGAGCGCCGCCGGTGCATCCCCACGGCTTGGAGGGCCGGCGAAGCATGCCTGCGTGCCGCGTGTGTGCATGGACACTCTTGGACTATCCGCGGGCCCTCGTGGGCTCAAGTGCGACGCGAACATCCACGCTTGTCAACTTTGCTTGAGTTTTGCTTGCGCGTGGTTTGAGCTGAGTTCGAGCTTTGCCTAAGCTTTGCTGGAGCTCTGTTTGAGCTTTCTTTGAGCTGTACTTGAGCTTTGTTTGAGCTTTGTTGGGGCTTTGTTAGAGCTTTGTTTGAGCTTGGTCTGAACTTTGTCTGGGCTTTGTTTGAGCTTCAGTTGAGATTTGTTTGAGCTGTGTTGAGTTATGTTGGAGCTTTGTTTGAAGTTTGCCTGTATTTTGTTGGAGCTTTGCTCGCGGTGTGTTTAAGCTCTGTTCGAGCTTCGTTGGAGCTTTGTGTCAGCTTTGTTTGATCTTTGCTTGACGTGTGCTTGAACTTTGCTTGAGCCTTGTTTGAACTTATTTGTGTGTTGTTTGAACATTGATGGGATTTGTGTTGGAATTTGTTCGCAAAGCGGACGAGGCTGCCCGGCACAACACGGAACATTCGCCCATCCGCCCTCTCTGCTTTGTTTGAGTTTTGCCTCAACGTAGTTGGCGCCTGGCAGATCTTTGCTGGAACTTCGTTTGAACTTTGGGGCGAGGCTGCACGGCACAGCACGGGCAGTTCGCCCTTCCGCCCTCTCTTCAGTTTGGAATTCTGGCAGAGGAGACGGCCGGCTTCCCTCCCCTCTCGCTCCCCCCCCTCTCCCCCGCCTCCCCCCCCCGTCCCAACAGGGTGTGGGGGGCGTTCTCCCTCCTCCCCCCCCCCGCCCGCCGGGTCCCGACCTCCCCCCGCCCCCCCTCCGTTTCGGAAAAAGGAACTATGTTTTGCCCCCTCCTCCATCCATCCCGATTCGAACCCGGGGGGGGAGGGGGCTTGACAGTAACCACGGAAAGCGCTCTTTTGGTGAACAGGATCCCGACGCGACCACCTACACACATATCTCTAGATATATCTACAGTATTTGTTTATGTATATGTATATGTGCATGCATGTGCACATGTACATGTAGGTGTACATATATGTATATATATACACGTGTATATGTATGTGTATGTATGTATGCATGCATGTATGCATGTATCGATGTAGGCATGCATGTATGTGTTTATGTATGATGGGGGGACTTTAATGTATATGTGTATGTATACATGCATGTATGCATGCATGCATGCATGCATGCGTGCATGCATGCATATATGTATGCATGCATGCATGCATGTATGTATGTACGTATGTATGTGTGTATGTATGCAATATGTGTGAAGGTCTACCTGTCTGCATGTATATATGCATATGTGTATACATGTTTGTATGTAGGTCTGTATGTATGCATGTATATATACAGTCTAGAACCATCGCGCGCTTCGCGCGCGCTCAAGATCTAGCTCGGCATGATTGGCTAAGTCATGTAATATCATGTTGGTCGCTTCTTGCGTCCAACGACTCCCTTGGAGCCCCTGCGCAAGCCTCGAAATCGTATAGAAAGGGAAATGCGGAAACGCAGCAATCATTCAGCGACTTTCAGGTCTTGAAAGATTTGGGCCCCTCAAAGGCTTCCTGGGTTCTTCTTGGGGAGGTGAGGGGGGTCCGACTTGTGGTCTGTTGTGCAAGAGTAGACTGGGGGCCAAACTTGAAAAAAGAAGAAGAAGGAGTTGTGGGATTTCCATTTTTTGTTCCAGTTCCTTGGCGCTGTTCGGCGCTGTTTTTCCCGGAAAGGGCATGGGCCCAGGGTTCTCTTTTAGTAGGTTTAAAGGACCCCCCCGGTTTTTGCCGGCGAATTTTTGCGCGATAGAAAACGAAGTAAAGTGCTGAATTTCTTTGAAAAAGTGCGTTTCGTGCGTGCCCGCTCGAGGAAAATGCGCCCCCCATCTCGGATCCTCGATAAACAACGGGGTCCGCAGACCCCCGTTTTCCTTCGTAAAAAAAAGAGCGGAGCGTTTTTCGCAGAATCCTCGATAAATAACGGTCTGGAGCCCCGACCGCGACGCAGGAATTCCGAGGATGTATCGCGCGTGCCGCGTCCCGCGCGCAGGAATTTCGAGGATGTCTTGACTAATTCGCTTGTTTAGCGAAGATTCCTTTGGATTTTGACAGGATGTCTCAAGCGAAACGCTTGTTTTTTCAGAATTTGTTGAGGATATCTCGAGCGAAACGCTGGTTTTGCAAAATTGAGGGATGTCTCGAGCGGGAGCCTCGTGGGTGGCCAGAATTGAGAGGATGTCTCAAGCGAAATGCTTGTTTTCACGCCCCGCGCGCAGGAATTCCGAGGATGTATCGCGCGTGCCGCGCCCCGCGCGCAGGAATTTCGAGGATGTCTCACCTAATTCGCTTGTGTAGCGAGGATTTCTTTGGATTTTGACAAGATGTCTCGAGCGAAACGCTTGTTTTCCAGAACTTGTTCAGGATGTGAGCGAAACGCTGGTTTTGCAAAATTGGGAGGATGTCTCGAGCGGGAGCCTCGTGGGTGGCAAGAATTGAGAGGATGTCTCAAGCGAAATGCTTGTTTCCACGTCCCGCTCGCAGGAATTCCGAAGATGCCTCGCGCGTGCCGCGTCCCGCGCGCAGGAATTTTGAGGATGTCTCGACTAATTCGTTTGTTTAGCGAGGATTTCTTTGGATTTTGACAGGATTTCTCGAGCGAAACGCTTGTTTTTTTCCATAATTTGTTGAGGATGTCTCCACTAATTCGCTTGTTTTGCAAGGAATTCTTCGGATTTTGACAGGCTGTCTCGAGCGAAACGCTTGTTTTTTTTCAGAATTTGTTGAGGATGTCTCGAGCGCAACGCTGGTTTTGCAAACTTGGGGGGGTGTCTCGAGCGGGAGCCTCGTGGGTGGCCAGAATTGAAAGGATGTCTCAAGCGAAATGCTTGTTTCCACGTCCCGCTCGCAGGAATTCCGAGGATGCCTCGCGCGTGCCGCGCCCCGCGCGCAGGAATTTCGAGGATGTCTCACCTAATTCGCTTGTGTAGCGAGGATTTCTTTTGATTTTGACAGGATTTCTCGAGCGAAACGCTTGTTTTCATAATTTGTTGAGGATGTCTCAACTAATTCGCTTGTTTTGCCAGGAATTCTTTGGATTTTGACAGGATGTCTCGAGCGAAACGCTTGTTTTTCAGACTTTGTTGAGGATGTCTCGAGCGAACCGCTGGCTTTGCAAAATTGGGGGGATGTCTCGAGCGGGGGTCTCGTGGGGTGCCAGAATTCAGAGGATGTCTCATGCGAAATGCTTGTTTTCACGTCCCGCTCGCAGGAATTCCGAGGATGTCTCGCGCGTGCCGCGTCCCGCGCGCAGGAATTTTGAGGATGTCTAAACAAATTTGTCTGTTTGGCGAGGATTCTTTGGATTTTGAAGAGATGTCTCGGGCGAAACGCCTTTTTTTATCATAATTTGTTGAGGATGTCTCGAGCGAAACGCTGGCTTTGCAAAATTGGGGGGGGGGGGGGTGTCTCGAGCGGGGGTCTCGTGGGGTGCCAGAATTCAGAGGATGTCTCAGGCGAAATGCTTGTTTTCACGTCGCGTGGCGCGTCCCCTGGCACATCCCGTGGCGCATCCATTGGCACGTTCCGTAGCGCGTCCCCTTGGCACGTCCCGCGGTGCGACCCCATGGCACGTCCCCTGGCACGTCGCCTGGCGCATCCCTTGGGACGTTTCGCGGCGCGTCCTCCTGGCATGTCCCCCTGTCGATTAGCTCTGGGGCAGCTACTATGTGTTCAGGCAGCTCGAGCTTCAGATCCAGATCAGTTCGGTCAGGACTCGGATGCAAAGGAGGACTCGATTCACGAGGCTATAAAGCATAATTGCGCCATGGCACATCGCAATTCAGCACGGCGCAGCACAGCACAGCCCTCGGCACGGTACATCAAGATCGATACACTCAGCATTGCAATTTGGCACGTTCCTTGGCACGTTCCGTGGGGCGTCCCTTGGCGAGTCCCCCTGGCACGTCGCGTGGCGCGTCCCCTGGCACATCCCGTGGCACATCCATTGGCACGTTCCGTAGCGCGTCCCCTTGGCACGTCCTACGGTGCGACCCCATGGCACGTCCCTTGGCACGTCGCCTGGCGCGTCCCTTGGGACGTTTCGCGACGCGTCCTCCTGGCATGTTCCCCCTGTCAATTAGCTCTGGGGCAGCTACTATGTGTTCAGGCAGCTCGAGCTTCAGATCCAGATCAGTTCGGTCAGGACTCGGATGCAAAGGAAGACTCGATCCACGACGCTATAGAGCACAACCGCGGCATGGCACATCGCAATTCAGCACGGTGCAGCACAGCACAGCCCTCGGCACGGTACATCAAGATCGATACAATCAGCATTGCACTTGCCCGTCACCCAATCAGGTGTCTTTAAAAACGTTGCCATGCGTTACATTTCTATATTCCTTTCCGGGTTCGTGGGTCGATCATGTTTGTTTGTGCCTCGCGGGTTATGTTAGCTGGGCCCCTAAGGGGTGTGTGCCTTTCCGGACCCCCTGGGGGTTCTGGAGGCCTCCTGGAGGCCTGGAGAGCCGTCGGAAAAGGAGTCTCGGGCTGCGCGGGAGCGTGTTGGGCCATTCTTGACGTTCTGGGGGCTCCTTGAGGTCGTCACGGGCTGTCCTTCGGCGTCTTGGGGACTCCGCAAGAAGCTAGGAGGCGCGGTACTGGCCAGATGTCAAGGGATGTGTGGGATCTCCGAGTAGGAGTCCCAATTTTTTTTTTTTTTTTTTTTTTGTTTTCCCCCCCCCCCCCGCTTTCCTAGCAAAATCCTCGATCTTCGAGGGTTGGAAGTGGGAAAACGTGAGAAGGCGAAACACATTGGAACAACCATTGGGAATCAACGCTTCTTACCCTCTTTGGGCTCTCTCGGGACGGCTCTCGCAGCTCTCTTGGGCTGTTCTTGGGGCCTCGTCGGTGTCTTTTTGAAGCCTCTCAGGGATCGGGGGTGTTTGGGGGGCCTCTGGGTGGTCCTTGAGGCCTCTCGGAGGTCTCTGGAAGCCTCCTGCTCCCGCTCTTGGGCCCATCTTGGGCCTGTTCTGGGGTGGTCTGGGGCTGTCCTGGGCGCCTCTTCGGTAATCTTGGAGCCTTCTTGGCACGTCTCGGGGCCGTCCTGAAAGTCTCTCAGGTGGTCTTGGGGCGGTCTTGGGAGCCTCTTCGGTGAGTAGCCACAAAAAAACATGGACAACAACAGTGAACATCGAAGATTTTGGCTTCTTCGGGCCGTCCTGGGACGCCTCTCAGACCTCTCTTGGGGTCTCTTGGATGCCACCTGGGAGCCTCGAGAGCCGTCGGATGGTTGACTTGGGCTGCTTGGGAGCGTCTTGGACCATCCTTTTGCATTCTCGGGGCTCTCGGGAGGCGTCTTGGGCCCTCCTGGGGCGCTGTGGAAGCTCCCTGGAGAAGCCAGAGAGCGGTACCGGGAACGTCCCCGAGATGCCGCGGGGAGGCGTGGGACCCGGGGCCAGGGGGGGGGGGGGGGGCGGTATGTATTTTATTTATTTATGTATTTATTTATTCATTTATTTATTATTTCTTAATTATTTATTATATAACGTATGGAATAAACTTACAATGTTTTATAGCATCGTATATGCTATGATCCGATATTGTATTAATTTATATCATACTAAATGGCCGTAAATTATATTCCATTACCTCACATCGCATTGCAACACATTATATGGCATTAAAAAACGCTTTTATTTCTATTATAGTATATTATATAGTATGGTGTTACATGGTATTACATTATATGACATTATAACATGTTGTATAACATCACACTACATTCCAGTAGCTTATCTTATTCTACATGCGGCTATATTATATTATATATTACCACGCGCGCGTAAGTTCTCGTCCAAGTCGAAGACGCGCTCATGCGCATCGTGGCCCTCGACTCGCGCCGGTCGATCGTGGCTGTCGGAACGACGCCATGCGCAGGTAGTCGCTGGGCCTCGACTCGCGCCGAGCTGCCGCCTCATCGCCGCGCGCGGCGGCCTGGGTAGGGCGTCGCCGCGCGGCCACCGCGTGCGGACGGGGGACAAGGCGCTGCCTCCTGTCGGCTGCGCGCGCGGCGCCGGCGGCTCCGCTAGCGGCGCGCCCTCCACGGTCGGCGAGACCAGCTCCGGCAATGGTCGCCGGCGGGGACGCCGCCGCGCCTTGCCTTGCCCGAGGAGATCTCCAAGAGATGAATGCGCCTGGGGCCACGATGAGAGACTTCGGGGGGTCTGGGGGCTCGGGAAAAATCTCACACTCGTGGTTGGTCGGCGCGACAATTCAGACAAGTCAGACTCCGCGTTGCCCGTGCTTGTTCCCGCAATAGCCAGAGCTCCACGAGGCGACGGCCGCTGCAGCGCCCAGGCCACTCCGCCGCAGCGCGGCCCCGAGCCTGCCGCGTGGTGCGCCCCTCTCGACGATGTGCATCGGCGCGCCTCAACAGATGCCGCAGCTCGGCGATCGTCTCCCGCTCAGGAAGGAGTGCCCCCTTGCAGATGCGCATCAAACAGTCCTCGGCTTCTGCCGCAGACCCCGCTGCGCCCGCATCTATTTCAGACAGCGGGGAAGGCGAGCGAAATGCAATAAAAGCGCGCAACCAAGAATACTCTGGCCGACACAGTCTCATGTTTTCCTTCGCGTAGAGCACATTTGCCTGCGCCCGTCGTAGAGCCGCCTTGACGGCGTCGCGGGCTCTAGGCTCCGCATTCCAGTCGCCGGGGCCCGCAGTCTGGGCGCTGTTGCCGCGTGGGTAGCGCCGCGTCTGCCGCGGGGACTTCAGGGCTGCGCCCGTGTAAGTGGAGGCGATGGCCAGACTATTCGCCTCGTCGAACAAAGTTTCCAGCCCTGAGATGAACAGTTTGGCCCTCTGCTCAACGCTCGCAGCGCCGGGGTTGCCCGTGCCCCCCGCGGCGACCCAGGAGTAGTGCTCCGCGCGCATGTCAGCCAGCACCCCCCCGATAAGCAGGCGCGAACTGTTCTCGTCCTCGAGCCCTTCCAAGAAATATCGGGCGAGAATGCGCCGTTCTGGGTTGCTCCCTTGGGATTCAACTCCGAGCGACTTGAAGATGATGTTCCAACGTCGGCTGTCCCGCGCCAGGCCCCCCCCCCCCCCGACCGTTGATGCGCTGGGGGGCCCAGCCGAAGTTTTCGACGCAAGCAATCTCTTCTCCCAGCTGATGGCGCTCCGCATTGTTGCGGAGCGCGGCGGCGGGATTAGCAAGAAACGTTGCCAGACTTTGTGGCTTTGTACCCGTCGCCAACGGCTCTTCCGTTATCGTGCCTTCGCTATCTTCCCCCATCGAATTTGAAGGAAGCTTCTGGGCATAATGCGCCCCAAGCGTCCGCCACCGCGCCCTGGGGCGCGGAGCGGGCGTTCTAACAGCCCATGTCAGAACGCGAATTGAACTCTAAACGGCCCATGCTAGAACTCGGGTTGAGCTCGAACGTCCGATATTATATCGACATCTGGGCTCTAACATCCCGTGTTAGATCTCGATTTGAGCTCGAACATCCCATGCTAGAACTTGAGCTCTAGCATCCTGTGTTAAATCTCGATGAGAGCTCTCGCAGTCAGTTTGAGAACTCGATTGGGTTCCCACAGCCAAAGAGAAATCGATTTCGCCGCTAACGCTACAACGCTAGAGCTCAAACCAGGGCGAGAAGGGGGGCGGGCCCGGCCGACGACAGCGATGTCCGCGACTCATCGCCCGGGCGGGGTGGCGGACGGGCCGAAGGCCAGTATAATAAAACGCCAGCTGAGGAAACGTAGTCGTTGCAGCCAGGGGTGCGCAGAGGCCCGCTCCATCGCCGCGCCGTGCCCGCGCCTCGTCTCGCACGTGCCCGCGCAACGTCGCGCCCAGTTCCCCGCCTGCCGTCTGGCGCGCGCGACGGGCGCAGTCCTCCAGCGTGGAAGCCTCGCCGTTGAAATCCACGGCGCGCGGGGCCTCCCGCGCCCCGATCACCCGATCCACGATCCGGGTCCAGCGGGGCCCAACTGTTCATGCCATCCTGCATGGGCGCCGCAGCTTGGAAGAAATTCCAGAACCTCCGGAATGCGCCGCAACGCGGTGCCAATTGCAACTTGGCGCGCGCGGTCGTGGCCGTCCGCAGCTAAACGACAAACGACGCCCTCTTCGAGAGTCCGCTGCGTCACGGGCTTCTCGAAATGCGCCATTGCGGTCGCCGGCCTTCGGCGCTGTTTGGACGACTCCAAAGCTTCGCGGTCGCCCCTGAAGAGCGCATCCCGCCGCGCGTCGAAACTGTTGAAGGAGCTGGGCGTCTCCAAGATTGCACGGGCGGCGACCGCTGCGCGGCAGCCAGGGCGCTGGTCGGCGGTGCGGACGACGACGGGCGCAGGCGCCGCGGCTGTTGCAGCTGTCGCAACTGTTGCGGCCGTCGTGGGCAATGCTGAAACGGGGGCACCCTGCTGCGAAGCGTCCGCTCGAACCCGCTGTTTCCGCGCCGCTTCTGCTGCCTGGTGCTCCATGCCCCGTGCGTTGTGCGCGTAGTTTGCGCGGCGGCCAAACATTGCCTCGGCCAATTGTGGATTGGCAACGAGGGCCCCTGAACGCCAAGCAGCCAAGCACAACAATCATATTGCAAATCTACCACCTGCGCAGCCTATCCAAGTTTCAGCTTTCTGGGTTAGTGGAGTCGTCGCAGTCACAGAGACGCTCTACTTCTCTTCCCGTTTCCAAAATTTGCAAGCGCCGCGCGTCCCGACGTGCATTGGGTAGTTGTGGTTGGCGACGTGCTCCTCCAGGGTTGTGGAACCAGTGTCGAACGTTTCGACTACTCTGCTCGGTGTGGCCTTCGCCTTCGCCTTCGCCTTCGCTGTTGCAGCCACGGCTGACTCGCTGTTGGAACGGGGGCCCTCTTCGGAACCGCTGTTGGAGCCGCTGTTGGGGCCGCTGTTGGAACCGCCGGCCTCGGCAACTCCGTCGGCGTCAGCAACTCCGCCGGCATCGGCAACTCCGTCGGCGTCGTCGGCGTCGGACGAGGCCGCTCTCGACGAGGTCGCAGTGCTCGAGGGGGCCGCTCTCGACGAGGCCGGGCACGACGATGCCGCAGGGCTGGATGGGGGCCGCTCTCGACGAGGCCGCTCTCGACGAGGCCGCAGGGCTCGACGGGGCTGCTTTCGACGAGGCCGCCCTCGCCGAAACCGCAAAGCTCGAGGGGGCCGCATGGCTGGAGGAGGCCGCAGGCTCAGGGTCCGAGGAAACCGCCCTAGCCGAGGCCGCAGGGCTCGAGGGGGCCGCGTGGCTCGACGAGGCCGCGCGGCGCGAGGGACTCGACATGGTTTTGAGCCAAGTGCGATGGACGTTGATCGTGATCAAGATGATGTCGATTGCGGTCCGTAGGACTTGCATCATCACTGCGATCGTCACCATCACCATCACCATCACCATCCCTCATCACTACGATCGTCACCATCACCATCATGACGATCGTCACCATCACCATCACCATGACCATCACAAAAGGGGGGGACTCAACTATCTCAACCCAAACCCGGCCTAGTCCAAGCCAGAGGAGGAGGGGGGATGCGGAAGGGCAGCTCGGGGGACCAATGGCTGGCGTTGGCGTGCCTTTGGCGGGAATGTTTCCCGCCTCGGCGGGGATGCGGCGGCTCGTGCAGATCGCTTGGCAATGGTGGCCTTGCCCCTGGCCCTATGGTACATCCGCCAGCGCAGCGGCAAAGCAAAGATCCTCGGCCCAAGCATGAATGACGAATCATCACTGATGATGCCGAAGGATCTCGCCAACCGCCTGGGCCTGCACAGAAGCGCTCCTCCTGCTCATCTTCCCTCCTCTTCCTCCTTCTCCTCCTCCTCCTCCTCAACACAAGCTCGCTATGCACACTCTTGTCCTCTCTCCATTAATCTTGCGCCGGCGTGCTCCAATCTCTTCCGCGTACTGCTTTCAAACGCTGAATTTCCACTGTTGTTTATTTGATGTTTTTCCCGGAAAGGGCGTGGACCCAGGGTTCTCTTTTAGAGGTTTGCCCCCGGATCTGACGGCTGTAGGGCCGGCGAATTTCTTTTGCGATAAATAGCGAGGTCGCGTAGGGCCGGCGAATTAAAATTTTAGGATGTCTCGAGCGAAGCGCTTGTTTGTCAGAATTTGTTGAGGATGTCTCGAGCGAAACGCTTGTTTTGTGTTATAGATTGTCCTCCTGGGGACCAGAATTTAGAGGATCTCTCAAGTGAAATGCTTGGTTTCACGTGCCCAGGTCTTGAGGATGTCTCGAGCGAGACGCTTGTTTTCACGCCTCCAGGTTGCCCAGGCAGAGGTCAAGCGCCAGGATTTGCTGAGGATGTCTCGAGCGAGACGCTTGGTTTCACGCGTCCTCGTCGCCCAGGCGGATGTCTAGAATGAGGAGGTGTTGAGGAAGTCTCGATCGAGATGCTTGTTTGCACGTGTCCAGGTTGCCCAGGCGGATGCCTATCATGAGGATGTGTTGAGACTGTATCGAAAGATACGAATGTTTTCACGTGTCCAGGTCGCCCAGGCGGATGTCTAACATGACGATGTGTTGAGGATGTCTCGAGCGAGACGTTTGCTTTCACGTGTACAGGTCGCCAAGGCGGATGTCTAGAATGAGGAGGTGTTGAAAACGTCTCGAGCGAAACGCTTGTTCTCACGTGCCCAGGTCACCCAGGCGGACATCTCACATGAAGATGTGTTGAGGAGGTCTCGAGCGAACGGCTTGTTTTCACGTGTCCAGTTCGCCCAGGCGGATGTCTAGCTTGAGAATGTGTTGAGGATGCGTTGAGCGAAACGTTTGTTTTCACGTGTCCAGGTCGCTCAGGCGGATGTCTAGAATGAGGATTTTGACAGGATGTCTCGAGCGAAACGCTTGTCCCCAGGACGTTCCGTCGCGCGTCCCCTTGGCACGTCCCGCGGTGCGTGCCCATGGCACGTCCCCTGGCATGTCGCCTGGCGCGTCCCTTGAGACGTTCCGCGGCGCGTCCTCCTGGCATGTCCCCCTGTCAATTAGCTCTGAGGCAGATACTATGTGTTCAGGCAGCTCGAGCTTAAGATCCATATCAGTTCGGTCAGGACTCGGATGCAAAGGAGGACTCGATCCACGACGCTATAGTGCACAACCGCGGCATGGCACATCGCAGTTCAGCACGGTGCAGCACAGCACAGCTCTCGGCACGGTACATCAAGATCGATACAATCAGCATTGCAACCTGGCACGTTCCTTGGCACGTTCCGTGGGGCGTCCCTTGGCGAGTCCCCCTGGCACGTCGCGTGGCGCGTCCCCTGGCACATTCCGTGGCGCATCCATTGGCACGTTCCGTAGCGCGTCCCCTTGGCACGTCCTACGGTGCGACCCCATGGCACGTCCCCTGGCACGTGCCTGGCGCGTCCCTTGGGACGTTCCGCGGCGCGTCCTCCTGGCATGTCCCCCTGTCAATTAGCTCTGGGGCAGCTTCTATGTGATCAGGCAGCTCGAGCTTAAGCTCCAGATCAGTTCGGTCAGGACTCGGATGCAAAGGAAGACTCGATCCACGACGCTATAGAGCACAACCGCGGCATGGCACATCGCAATTCAGCACGGTGCAGCACAGCACAGCCCTCGGCACGGTACATCAAGATCGATACAATCAGCATTGCACTTGCCCGTCATCCAATCAGGTGTCTTTGGAAACGTTGCCATGCGTTACATTTCTATATTCCTTTCCGGGTTTGCGGGTCGATCATGTTTTGATCGGGACGCTTTCGGCTCTTCGAAACCGGTGCTCCTGTTGCAGCAATCGCCACACTTCAAGATCGGTGCCTCTGGCCCCATCGCGAGCTTCATTTCTACCCATTCCTTCCTCGTCGTTGCCTGCTGGCTCTTTTCTCCTCTTTCGCCTTCTGCTGATCCTCCTGCTCGTCCTGCTTGTCCTGCTCCTGATTCTCGTCATCCTCCTTCCTGATCGTCCTCCCGCTCATCCTCATGCTCATCCGCCACCGCTCCCTCTTACTATGACCCCCCCCTCTTGATTGAGCATCGCACGATGGGAATACTTTGGGTATCGCCCTCTAGGATGCCCCAATCGGCTGGTAGGAAATAGTTCAGCGCAGCGGCAAGGGATGGGTGGGATGGGGGTTGCATGGGGGTCGAGGGCACCCAGCTTGGCCCACTCTTCCCTCCTTCTCTCCTCTCCTCTCCTCTCCTCCTCCTCCTCCTCCTCCTCCTTTTCCTCTTTTTCCTGCTCCTGCTCCTGCTCCTCCTCCTTCGCCTTCGCCTCCGCCTCCTCCCGCCTCCTGCTTAGCTGTTCCTCTCGGGGCCGGGGAGACTGGGTTACCAGCGCCTTCCTTGGGAACGCCAGGCGCTGGCGAGCCAGACTGGCAACCAGCGACACTTTCTTTCGGCTATCTCCACTGCTCGGAAATTAATGGTGTCAACGCATGGGCTCGCGAGTTGGAGGCTGCCGCGGCCGAGAACTCTTTGGGGCCTTCCTGGCGCTCGCCCCCTTCATCGTGGCTATGGCGCAATTCTGGCGGTGGTGGCAGGGGCAAACCGTCCCGCTGAGAATGCGAGAATCCGAATTGCAGGTGCGCCAAAAAACCAGCCGCACGACTGGTTGCGCAAACGCTGCGGAACGATTCGTGGCAGAACTTCTCCTCCTGCCGTGCATGGGCTTCCTGAAGGTGCCTTCCCAATGCTTTGTCAGGATGGTTGGCCTCGTCGTCCTCTTACTACAGGTCCAGTTGGATTCGTCGGTGACATCAAGTTTGACCTGGAGCATATGGTGAGCAAGCACCTAACCCGAGGCCGAGGGCGTGACAAAGGCGCCGATCCTCCTCCGCCTACTGCTCGCGCTCAGAGACCGGGGTCGGCACTAAGCTCGGAGACCGACCCCTCATCTAATCTCGAATTCCCACCAGACCGTCACAAACTCCATTGCAAAAACAGGGCCCTGTCGTGCTATTGCACCTACCGGCTCTGACTACCAATCCCCCCGTGACGGAATGGACAATGCGCCCGCGCCCGACCTACAGGACCCTACGGCGCCACCAAACGGCGGCCCTGCGGAGGAACTCTTGCCCACACGAGGCGCCAACCGCCACGCCGACCTTGCCACCCAGTTCGCTAACAAGATTGGTGCCGGCCGACCGCGCCACGCTCCGTGCTCAGCCCACGACCGAGCCGCCGAGCCACAGGAGTCCTACGACTGCCTGCGCCACCAGCTCTCTAGCTTTACACACCAAGTCCGCACCCGTGCCTCCCAGCAAGGGCTGCTCGTACAACGCCTCCACCGCGCCCGCATCGCCTTCGCGTCCCTCTCTGCCAACCCATCACCTGATGGAGCGGCACCCGTCCTTTCGCTGCACGACCTTCTGAGGACCGCGCATGTCTGAATAGGGCCCCCTAGCTAGCCCTTTGGCCCTCCCTCGTGCCAGCCCGATTCTCCGCGTTGCCACGCGTCGTCGGTGTCTGGCTGCGGGGGCGGGGTACGCCCCGTGTCCCGCAAACCGCTTAGCGGCCTAGCCCTTGTCCCGTGGCCGCCAACTGGGGCTTTGCCGACCTGGGCCTTTTGCGCCGCGGGGCGCCGAGAGACGTGGCGAATCGCCTGCTCAGCACTCCGTCTTTTACCATAGTCGCTTTGCGCCCGGGGGTGGTTGTTTCAACGTCCCCCGTACCCCAAGGTGGGCACCACCGCTAAGCGTGCAATGGCGGCCTTGGCTACCGCAGTAGTCGGCTGTCGACGGGATTGCCGTCTGCTTGTCCGTTCTCTCACGCACTCTCGCAATGTCTAACTCTCTTCCTCCCTCACTCTCTCGCACTTTTTCTCTCGTACCTTCCTCTTACCCTCCCTCTTTCTCCCTCTCTCGCTCATCTCTCTCTCTTCTCCCTCTCCCTCAGGGGGCAGGAGGAGGAGGAGGAGGAGGAGGAGGAGGAGGAGGAGGACGGGGGAGGAGGAGGATGGGGCAGGAGGAGGAGGAGGATGGGCAGGAGGAGGAGGAGGAGGAGGAGGAGGAGGAGGAGAGGAGGAGGAGGACGGGCAAGAGGAGGAGGAGGCAGGAGGAGGAGGAGGAGGCAGGAGGAGGAGGAGGGATGAGGAGGAGGAGAGGAGGAGGAGGAGGCTCGCCTTCTCCTCCCCGCCTGCCGCTACCCCCTTCTTGGAACAGCGGGCCGCGAGACCTCGGCAGACCGCCCCTGGCGGGCGCAGTGTCAGGCCGGCAGGTGCCCGTCGTCAGAAGTTCCGTACGCGCAACCTCTCTCAACGCACCCAGTGGGCGGCGAGGATCCAGCTTCCTCCTCCTCCTCCTCCTCTTCCTCCTCCTCGCTCCTCCTCCTCCTCCTCCTCCTCCCCATCCCTCTCCTCCTCCTCCTCCTCCTCCTCCTTCTCCTCCTCCCCTCTCCTCTCCTCCTCCTCCTCCTCCTCCTCCTCCTCCTCCTCCTCCTCCTCCTCCTCCTGGGGGGGGGCGGGGAAGATGGTAAAGCTCCGGGTGGCGCACGGACTGCCCCCCCAGGTAGTCTCGGCTGGCCTCAACAGGTGTGCCGAGTAGTCTCAGCTGGCCTCAACAGGACACCCGAGTAATTAGTCCAGGGCGGTCTCAACACCTCAACCCTCAGAGCGCCCCGCCGCCAGAGGCGGCGCTCTACTCGGGGGGGCTGTTGAGGCCAGCAGACGCAGCCCAAAGCCTCACCAAGGAAAGAGCCACCTCTGCCTCCGCCTCTGGGAGGCTCCAGGAGGGCCCAAATGTCCGACGACATGACTTTTTCAGTCTTGGGCGGTTTCCTTCGGTTTCGGCCTCTGGGGGTCGCTCTCCAGCCGCGGGGGTGAAGTGGCGGTCAACATTCCGCCCGCAGAGAAAGATACCAATCGCACGGGCCTGGCCAACCCCTGACGGTGCAAGCGAGGGGGAGGAAGCGGAGGAGCCAAGCGAGCCCGTACGACGCACATCCCGGCCCTGAGAGGGGAGGCTGAACGCACGCAGCGACTGGATCTAGGTGCGCGCGTGAGCAGCTGTTCGGAGCCTGCCCGAGACGAGGGGCAGGGTGAGGATCAAACGCTGACGGCGGATACATCGGGAATTTAAGCTGCAGTAGTTGGCCTTGGATAGAAAGGTCCGCGGGGAGAGGTGCAACAACACTCGTAATATTTTTTGCCTGGATACAATGTTTCGCGCGCATGCAATAGTTGCGCGTGGATGCGCAGGTGTATTTTTACACATGCAGCAGCTGGTGCCCGTGCAAAACTTCGTGCCCCCCCGCAACTGCTGCGTACAACTTTGCACGAAATAGTACACAATGACGTAATGATGGGTTGCGCCTCCCACCACCGATCCATCTGCGCCAGACCCACCAGTCCACCTTTGAGGAAATCCCTGAGAGCCAGTGCGTCTGGAGGACGCGCCGGGCGCCGCCGCCGCTCGGGTGGAGGGAAACCGCAATTAACGCGCAAGCTCTTCGAGGCCCGCGCGGAAAGCAGAGCATTTATGTTTGTGTACAGTGGGGGCCCAACCTCAAGAAACCTCCCACAATAAGCCCAGCCCTGAGGCCCCCAGGGCGGCGATATTTTTTTGGTATAGGAGCGTCGCGCCTTCCGCAGCAAAACCATCGAAACCCCAAAAACCCAAGGCACCATGGAGGTAAGTAGGGTTTTTTTGGTTGGCATGGGCTTCCACTGTATATTTTTTCAAATGTGCAACGCTCCGGGGCGCGCCTGGAGCGGCTCTGGGCCTGCCCGGCCTGTGGACTTGCCTGCGGGCCCCTTTGGATGGGGTGAGGGCGGGGTGCGATAGAGGCCATTGGGGACCTCTCTGGGGCACTAGGTCTGGCCGAAATCAGGGACAGGACAATAATGATGCTATGCTACGATTGGTGCAGGATGCGTTCCAGGAGCTCTGGAGCACCCATCGGCGGAGAAGAAGGGAGGATGGATGAGAGGGGGGAGGGCAAGTGGGGAAGTTTAGCTGAAGAGCAAAGGAGAGAATGCTTTGGGGGGATGGGCAGAGCCAGAGTAGGAAGGAACGGAGGGAGAGCAGGGGGAGAATATAGGGATGCGGAGGAGGGGGGAGCGGACGAAACCTGGCGGGCAGGTTCGTCAGCTTACGTCTAGCCCGGCCGCGCGGCTCCTGGGCGACTCGGGGCGTGCGGAGCGGACCAGCAGCCGTCGCAGTACTTGTAGGAGGAGGCGAGGATCTCGCTGTTCTCGGAAACGCTGATGGCGAACATCTCGGGGTCCGCCTTGAGGTCCGACTGAATCTCGTCCGACGGGGAGGATCCGACATCGGAGTAGCCAAAGCACGTGGCGTCGGTGGCGAGGTCCTCCAGCGACGCGCAGATGGACGAGTCCTGGATGCCGATCATGTCCATCGGGTCGTCGTGCGGGGGTCTCCTCAGGTCGTTGTGGAGCTTCTGGACGCTGACCGTCTGCAGAACGATGAGGTCGGGCACGTCTGTGAGCGTCTCGTCGTCGTGCATGGGCATGGCCAGGGCATCGTCCATGTGCTTGTCGGAGCCGACCTCGGGCACGAATGTCATGTTGGAGTCGTTCTGCGCGTCGCTGGCGATTGTACGAGGATGTCGCCGCACTCGATCTCTGAATTGTTGGCGCTTCGCAGGGTGAGGTAAGCCGTGAGCTCGCTCATCATCGGGACTTGATCTGCGAGCGGCGTCTGCAGCTGGCTCTCGAAGCTGCTTATCTGGATCTCACCGTTGGCGAAAAAGGAGTGCATGCTCTTCCTGTTGCGTGGTAGCCCCACACGGCTGGAACTCTGCATCCGGATGCAGTCCGGCGCCGAGACGGCGAAGGCAGGCGCGCAGAAAAACGCGGCATCGGCGTCCATAGGCACGGCAGGATCAGCATCCAAGTGCTTGACATTCGAGGTGTGCACGGAGGTTGCCGTTCATCAGCGCACTCTGCGGCAACACGGTGGGAACGCCTGAGAGCATGCTGAGGCTGGCCTTGGGCTCGCTGTCGAGGGCGAGCTAGCTCGTGAGCGGAAGTTGCAGCTGGTCCACGATGCTGGTGCCCTGGAGCTCGGCCGCAGTCATGATCGCGGGCATGCCCTACTTGCGCGCGGTGTTCAGGTCAGAAACCTGTTTGTGGAAACGATCGGCAGCACGACGGTCTTCACGTCGTTGTTGCGCGCTTGCGGCAAGTGCGGACTCCAATTTTGCAGAAGCCGACCGCATCATAGCCAGGGTGGCCGACGTGAGGGGAGCAGCCTCGTCTTGAGAGCGCCCACCACCAAAGCCATCCGACCGCGCGGACATGTCAACGGAGTCGGCGTAGAGCTGGTTCTTCGCAGAAGGCGTGAAAAAAGGTGCAACGTCAGCGTGACGAACCCGGCTGCCACCGCGTACAGCTGTCGACACCTTTCATGCGGGACAGGCTGGGTGGAGTCACCCTTGGGCTTGAACCTCATGGTGGTCCATGCTTTGTGCGTGCTGGCGTTGCGGTTCTTGGCGATGTCCCGCATAAACTGGCACTCATGCGGCGATAATCGGTCAGAGTCGGAGGCGTCCTCGACAGTGTATGTACTTCGAGGTCGTGATGAAGGCGAAAATCACGATAAGCGTGTTGCGCACGGTGTTTCGAGGGCTGGGCGATCTTGTCCATATGCGTGGCCAAGCCAGAGCGCGCCGTGAAGGGCAACAACAACATTGGTGGCCATGGCGTAGACTGAAGAGGCCATGTTTGTGTCCCGTTTCACGCAGGGCAGCGAGGAGAGGCTCATCCATCTGAGTGGAATTGGAAATGAAGAAAACTCGCAACTGGCTACCTTGGGCCAAAATGGCTACGGATGGGGAGGATGGAGCAGGAGGAGGAGGAGGAGGAGGAGGAGGAGGAGAATTCGAGTAACTATTGTGGGACCTCGCCCAGCAATCGGGTTTTCTGCACGCCCCGTTTTCTCTCTGGGGAGGCTGGCCAGACTCTCTTCCATGGTTCCCCGCCCCCCTGCGTCGTGCTGGACAGGATTATAATCACCCGTGCACGGCAACCTACTGCTAGGCGTTCCTGCCCCCCCTCTCCCTGCCCCTGCCTCCGTCCGCCGCCTCCGTACGCAATCCCGTTGTTCCTGTTGCCTCCTCTCCTCGCTCCTGCCCCGCTCCCGTCCCGTGATTGCTCGCACCACCCTTGGCCCTCTCTCCACAGTTCGACAACATTGGTGCTACTCTCCTCTCTCCACTGATGTTGCGCCAACGTGCCCCCGCCTACTTCGCATAATGACTTTGCACACGTAAGATGTCGTTGTCCTGCCTTTCAACAATTCATTTCGGTCGGAACGTTCTCGGCCCCTCCGAAAATGGTGCTCCTGCTGCAGCAGTCAGACCTCAGACTCGGCGCTCTGCTCCCGTCGCTCACAAAAGGCGCTCTTGGCCCAACGCGGGCCACACAAACCAACTTCACCTCCTCGCCCGGTCCCTCCCGCGCTGCGCGAGAGCTCAGCACGCCTGGCTGTTCCCGCCCGGCTCGGCCCCCCCGCTCGCTCGCCCTGCGCCACGACGGTCCCCCCTGCCCCCCCCAACACACAAACACACACACACACAAACACACACACATACACACATACACACAACGCACAACACGCACAAACACACACAAACACACACACAAGCACACACACACACACCACACACACACACACACACACACACACACACACACACACCACACACACACACACACACACACACACACACACACACACACACACACACACACACACACACACACACACACACACAACAACACAAACACACACAAACACACACACAAACACACACATACAAACACACACACAAAAACACACACACACACACAACTGCACAAACACACACATGCACAAACATAACCACACACAAGCACACACACAAACACACAACAGCACACACGACCACACAAAAGCACACACACAAACACAAACACACAAACACAAACACAAACACACACACACAAACACAAACACACAAACACACACAAACGCACACAAGCACACACACAAGCCAACACACACACACACACACAAACACAAACACACAAACACACACACACAAACACTAACACACAAACACACACACACACACACACATTTTTACGTCGGCGGCTAGGCAGACTCGCTGCGCTGGCGATGGGGCGTAATGGGATGCACGATGCGCGAACGAAGCCGTAATGCACGGGGAAGGGAGAAGAGGCCCCGGCGCGGGCAAGGTACCCGCACGCACGCACAGGAGGCCGCCAGGGGCAGGCACGGACACCCCGATGGCCTGGATCCGCTGAGAGGTGCGCGCGCCATCGCCTCGAGTGCGTGGTATCGGCCTCCTTCTCCTCCACTCCCCCTCCACCGCCTCCTCCTGTCTCGTCCTGTCACCTGTCTCCTGTCTTCTGTTCCCTGTCCCCTGTCTCCTCCTTCTCCTCCTCCTCCTTCTCCGCCTCCTCCTCCTCCTCATCCCCCTCCCCCTGCTCCCGCCTGGCCGCGTCTGGCATCCCTCTGCGGACGCTCAGCCAGCGGGCCCGTAACAAACGAATCCGTTTAAAACTACATGAGTGGCTGGCTGGCTCAGTAGAGCCGGGCACGACGAGCCAACAGAGCGGAGGGGAAGGATGGTGATGGTGATGGTGGTGGTGATGCTGATGATGCTGATGATGCTGCTGCTGCTGCTGCTGATGATGATGATGATGATGATGATGATGATGATGATGATGATGATGATGATGCTGATGACTATGGATGATGACGGGGAAGAGGAGGAGGACGAGGAGGAGGAGGAGGAGGAGGAGGACGAGGAGGAGGAAGAGGAGGAGGAGGAGGGGGGGATAAAGAGGAGCAGAAGGTGGAGGAGGAGGAATAGGAGAAGGAGGAGGAGAGGAGGAGGAGGAGGGAGGAGGAGGAGGAGGAGGAGGACGAGGAGGAGGGGGCGAGGGGAAGGAGAACGACCAGGAGGGAAAAGATGACAAGGAGCTTCAGAAAGGAGGCGGATGCTCTGTCTCGGCAGCCGCAGCAGACTCGAGGACGATCAGGGAGGAAGGGATCGGGAGGATGCGGGGGACGACGGAGAGCGTGGCGAGATTCGGTGCAGGCGGCGGAGGGAAGAGGAGGAGGAGAAGGAGGAAGAGGAGGAGGAGGAAGAGGAGGAGGAGGAGGAGGAGGAGGCGGAGGCGGATGAGGGAAAAGGAAGGAGGGGGAGTCGCTCGTAAGAATGGGGCGCGCACATGTGTGATGGCCTAGAACAAGAAGCCCCGCCTCACGCCAGAAGATCGTGAGCGCACCTTGCCGCTGCCTCTCCTGCGCACTCCTTTTGGGGAGGAGCGGAAGGGGGAGAACGGGCATCACGACAACACCGCGCCTCGACCGCGCAACCAGAACCGCCAGCGCAACCAGCCGCTCGCGCGCGCGACGAGCGCGGCACCCCTCGGTGACCGCTTCCATCTCGCGCCCACGAGTGCGAAGCACTGGCGGGGCGGCACCAGGCCATCGGCATCGAGCAAGGACGGCGCGCCCGCGGTGCCCGCTCTCGAGAAGCAGGAGGCCCCTCGTCCGCACCGCGTGTGCACCCCCGCCGTGTTGGGCATCGTTTTTTTTTTTTTTTTTTTTTTTTTTTTTTTTTTTTTTTTTTTTTTTTTTTTTTTTTTTTTTTTTTTTTTTTTTTTTTTTTTTTTTTTTAATCTTAATCCTCCGCCAGGGCCAGATCTATCAGGACCGACTCGGGTCAAAGGATCGCATCGGAATGCGTCGGATCGGGCCGCCTCGGCGCGGAATCGAGATCGAACCGGATCGGCTGTGCCAAGATGCACGGCAGCGCCATGGAAGCATCGGGCTGCGAGATCGCCGGAGTGTCGGATTCGCATCGGATCGAGCCGGCCAGACTCGCGATCGAGTCTGATCAATCTAACCCCTTCCGTCGTGGGGGGGATGTGGCGCCCCCAGAGTTCTCGGCTGGCTCGGCCGCGCCAGCGCAGCGGCAGAAAAGCCGTCTCGATCCTGGGCAACCGACTCCTCCTCCTCCTCCTTCTCCTCCTTCTCCTCCTCCTCCTCCTCCTCCTCCTCCTCCTCCTCCCTCTCCTATTCCTCCTCTCCACTCATCCTCGCCTCCCCTGTCTCTTCCTTCCCTCTGGATGAGCACAGCCGTCGCGGCGCACCTCGGCCAGACACTCACGGCCGCGAGCCCTCCCAGACGCGCGCCGATTATTTTTGGAGGCTCGCCGGCCCCTGGCTCGATCCCCTTGCGTCAAGACGCATCACTTCTCATCCTGAGAAGAGTTGGACGGTCCCAGGGACCAGGGAAAGGTCCTGAGAGGCCCAACACGGCGAGAAACCTCTGGCGTGATCTTTTCGAACCGAAGCAAAGGTTTGGGTTTCGCGCCACTCCCTGGCGACTCCCGCATTGTGGCAGACTGCAGCGGGGCCCTTCATCTCATCGAGGAGAGCGAGTCGCCTCAAGAACCTGGAAGCAATCGGCGCGGCAGATACCGCTATATTTCTTCACGCGTGCTCCATCGGGCGTGTTCGGTCGCTTCCGCAGTGGCACACGATTCCAAACCTGAGATTGACGCGCACCCCTCAACATGGAGGCCTGTTTCGCAGTCGGGCTCCGGCTGCCACAAAACTACACATACAAGATGACCGTAGCAAAGGTTGCAACAACACGAGTGGTTCCCATATCGGTGCTGTCCAGCAGCAGACTAGGAGGACAAACAACGCCTCCTCGATGTTCCTCTCCGCCCTCCGCAAAGACACCCGGTATATACAGCTACCTTGAGTGTCAAAATGCCACCAAGCTGCGTGAACTTCAAGGATCTAGTAGCAGCGCGCCCCGCGTGTACCGATCATACATACGACCAGGCCGAATCTGCTCGAGGAACAGGAGGGGAGACGACGATCCTGATGATGATTCTGCTGATGGTGCTGATGATGCTGATGATGCTGATGACGATCAGACGGTCAAGAATCCAAGCTCGAAAACCACCCGCACCTCCCTCCTCCCTCCTCCCTCCTCCCTCCTCCCTCTTCCCTCCTCCTCCCTCCTCCCTCCTCCTTCCTCCCTCCTCCCTCCTCCCTCCTCCCTCCTCCTCCTCCTCCTCGTCCTCCTCCTCCTCCTCCTCCTGCGCATCGCCCGCAGCGTCGGGCCCGTGCCGTGCCAGCGACACCCGCGAGGTCCTGTCCGTCTCGAGAGCGCCGTCACCGTCACGTCAGCGGCGGCCCATCGCCGCCGCGTGAAAGAAACGTCTCGAAGGATTGCAAAACAAGGAAGGATTGCCAAAAAAACCCGGATTGCAAAAAAACGAAGGATGGCAAAAAAACACAGTTTTTTTTGCAATCCGTTTTTTGTTGCAATCCTTCGTTTTTTTTGCAATCCTCGCGCAACCCAGGCGGCGGCTGCCAAAATGAGGCAGCCGACGGGAAGACCGTCCAAATTGGAAGCTCCACTCCACCACGAACCCCCGAGCATTCGAGATGCCGTTTCTCCGCCCCCTGATGAATCACCACGTTTCCCACACGTGCTGCGGGTGCCCCAATTCCTCTTGGCACCGCGCTGCGAGCAATCCAAAATTTTGGCCACCGCCATACTTGGATTGTTGCCCCTCGCCGCCTCCACCCGTCGGTCGCCCCATTGGTCGAGCCCGCGCTGTCGTGTGGGCTCCCGAATGCTGGCTCGCCTGGGCGACGAAAGATATGAAGAGCATTTGGGCTCAAGCACAACGCCTCGTGCTCGAATCGCCGCTTGAGCCAAAATGGCTTGCTTCAAAATGGCTACGGATGACACTGATGAGGAAAGGGGGGGAGAGGAGGATGAGGAGGAGGAGGAGGTGGAGGAGTTGGAGGACGGGGAGGAGGAGGACGGAAGGTCGGGCAGTTCTGATAATCCAGTATCCATCCACGTGCACGTGCGTATGGGATAGGCACAACTGTGTATGTATGTATGCTTGTTTGTACATCTGTGTATATATATACATATGGAGAGATAGAGAGAGAGAGAGAGAGAGAGCACGAGAGCAGGAATGTGAAGATGAAACAAAGAGATAGACACAGAGAAACGCCAGGCTCGGAACTGTACGCCTCCAAAGCCCGGCCAAAGGCAGACTCGAGGCAATGCTGTCTCGTCCCACTCCTAATGTACGCTGCGCGCGCCGAGGCGCCGACCGCACTGGAACTACACTGGCGCCTGCCATGGCGTGCCAAGTCCAGCGGAGACCGCGAGAGTGCTCACACCGTTCACGAGAATAGCTCTCCCTCCCTCGGCTATACGCAAGAATGACCCTGGGTAAGAGTGACCTTTGGTGCGCGTCTTTTGGGGGGCCGCGGGGAGACCAAACCTGGGCGCGCAAGCCGGTGCTGACGCTTCGTTTTCAACCATCTGGGGACCCATCTGTGCCCGCACCAGAGGTCACTCCGGCGAAAGGTCACTCTTACGTCTAGTCGGCTCCCCCTTTCTATCCCCCCCCCATCCCTCACCCTGTCCCAGTCAGCAGGGCAGTATACGCTACCCCCAGGTCAGTGTGAGACCCCTCCCCTGGCATCCACCACCGTCGTGAGAACGCACGAAGTGGCGAATGATCACGACTAGGCTTTCGAGAGCACCTTTATTAGAAATTCTTCGAGCAAGGTCGGTGCGTGAGGATCCCTATGGTCGAAACGAATGCGAAACCGCCCGTCACGACTCCTCCATGAGGGCCTTTCCCCTTCACAATCGGTCCCCGCACCTCTCCTGGTGTGCGATCTGACCAGGATTTCGAAAGGAATCTAGCCGTGGCGATGAGGCCTCCCAACAGGCCCAAACATGGAAACATCAAAATCCTTCTCCTCTCACTCCTCGTCGTCGGTCTCTCCCAATCCTCCAAGTCCTCTTCTTCTCCTGCCTCTTGCAGAAGACTCCGAAAGCCTCCAGGGGTCCCCAGAGGCTGCCCGAAGCCTTCGGCGACCCAAGAGCGCCCGAAAAATCTCGATCCTCGATCCCCGAACCCAGGATCAGTCGGCACCAGATCGGGCGGAGTCGACACCGAATCGCATAAGCTGCGCCAAACTGCGCGACAACTTCGCGCAATTACCTGGCCGCACCCGATCGCCGGACCATCGACATCGAGCCGAGCTGGGCCGAATCGACTCCGAGATGACCGATCGGATCGAAACGACCCCTGGAACCTCGATCCTCCTCCCTCCCAAACTGCTGCGCCGCTGGACTCGGTGGGGGTCGCGTGGTCGGCAAGACACCCCGGAATGCAGCAATGGCCGGCTGGAGGGAGAGGCTGGCTGCGCGGGGGCAAGGACTGAAGAGTGGCAGGGAGGAGGGGAGCAGGAGGAGGCGAGAGAGAGAGAGAGGGGAATGCAGGACGAGTCTTTTGGGGCTCTACTCTCGCAGTCGGCGGGCCACGCCCAGTCCACGCAGCAACCTTCTGTAGGTCGCTTGGCCCCGCGGGGCCGCTGCCGCGTGCCTCTGCCGTCCGAAAGCACGCGCCGCGGCGGAGCGGCTGGGGGCCAAACCATTCTCCAGGGCCTGGAGGTTGTACGCCCCGGAGCTGCCGGGCGCGTGCCAGCAGACGTCCCGCAGAAGGCCAAGCCGTCAGGCGGCTGCCGCCCCCTATCCCGTGAAGTACCAGTGCTCGCTCGCCTTCCAGAATCATGCGTTGCGCGACGGGTGAAGCGGCCGAGCGCGCTGGGGCTGTGGCGCTACGAGCCTGTGGCCCGCCGCAATCTAGAGGCCTCCTAGATGGGGTCGGAGTAGATGGGGTCGGAGGGTGTGTCCGCATCGCCGATACAGCGGCGATGCGGCTCGATGTGCGGCCCCAGTTTCTGCATGGCTGCCGCGCTGGCCGAGCGGGCGTGGCGCCGAGCGGCTGCGCACGGGAGCGGCGGCGGCCTG
Organism: Prorocentrum cordatum; assembly: GCA_963575745.1. NCBI lineage: Eukaryota > Dinophyceae > Prorocentrales > Prorocentraceae > Prorocentrum > Prorocentrum cordatum. The sequence goes on along the minus strand of CAUYUJ010018160.1, from coordinate 84,883 downwards.
GAGGGTGGCATGCCCTCCCAGTCGCTCACGAAGGGGCCCCGCGGCTGGCTGCTGCTCTCCAAGCCTCGTTGCCCGGGCTTCTATCGGCTTTGCGAAGGCGGCCGAGGAGGTCTCCGAGCTGGAGAGGTCCCCCATCATCATGCTGTCGTGAGCCGTCACATCGTGACCCCCGCGTCCGTTGGCAAGTCGACGATCGTGCTCCTGTAACGCTTCTCGCGCAGCCCCTCGTCCTGAGAATTCGTGCCCTGCTCCATTGCTACATCGAGAGAAAGCGCTCTGGCGATCCTTCATGATGGCTGCGTGGCTCCATCGCCCCGCAGCGAGTCGCCCACTGGGAACTTGTGATTCCATGGCCGCGCCCTCCCTGCGCTGCCCCTTGCGAGCCCATAGCTCTGCGGGACGGGGACTCGCTTTCAAGCGCTTGGCGTTGGACGCCGTGCCGATGCTCGCCCGGCAACGGATAGCCCGACTTCCAGCGGCTCCAGCCTTTCCGTCTTATTTGTCCAGCCCTAGCGCTCGACTGCGATACCAATGCAATGGTGTCTGTGCGTCTCACCAGCAGCATGCCGTTGCAGAGCACCTTCATGTACGCTCCTGATCTGGCATTGGCTCCTCGAGCCCAAAATCGTGCTTGCCCTTTGCGGTCTCCGTGCTCGCGTTCAGCGCCAGGTCCCGCAACTCCAACGTGGCCGCGTCCTGCAGCGCCTCTCGTTTCTTTGGGACCTAGCATACGTATCTCGCCGCCATGCCGACATCCTCGTTGGTGTGCTCCTTGTGCTTCGCGGTCGTGCTCGGTGGGGGAGACCGTCGGCGCTGCGAGTGCCACTCCTCCCGGAAGATCTCTCTCGCCAAGGCCCCTCCTTATTTGCCTGGCAGCTGCCGCCGTCGTACCCACTCCTCAGCCTCCAGTGGCAGCGGTCAGACCCCTCCCCCTTCTCGGGGCGCCCCCCCCCCCCCCCCCTATACGTGGCAACGGAGCGGCATCGTGCCGCCAGGGTGGAGCTGTTTGGCAATCTCGTCCTGCGCCTCCTACGCAGCTGAGCATCGCTCCTCCCTGGGGGCCGCGCGACGCCGAAGAAGCTCGCGACGTCGGCCCCCCCATCGCGCGTCGGTCAAGCCTGTCTCTTGTAGCGTGACGTACAGGCCTCTGCCGAGCATCCATCAGCAGCGTCTCCAGCATCCCAAGGTGCCCGTCAGGCGCGCCATCCTCCGCCAACGCCCCCAGTTGCTCTGAGTGTGCGCTCAGCCACTCCGCAAGGTCAATCAAGATCTCGGGTTTCATTGTCTCTCGCGTGGCCGCGTACACCATCGCCGTCGGGTCACACTTAGGTTATGATTTCTCGCATGATTCGTCCGTCGTGTGATGCCGGCACCAGACTTCCAGCAGCAGTGGTCTCTCACAGGCTGCGCTGTGGCTCCGGCGCCTTTGAGAATGCGCGACCTGACTACGCACTCCACGAGCCCCAGAAGGTGGGCTCATGAGTCGATTGGAATATCGTCGGTGCCGCCCTGTGCTGTTCAACTAACAGCTCGCGTATGCTCTCGCCCGCTCCTCCCCGTCGGCGATCGCGCGTCGCAGGTGGGCCCGCGCCGTCACTAGACATGGCGCGCCACTCGCCGTCCGCCTTAAAAATGCCGATGCCGTCGTTCTTGTCCGCGTAAAAGAGAGGCAGTGTGCGCTGCTGCACGTTCATCCGGATCTGCTTCAACTAGGCCGTCAGCAGGCGCACGGCCTCTCTGTATGGCCCACATCGGACTCTGCTCGCAGAGCTGCGTTGGGGTAGTAGAGCACCCTGAGCGTCACGTCCATCATGCCCTTGTACACGCGGAGCGTCAGAGCGCGCCCATCCACCCCAGGTTGAGGGCCCCACGTGCGGCGAATGCGTCCTGGATGCCCTTCGCCAGCATGATTGCGCTGCCCGCGCGGCGATTCGTCCACGCCCCCTGGTGGAACGCCGCCTCCACAGTGAACTTGCCTTCGACTCGCTTGCGAAGCACTCGTCCGCCACGCCAATAGCTCGCCTTTGTGCTCACCAGCGGCAGACGGGGACGCCAGCGCCAGCTCCGCCAAGCGCGTGGCCGAGGAGGCGAAGAGCGAGTTGCGCCCCACCAGGCGCAGCACTTGCGACTGCGCAATCGCGGCGAGGCTTTGCCCACCGCCTCACAAGCCTTCAGCGAAACGCACGGTACGCAACTCGGGTGTCGTCGCCCCGCGAAGGATGCCACGTGCTTGTGCAAGCGAGGCTTCCAACATCATCAACACCATCACCGATCATCATCGACACCTTTAGCACCAACATCCTCATCGTCGTCGTCGTCCTTATCATCATCATCATCATCATCATCATCATCATCATCATCATCATCATCATCATCATCAACATCATCATCATGACCACCATCATCAGCATCAACATTCCCACCATCTAAACCGTCACCGTCACTGTTACAACCACCATCATCATCAACATCATCATCATCATCATCATTAGCATCAGTATACATCACCATCACCATCACCATCACCATCACCATCACCATCACCATCACCATCACCATAACCATAACCATCACCACCACAACCACCACCACCATCATCATCATCGTCGTCGCCATCACCATTATCATAATCACCATCACCATCATCGCCATCACAATCACCACCACCGTCACCATCATCACCACCATCATTATCATTACCATCATCGAGATTGTGACCGTGATCGTGATGACCATCATCGCCACCATCACCATCACCATCACCATCACCATCACCATCACCATCACCATCACCATCACCATCACCATCACCATCACCATCACCATCACCATCACCATCACCATCACCATCACCCACCATCACCATCACCATCACCATCACCATCAACACCATCCTCATCACCATCCTCTTCACCATCATCACCATCACCACCACGATCATCATCACCACCATCATCATCAGTACCAACATACTCATCACCATCAATCCGCCGACGCTGTCGGCGTGTGGAAGAGGCTGTTCCATTTGACTCATCGTCGTCGTCTTGGTGGTCGTTGTCGCCGTCGTCGTCGTCGCCTTCGCCGCTCCCCTCCCCTTTCCCTATGCCCGTCAATGCTCCCCCCACTTTCACCGGGCCCTCCTCCTCGAGCGCGCCAGCCACAGCGAAATGGAGCAACGTTGTAGTTGAGTCGAAGGGAAGCCCCTTCCCTTTAGTCCCTTCCCCGCCGAGAGGGGGGGGGGTCCGGGAGGGGTCGCCACCCGGATACGACTCCTCCCCAGGCGGTTCGGGGGTCCAGAAAAGCTCCATGACGCAGCAAAAGTGCCCCAAGATGCCCCCAAGACGGTCCTCGAGGACCCCGAATCGCCGAAGTATCAGTCCAAGTCGCCAAAGTAGCCTCCAGACAGCTCAAAAGGTTCCCCAAACGCCCCATGAGGCCTCCAAGAGGACTTCCAAGAGGGGCCCAAGAGGCCTCCAAGAGAGCCCCCAAACGACCCAAGAGGGCCCCACGACAGCCGAAGTGGCCCCCAAGACGGCTCCAAGAGGGAGCCCAGACGGGGGACCTGAACGGTCATTTCGAGCCCTCGGCCTGAGAAGTTCCCAGGAGGCCCTCAGAGGCCCCTAAGAAGCCCCCTAAGAAGCCCCAAGAGACCCCCAAGAGACCCCCAGGAAGCCGCAAGAGGCCCCCACGAGGCTCCCAAGCGGCCCCCACGAGACTCCCAAGATGCCCCCAAACTACCGCCAAGAGGCCCCCGAGAGCGCTCGTCGTCGTCGTTGTCGCCCTCGTCGTCGTCATCGTCATCGTCGTCGTCGTCGTTTTCGTCGTCGTCGTCGCCATTCAGGGTCGGCGGCACCGGCCGTAAGGCCTTCGCAATAGTCATCATCAATTTCATCATCAGCATCAGCATCAGCATCAGCATCAGCATCAGCATCAGCATCAGCATCAGCATCAGCATCAGCATCTAAATCATCATCATCATCATCATCATCATCATCATCATCATCATCATCATCATCATCATCATCAGCATCATCATCATCATCATCATCTTCATCATCATGTTCATTATCACGTTCAGCATCATCATCATACTCCGAATCTTAATCATAATCATAAGCATAATCATCATCAGCATCATCCTTATCATCATCGAGGCTACGGATCGGAGGCAGCAACGAGGGGGCGGGAAGGCAGTCTATGGCCGGCCCCCTAAACGTCAGGGCCCTACCAAGCGCTGGCTGGTCCACGTGCGATCGCCACCGCACCGGGGGCGTCTCAAAAGAGCGACCCGTCTGTAACCGGGCAGCCAGGACCACACGCCGCCCAAACGAAAAGTCGAAAAGGAGCCCGCGCTTTTCCTTCTCTTCACCCACCTCCTTCCTCCCTCACCTCTTCCTTTCTCCTCTCTCTCCTCTCCTCCCCCTCCTCCTTCTCCTCGTCCTCCTCCTCCTCTTCCAGTCGCCGTTCCAGCTCGAGGGTCTTGGGTGCCGTTGCCAGGCGCGCTGACCTTCGGGCTCCAACGTAGGCCAGCTGGCCTTCCAAATCGCACGTCCGATTAGAATCGGTGCCCCCCAGCTGTCCATCATCTTCGTTGTCATGGTCTCCACTCCTTCACATTAATCTTCTGATCTGGTTGAGACGAAGAAGCTGCGCGGGCAAAGAGAACTGCGGGAGAGGCCGGCTGCAGCCAGGGGCCTAGAGCTTGCGTAAAATTTGAAGCACATCTAATTAATTACTTCAAGCGTTGCTTGATGTGACTCGTCAGACTTTGACTCAGCAGGCCGCACACACACACACACACACCTCCTTCACAATATACAAATATGTGCGACCATGCGTGCAATCATTCCCTGTCATGCTGATGCAAGCGCCACCGAGAACGACCGAGCGGAGTGGTGAACGCATTTGTCGCATGATGATGCAAGGTTCGCCATTGCACGCCTGAAAACGCCTGCTGGTCCTGCGAATCGTCCTAATCCTCATAGTCGTTGTCGTCGTCGCCCTTCTCCTACTCCTGCTCCTGCTCGTCCTCATGCTCGTCCTCCTCGTTATCTGTGGGCGTTAACGGCCAGGGAGCCCGCACTCAGAAGGCTGCTTCGGAGCTGCTGAGTACACTGGGGGAGGAGAAGGGAAGAGAGGATATGTGAGAGGAGGGGAAGTTTTGTTTGTTAGCTTGTCAGTTTGTCGTTGTTGGACTTCAGAGTTCAAACCCTGACAACTGGATTATATATGACAGGGGAATCGGAAGGGAGAGGATGGGGGATGGGGGTTGGGAGGAAAGGGGAGTGAATGAAATGGGATGTAGGGGTAGTGTAGGGCAGGGAGTGGCAGGTAAGGGGGGCGGGGGAGGATTGTATACCAAGGGTATGGGAAGGAACGGAAGGACGTTGTGGAATGGACTGGCAGGGAGAAGGGCAACGGCCAGAAATCTGCTGCCGCGGCGCAAGACACGCTGGGTCTGAGGCGAGACGCACTGTGCTACCAGCGAATCGACGCATGTGACCTGGCCGAGGCAAAGCTTGACGAGTCTATATATATACTACAGCCCAGCGGACGTGCATGGGGATGCGCTTGAAGTGCCCAACTCAACACAGACTGATCCTCGCCACGATTTTCAAATGGTTACACACGCAGTGTATACGGAGGCTGCGCGCTGGGTGCACATGCGGAGGGTCGACGTGCACGGCCGCACTAGGGCGGAGCGCTGGAAATACCTGCGACCACATGTCTATCCAACTCTCGCCCAGGGCAGCCACGTCATGCGTATAGAGCTGTCTAGTAAATCTTCTTCGAGCGTGTATGTGTCTGGCTGTTATGCTTGTGGGAAGGTGCGTGTGAGCACGCGACCCTCGAATGCTGGTGGCGACGACAGTCTCGAGCCAGAGCAGGCGCTTCAACAATACATGGAAGAGAATCATGTGAGGGCTGGCGTCGCTGGGGATCGGCAACATCATTACACACGTAGGTGCGAGAGCGAATCTACTCGCGACCTTTGTCTGCCTCCCCATGCCAGCCCTCCTCATGCCGGGAGTCTCCACTGCTGATGATCTGGGCGGCCCAAGGTCCCCAAGGCGGCTCCAAGACGCGCCTGGCCGCTCCCAAGATGGTGCAACCGATCCCCTTCGGGAAGGCCCGGTGGAACCCTCGCGCCCAGAACGGCCCCACGGCATCCCAACGGGCCCCCAACACGCCCTGCACTGGAGGATCTGGAAGCGTCCATCAAACATCAAACATGCTTGCGGGAGGGAGGAGGGAGGCGGGGGGGATGACGACGAGATAGAGGAATGATGATGGTAAGGAGGGCGAGGGGGAGGAGGAGGAGGAGGAGGAGGAGGAGGAGGAGGAGGAAGAGGAGCAAGAGGGGGAGGAGGAGGATAATAAGGATAAGGCCCTTGGGGGTCTGTCAACTTCGCCTACCGACAGGCATGCTGACCCCTGGGAGATATATGGATGCGAGCCCACCCTAGCTCTGGGGGGGCCGCCTGAGGCGACGGGGCCCGTCCCTCTGTTGGACGTGGTCCCCGAGCCTCGCTAGCAGGGAGACCCTGCCTCGGTTTCGGCCTGTCAACTGTTGCAGGCGGTGTGGGGCTGCCTCGCTGGGCGCACCCCTCACCGCTGAGAGCCCACCCACCTCCGCTACCCAACCGCCCCACTCCCCACTCCCTAGACGGTAGAGAGAGGCAAAAAAAAAGAAGAGGCGGCCTGGTACATCTCCCTGCACTCGGCTTGTGTAGGTGCATGGCCGCACTGGCCCACGCGGTGAGTGCTTGCTGCCGAGCCCCCGCTTCTAGGGCTGAAGTGGGGAGAAAAAAAAAGAATGGAAAGCCAGGCCTGGTGCAATCTGCTCTCTACTGCTGCCCTATGCCCCAGCCTGCCGCTGCTGCCGCCCTTGGCGATGAGAGCCTGACGTCCCTGCTCTGAGCGGAGCCGTCGGCCTTAGTGACTGCGGTGGCGGCGGCTGGGGTGCTAGAGCTGGCCTCACTGCACAACACCTTGCCACGGTTCTCCCAGCCCTCTATGCTCTTGCTCGGGTTGGTGCACGGCGGCCTGCGAGCGGGCTGGAGGTAGTCCTTGATGACCATCTGCGGCTCCACCATCGGCTCCGTCTGCGTGTCGCAGGCGAAGAAAGCCTCGTCGTAGGCGTAGCCGTGCGGGCCCTTGGTCCAGCGCGTGTATATGTTGTCGATCTCGTCGGCCTGGCGCCTCGTGTAGTCCAGCTCCCATGGCATCGGCCCGTGCATCGTCTTGCCCATCTTGTCGTCGGTGATGCCGATGGCGCTCCTCATCGAACTGATGGCGCAGTTGATGTCGTGGAGCTGCTCCTTGAGGTAGAGCTTCGCTTGGCTACGCTCCGCTTCTTCATATGGATTGAGGCTCCTCGCGTTCATGCGGCCTAAGGTGGTCACCACCTTCCCCCGCTGCTTGTGGAGCGCGTGGAGGGCCTTCTCGCAGTGCTCGGTCGCCACCTTGAACGCGACGGCGGTGCTCTGGAGTGTGTTGTGCGCGATCTCGAGCCTGTACGCCGCCGTGCCCGCGACTTGGTCCGCCGCTCCTCCCATGCCTCCTCTGTCGTGCGGCTTCTGCACTATCGTTGGCTGCAGATGCTCTTCTGCAGCTGGCTGCTGCGCCATCTCCCCCTTCTCCGTGTGCGCCTGCGCCGCCATCGCAGCTCTGGTCGTGCGCCCTCGGGGCGCTGGCTCTGGACGTAGGCGGAGTGTCCGCCAGCAATGGATAGAGAGGCCGCGAAGATGCTCGAGTCGCAAATGTCCTCTGGTAGTATGTCGAGCTGTGTACTGATCCTCGTTTACCTTAGTGGTCCCCGCCTACTGTTGTACACCTTAGATATTGTAGTAGTTTCCTTAGTTCCCAGTAGTTGGGCCGTAAGGAACCGTAGTAGGATCTTGATGTGAGAGTAGGCGTAGGCTCGGTCGTTTGCTGCTGTCGGAATCCTGTGCCTGTCCTTAGTGTGCGATTCTTACTCACTCTATCCTCTGGAGGTCGAGACAGGTAACAGTTGTGATAGCTAAAGCGGGCAAAAGCTGGATGTATCTGAGCGGGAGAGGAGAGGTCGAACCGTGGTCGGATCACAATCGCATGGCTGTGCTGGATGTTGTGGTGTGGTAGTTCCCTGTGTATGCTGTCATAGTACGCGATGTGTACCCTGTAGCATGTACTGTTGTTCTGTATACTGTCCAGTACGAAGTCGCAGATACGTCGGCTTCGAGCGTGCATCCACGGTACTGCATGACAGACAAACCCCGACTGTGAGTGGAACTAGTAGAGAGCTGATGGCCTAGGGAAGAGATGGTAGGTTGGGAGTGGGAGTTGGTGGGGGGAGGGGGCGTAGGTAGTGGGAGCCCGTGTAATGGTAGGGTGACGGCTGAATAATTAGAAGGTCCGCCGTCCCCCTCATTTTTTTTGCCATAGGCTGGTAATAGTCCCTTGGTCGTAAGTCCCGATAGTACGTAGCCATCCGATATAGGTATGCCATCTGGCCTCCGTGTTGTTCGGCCTGGCTTCTGAGACTCGCCATACGAACAAGGTCTGCACTAATCTGCTGTGCAATTTTTTCCTCTCGGATCACTGGCGGTGATGATGGTGGCCAGGCACGAGGGCGCCCCATGGAGTTGAGGCGTGGCTCGACGGCGCTGCTCGACAACGAGCTGCTGGCTCCGCTGGGCTGCGGGCCTGGCGGGAGCTGGCCCGCGGGGCTCTCTCGCTCGCGGCGGGGCGAGCTGCTGGGCATTGGCTGGGGCGTGCCTTGGCTCACCTCCTGTTGAGCTGCGCCTCCGCTGCCCTCTCCAGGCCCGTCTTCGGGCCTCCTGAACGGCTCTTCGTGGCCCCGAGGTGCGCCAACGCGTGGCCCAGGGCCTGCTTGAATATGTCCCCCTTGAAGCCCGCGATCTTGTCGTACTGCTCCTGCTCCAGCTTCTGGTCGTACAGCGCGGCCCTGAAGCTCGGCGCCGTGTTGATCGTGTAGATGAGCTTGGCCTTGCACTGCTTGATGTCCATATCCACGTCCTCGCCCGTCTTGTTGTATGCCTCCTGGATCTTGCACTGCAAGAAGACCTCCGTGATGAAGATTGGTCCCCAGGGTTCGTCGAGCTGGCTCATGAACTCCTTCAGGAGCTGTCTCACGTGGAGGAGGGACGCGTCGAGCTTCTGCTCCTCCGAATCGAGCACCGCCACGATCTCCTCGACCAAGCTCGCCGCCACCTGGCCATGCGGTGGGCCGAGGCCGTGCCCCTTGCCCAGCTGCTTTACCTTCCGCCCGTACTCCCTGCCGGTCTCCATCGGCGCCTGCACCCATTCTGGCTCGAGCGGCGTCAGCCAGAACTCTCCCGTGAGATGCAGAAAATTGCGAATCTCGTTCGAGTTCTGGAGGGTGAGCCTCTGGAGCGATCTCAGCTGGTCCCGAAGCTCCACCTGGCCGCCTCCTCCACCACCACGGCCGCCTCCTGGGGGTCCTCGACCGCCTCCTCCTCGGCGCTGGGTGGGGGGCGGCTGCTGCGGCGTCTGCTGCGACTGCTGCGTGTCTGACGAGCCGACTCCGCCTCCGCCGAGGTGTGGGCGCTGTGCTGGTCGCTGCCCTTCGGCTGCGCCCCCTCCTCTCTTCGTGCTGGCTCTGATGCGCCAGTCGCCGTGGCCCCCGTGCGACATGTGCTCCTTCTCCCCGTGCTGCTCTGATCGACTCTGGCCCTGCTATGTGCTCGCGTATGTGTGCGTGGTAATCCTCAAGAGTTTGAGCCTCGTGGTTACAGATCTGGCAGCTAAGGGAGCTGGGGTCGGAAATGGGGTGGGACCACATCGACCTGTCTTGGTGGCAGATACCGTGACCGTGTACAGCCCTGACTGCGTGGTCGACACATACCTTACGATTAATAAATGTGCTCTTGCACCAGGGACACTGGTTGTTGACGATTACGGACGCCACCACTGGTCGGATGTTGTGGGTCTCTCGGCGATACCCAGCTAGTGCTGCGTATGTCGCAAAAGCATGCCGCACCTCTGTTCCGTGTCGTTCTCGCCCTTCGTCGTATGATCGCACCAGTAAGGTTTTAATGTATCCTCCTCCCTGCCCTCCTCCTCCTGTATCGTCGCATCTCGTGTCGTGAGCACATCCCAATTTCGCTCGTAACTGTACAATATTGATGGGTCTGCTTGTAACCAGTTTTTTTGTTCCGTACTCCCCTGTTCGAATATGGCGAGGTCGGGTTCCCTGTCTGCATACCATCCCATGCTCTCGTCCACTGTTGCTATCACATGCATGTCGGCTGCAAACTGCTGTGCCCACGGGGTGGAGGTGGGCCCCGCGAATCCCTGCCCCTCTAGTCGCCGTATGTCCTGAGCCGCGTCTAGTCTGGATGTTCCGAACACCGCTGCGATGACTGCTCCGTGCTCCCAAGGGCGCCTTGACCAGTTCTGATACCATCGTAGGCGTCGCACAAGCAAAGATACGGATGTGCGCTCAAGTCTCCAGTATCTGAACACCTGTCGCAAGTTGTTGCACCTCACTGTCCCATCTGTTCTGGTCCACGACATTGCTCCTCCCGCTAGCGTCCGTAGGTACTTGCCTAGTACGCTGTCGATTGCTGTTGTGTGGGCATCTGTCAGAACTAGCGCAGGCAATCCGCTAAGGGCCGCACCTACCACGAAGGCCATGAACATCATGCGTTTCATTTGTCGGGGTACCTTAGAGGTCCAGAAGATCCCGCGCTGTCGCCATGCAACGCGGATGGCTGCGATGCGCCGCACGACCTCGCCAGTGATGCCCTGGCCAGCTGGTAGGTAGGGGCCAAGTACACGCATCTCCCTTAGCGCCTGACCTTGCAGTGTTTTGCTGCGTCTGAGTTGTCTGGTTTTCCCGTAGCAGCCTTGCCCTACTAGGTATAGTAGGTGGTTGGTCTTGGCATTATTGAGTCCCCATCCTCCTGCTGCTATTGTTTGGGAAAGGCGTTCTGTGTTGCTGTTGAGTTGTTGTTCAATATCTCCAGCCGTCGCTGCGGGTAAGATTGTCTGCACATAGGTGATGTCGTCCATGAACGTGTTGAGAGCTAAGTCGTGAGTGTTGCCTGCGACTGGGTTGGTCGTGTCGTGGATAATCTGGTCTGGGTCCGTGCGGCCTTGTTCCCACCATTTTGCGACGTACAGGTTGTATGCGTCGTTGAATTGCCTTGGGCAGAGGGTGAAGCCCATTTGGGCGCCCGTGGTGCTCTCAGCTTCGACTGTGCCGTCGGCAGCTTCGAGCGTCAGGGTAGAGTGGTCAATTGCTGCCATGGCGAAGCGCTGGTCGTGCTCGTGTGCTTGCCTGAAGGCAACCGCTCTGAGTAAAGCTCGGTTGGTGGCTGCAAACGCGTTGGTGCCGTCGTAGTTGGTTGTGATTGTGCTCACCCCCCCTTGTGCAGCCCTCCATTGGGCCGCTTGTACGCAGAGGATGGCGTTTTCCCGACAGCGGTGTGGGAGGCCTCCTTGGGCCCAGGGCGCCTGCGTTGTGGGTGAACCACGTGCGTGGGTGCCTGAGTGCCAAGCCATTCCAAAGGAATCGTAGACGTGTAGTATACGCTTCCCTAGTATCCCTTCTTTGTTGTTGTGTTTCTCTGCTGGGGATGCTTGTGATCGGTGCCAGTCCAACGGGGTGACCTGACAACTTCGGCATTGTGCAAGGAATTGGTCTAGGTACTTCATGTACCCTTTGCTGTGGTCCGCAATCGTGTCTGCACCTAGTCCTGCGTACCTGCCCCTCCCCACTGCATAAGATTGCTGCTCCCAGGCGGCTCCTTCTGTCCCATCAGTCGCTGTCGGCACACGTCCCAACCTGGTACCTTCCGTCCACCCCATCCGTCGAAGCAGTTCCCTCCCCTTCTTGCATCGCCCCAGTGTCGTGTAGTGTGCAAGCTCATCTTCGTCCCCCCTTTTTTCTGCAGCGGCTACTCGCTTTTCTTCCAGTCGTCTGCTGAGCTCTGCTGGGTCCTGAAAATGGGGGGGGGGGGGGGGGATCGATCATCAACCATGTCATTTCGATCGGAATGCCCCATGGTGGCCAGGCCCGTCGTTTACTGGCTCGCTGGCAATACCTGCGCATCGCTCGCTTGTCGGCCTCGACCTGAAAAAGAAGATCGTGGTCGGTCGGCAATCGGTCGATGTGCTCCTGGATGAAGGCCTCGTGTGCTGCTCTCTCTGCCTTTCTGTCGATAGGCCTTGCTCCTAGTCCCCCTTCCAAAGCTGGATGGGCGAGCTCCTGATACCAGTAGTCGCAAGGCCAGTGGGTTCGAGCAGATCGGTAGTACCTTTTCTTTGGCCCGCGTCCGTTCCTCTGGTACTGGATGCGTAGTCGGTGCATCTCGGCGAGGTTCCGTTTTTCGTAGGCCTCCCATATGCGTTCGACCAGGAGCGCCCGTCTTTGTTTCTCTACACCTTCTCGGGCCTGCTTCAGCGCCGCCGTGACTTCTTTCAGCTCGTTTTGTACCCAGTCGTAGTCGTCGGCACACTGTTCTGGTGTTAGGCTCTGTCGCAGTGTTCGTCGCTTCCTAAGGAGCTCGAGTCGGTATTGCTTGGCTCGCTTCGTAAGCTGGTCGATCTCGTCGGGTGTGCCACTTTTTCCGAAAGTCGTGAGCATGGCCGATCGTGCTGCTCCTCCCAGAAGGTCCCAGGTCTCGTCTGGCGTCGCCGCTCCCAGTGCTCTCTCCCACTGCTCCCCACCCACCTCCTCCACCTCCTTGTCGAGTTCGGTGAGCAGCATCTCCCTCTTGTGACCGCTGCGCAAACACTCCATGAGTCCGTCCCTGCACAGCCCCTGTTGTAGGCGGGCGCGCGTGGGGAAGGAGGTGTTGGAGGTAGAGGCGAGGAGGGTGAGGCCGATGGGGAGGTGGTCCCTGTGCCCTCGTACTTTGACCTTTTGGAGCCTTTTGCCAGACCAATGGAGGACCTCACACCTTTTTACGAGTCCCAGGGCCCCTGTAGGTACTACAATGTGGTCAATACGACTGTTGTAACCTGAATGTCCGTAGAATGTAGGTTCGGCGATGTGGTAAGTGGTGACTATACTGAGGTCGCTGGTCTGACACAGGGTCCTAAGGCTCGTGCCGTTGGAATTCTCTATTTTGGGTTCCCTGTCTCCTACCGTCGGTCCTCTGCTCCGCACAATAGTCCCGCCTGTGTCTCTCTGGCAACCAAAGTCGCTGTTCACATCCCCGCCCATCACTATCGTCGTACGGCTGCCTACTCGATCGACACACTGCTCCAACCATTTGGTTATCGCTTCTGCTAATGGCACGTAGTACGCTAGGTGTGTTGGGGCGTAGTAATAGACAAAAAAAGCATAGTCGTGTTGGCCAGTCGAGAGGCGAATTCCTGCAACCCGTCCCTGGAGGCTGGTTGGTGGGGTGTAGGTCTCTCGTAAGCTGCGCTCGTCGATTCTCTGGCTGATGAGGATCGTTAAGCCACAGCTTTTGTTGATCCACTTCCCCTTGCGAGCACCGAATTGTAACACGTAGTGATTCGGGAGGTAGTGTCTCTGTACTGCTTCTGCTCCCGCCCATCTGCATGTTCCACTGAGGAGAATGACGTCCCAGCTGTGTAGTTCCGCGCTGATGTCCTCCAGTCGTTCTATGTTCGCTGCCTCTTGTGGGTTGTAGTAGCAGATTCTCATGCCTAGGCGCACGGGCTCGCCATGCGGGCCCCCCAGTCTCCCCTGCCCCCGAGGCCTGCGGGTGTGGGCGCAGAATCGCTGGTGTACGATTGTACTTGAGGTGCGGTCGGTCGACTCTTGGGCACCTCAAACAGCGACTGGGAGGAGGAGGAGGAGGAGGAGGAGGAGAGGAGGAGGAGGAGGAGGAGGAGGAGGAGGAGGAGGAGGACGACATTAGCGCTACGGACAGATGCTAGAGGTCCGCACCAGTTAGTTCAGATAGGGCACTGACCTGAAAGGGGGTGCTGAACTCATTTGTTGTGCACGCGCTTGTGAGCTGGCACGGTAGTGCGGCTTGCCGCATGGATCGTGAAATTGGGAGATTCAGTGGGGGGAAAAGAAAAGAAGCTCGCAAAAACACATTTCACTCCTGACGATCCCTGCGCCTTCATCCACGGGGGCGGTGGTGTCAGGCCGTGGGGCGACCTTTCTGGAAATAAAGACCAAGCAATATCCCAATCAGTCGTAATGCGGGATGACGATTGATAAACAATTGGGGAGAACGATTAAATACATAGTTTTCTGTCATTTCTGCAAAATTTTCTGACAGGAGGAGAACGATTCAAAAAATATACTTTTCCAGCCCGCGGCCGGTTTTTTCTAATCGTCATCCCGGGCGCCGCCGCGTGAACACGATCCCCGGTCATTTACTAATCGTCATTCTCCCTTACTTGTGCACAATAAAAAAAAAAAAAAAAAAAAAAACAACGCGCTGAGAGGTTCCTCGTTGGGACAAGGCAAAGGATGGCGAATTTCCCCAGGCAGTTCTTGCGCTCAGGGACTCTATCTCTTTTCGAAAGAACTGGGACTGGCTGGCGGTTTGGGAGCTCCTTGCTCGCCGTCGCCGCCTCGTCGCCGCCCGTCGTCTGGGTTTGGCCGGCGGTCTGGCGGCTCCGTGCTCGCCGTCGCCGCCCCGTCGCCGCCTCGTCGCTACCCATCGTCTGGGCCTAGCTGGCGGTACGGCGGCTCCGCGCTCGCCGTCGTCGCCTCGTCACCGCCCCGTCGCCGCCTATATTGCTCAACTTGCATAATTTTCGTAAAACAGAATAGGATCCACCACCCTCCCGACGCCAACATCATCGATACCCCTGGAGGTGTGCAGTTTACATATGATTCTGCCCCACCGTCCAACCTAAAAATGAGTTCGTAAAGTCCCAGCCCAACATGTTTCGACCCCCACTTGCAACAGATGGGACGAAATGCGCAGGTGCGCGTCGTCGCGCGCGCATGCCGAAATCTTTCAAAAACCTTAGGTGTCGTAAGGATTTCAGAATCGAGTGTCCGAGCACCATATAAACACATGGTTTCGCAACATGGATTTCCAAACCCCCCAACATGTGCGCGCGCTCTTGCGAATTTTGAAGAAACCATTGGGTTTCATCGTTTTCATAAACATTCTACCAGACGGGCTTCGCGCGCGCATGTCGAAATCGTTCGGGCGCCCTTGCGCGTGCGCGTTGTCGCGAAAGTCTGCTGCAACAGCTGAGACGAGATGCGCGCGCGCGTCGTCGCGCGCGCATGCCGATATCCTCCGAAAGCCTTAGGTGTCGTACGTTTTGTTGGGTTGCAAATCGAATGTCCAACCATATATAACATACAACGCCTCGCATAAAAAAACTTGCGCTCGCACCCCGGCCAATCATCAATAATACCATCGGTTATGCGACATTTTCCCAACATTCTGCCTAACGGGCCTCTCGCGCTGCATGCCGGAATCATTCGAACGCCTTTGCGCGCGTGCTGGGGGGGAGGGCGCGATCCGTGTCAAATAATACCATGCGGGCCTCTCTCGCGCGTCGGCCGCGCGCGCATGTCGAACTCCTTCCAAAACCTTCATCGCCTGTGCGAAGACGCCGTCATCGGCGTCGGCGTGATCAACATCGGCGCCGTCACTGGCCGCACCGTCGTCGCTGTCAACATCGTCGACAACATCGCTACTATCATCACTGTGTCTACCGTTGCCGACGTTGCCATGATACCGCGCCGGGCCCAGTCGCCGACTCGCACTGATGTGCCCGCTGGGATGTCCCCAGCTGTCAGCGCGGCCGCGGCCGCGCCGGTCGCGCCAAATTAGCTGGCTGCTGCGCGCGCGTGCATGCACGGGCTGGCGCGGCCGCGAAGATGCACCAGCCAGCGCCAAGCACTCACCGCACTCGCCGCCGGATTGGTTTTGCAAGCCAAGTTGGGGGGTGGCTCTGTGGGATGGTAGCAAGAGCATGGGATATGTCAATTCGTTAGTAAAAATCATCTCTCCTTTCCCCCCCAAAGAAAAACTCTCCCCGCTCCCCCCCCGGGGTTGAATATTCACCCTTTCGTATTGCAATGTACATGCTACCCAACGGGCTTCGCGCGCGCATGTCGAAATCGTTCGGACGCCCTTGCGCGCATGCTGGGGTGGCACCATCCGTTTCAAATAATACCATGCGGACCACTCTCGCGCGTCTGCCGCGCGCGCATGTCGAACTCCTTCCAAAACCTTCATCACCGTTGCGAAGACGCCGTCGTCGTCGTCGTCGTCGGCGTGATCAGCATCGGCGCCGTCACTGGCTGCCCCGTCGTCGCTGTCAACATCGTCGCCAACATCGCTGCGATCATCATCGTGACTACCGTTGTCGACGTTGCCTTGGTGCCGCGCCCGCCCGTGTCGCCGACTCGCACTGAAGTCCCCGCTGGAATGCGCCGAGCGGTCAGCGCCACCGCTCTCGCGTCGGTCGCGCCAAACTAGCTGGCCGCTGCGCGCGCGAGCATGCGCGGGCTAGCGCGGCCGCAGAGATGCACCAGCCAACACGAAGCACTCATCGCAATCGTTTCCGCATGGGGTTTGCAAACCAGGTTGCGGGTGGGTGGGTGGGATGTTTGCGCGAGCAGTGGAGTGGACAACTTCAAGTTGAGCAAGTGATCGATTCTCCTTCCAAACAAAATGTTCTACCAACCTGCCCCCCTGGACTTAACGATTGTCTTTTTCGTATTGCAATTTACATATGTCCCTGCCCCATCGTCCATCCTAAGTCTGAATTTACACTATCCCGGGGGGGCCAGTATCGCCCCCCCGCCATCCTCTACAAAGAATTCTAAGCGCGCGTACTCGTTCATCAACAATCGCAAGTTTTCAAGAAACCCTTGCAAAACATGGGCGAAGTGCACACGCGCGCGTCGTCGCGCGCGCATGCCGAAATCCTGAAAACACCTTCGGCTCCGGAGGGATTTCGGCATCGAGTTTGCAATATGTGTATATGTACACAAAAACGCAAGGTTTTCTCAACACCAGTTCCCCCAAAAAGCTTACGCGCGCGCAGTTTCGAAATCTTAAGAACATCACGAGTTTTTCACCAAACGGGCTTCGCGCGCGCGCATGTCGAAATCGTTCGAACGCCCTTGCGCGCGTGCCGTCGCGAGAATCCTCTGCAACAGAACTGGTCGAAGTGCGCGCGCGAGCGTCGTCGCGAGCGCATTCCGACATCCTTCAAAACCATAGGTTTCGAAAGGATTTCGAAATCGAGTGTCCCTAACAAAATACAAAAACGTGCGCGCGCTCTTGCGTCGTCTTCGTCGTCGCCGTGCTCCTTCCTCCCTCGTCGTCGTCGTCGTCGTCGTCGTCGCAGTCGTCGTCCTCTGTCTTTCCTCGTCGTCGTCGTCGTCGTCGTCGTCTTTGGCGTCGTCGTCGATTCCGTCGTCGTTGTCGCCGCGGTCGTCCTT
>CAUYUJ010018160.1:45000-62500 GCA_963575745.1 Prorocentrum cordatum | reverse complement strand
AGGGAGAAAGAGGAGGAGGAGGAGGAGGAGGGGGGAGGAGGAGGGGAGGAAGGGAGGTCAGCCCCCGAAGACGACCTCCGCCGAGACCAACCGATCCACCGCGCGCCCGGTCAGGGCCCGTTCTCCGACGACACCTCGCAGGGCGACACCGAACGTGAGTTCTTCTGGAAGAGGCCGGGGAGCACGGGCGCCCGACAGACGAGTCACGCCCGCGCCCTGCCCGCCTGTGATCCTTTTGTGCCGTGGCTGCCGCCGCTGCTCACGCCCCCAACCGGTCGTCATCGTCCCCCTCCTCACCGTGTTCGTTTTTGTCCCTCCTCCTCTTCCTCCTCCCCCTCTTCCTCTTATTGGCTCCTATTGGCTCCGCTGCCGTCCGCTACCGCTGAGCGATAAGGCGGCCCCCAAACACACTTCCAAAGGCAAGGGACATGAAATGAGCTCTGGGAGGGCCCGCCAACCAACCTGCCTGCAAGCTCCTACCCATACATCCGACGATCTGACTTCTTCAATGCATGGGCGGCCCCAGGGAGGTCCCGACCCCTTCCCTGGGGGTAGTTTTTCGTCGCAGATCTATGTTTGATTGCCCCCGGGCCCAAGAAGGGCCGAACTCGAGGAAAAACGCCCGGATTGAGACAATCATATCGTCGGAGATCTGGGGATGCCCATCCTTGCCCTGGCTCCGCCTGACCGTGCTCTCTTGCCTCTCCTGCCCGACCACCCCCCCCGATTCGGCCGCGCCTGGGCGGGCCGATGCATCAGAGCGGTGGCACTGCCGGCGCTCAGGGCCCGAAGCGACCAAAAGGCAGCCTGAGGCAAAGGTAAGCGAGAGGAAAAAATGATGGAAAGAGGAGCAGCATGAAGGAGACGGAGAGAACCGGCCGATTTTACACATATATATAAGTGTTTGTATGGATGGTTACTATGTTTATGTATGTATATAAATATATGTGTATATATATACAAATGGCACGTGTGTGCCCAGGCTCATACAACAAGCTGAAGGGGCGTTTGAAGCAGGAGTGACATGCAACAGCGAAGTCGCACTCGAGCGCAAGTGGGGTTGCCACACCTTGCGATGTGTGTACCAGGGCCCCCCAGGAAGCCTCAGGAGGCCCGACTTGGATACCAGAAGAGGCTCCAGGAGGCCCCAGGATTGTGAGTGTGTGTGTGTGTGTGATGTGTGCTTTGTGTGGTGCGTGCTTTTTGTGTGTTGTCGGTGTGTGTGTGTGTGTATGTTATGTTTGTCTAGCGTGTGATGTGTTGGGCGTGATTTGTGTCTCTGTGTGTGCATGTAGTTCTGAAGCCCCAGGAGGCCCCAGGAGGCCCCAGGCGGCCTCAGCAGGCCCAGGAGAACTCCAGGAGGCTCCGAGGCGGGGTCTGGGGTACCAGAAGGTCCAGAAAGCCCCAGGAGGCCCCAGGAGGTTCCAGGAGGCCCCCAGGAGGCTCCGAGGAGGGGTCTGGGGCTCGATTTTGGGAGGATGTCTCAGGCGAAACCGCCATTCTCTGAGAATCGGAGTCAAAATCATTGAAATTACCATGTGTTTTTCAAGGTTTTATGATAAAATGTTGGAAATCCTATGTGTTTTTGGACCCTGACGTCACCATCTGCGTGAGGGGTGCCACCGATTTTCAGAATTTCGAGGATGTCCCGAGCGAAACGGCCAGAAAAATCGCGAACGACGGACGCATTAATCGCCTCTGAGCTCTACTCCCTCGGAGAGGTGCGTATGAGAATATGTATGTATTTATAATTACTTATATATATACACATATACATACATTCATATATATATATATATATATATACACACACCTGTGCAACCAACGATTGTCTCTCCTCTGCGAGAGGGGTTGGCTCCTCAGCCGTTTTGGCTTCCGCTCCCGGGTCCGCGTCGTGGCTCATGGACCACGGGTGGGGAGCCCTGCGCTCGATCCCGGCGAAGGGCGCTCGGCTGGGCCGCTCACTGCGCGTTCGGGGACGTCCGCCGGCCCGCCGGCATGCTGCCCGAGCGGGCCGGCTCAGACCCGGCGTGGGAGGTGCGCAGCGCCGAAGCGCGCGAGACCTGCCAGGTCTGCACGTGCGGCGAGGAGCTGCGGCGGGCCCTCCACCGGCAGGCTGCCCTCGGCTGCTGGCAGCGGCGCTGGGAGTCATCGCCAGCCTGGCGGTGCTGCTCCTGGTTGAAGGGGCCCTGGAACACACAAATAGATACACACAAATAAAGATATTCCCCATGTTTTCTCATTTTTTCTGGGCTTCTGTCTTCCCCCCCACTGCCCATATTTTCCCATAGTTTCTGGGGAATCGACGATTCATTGTTTCTGTGTGTTTCTTCTCCTCCTGACTGGTGCTGCTCCTGCTCCTGCTCCAGCCGCCGCCCCCTCCCTGTGTTGCCCTATGCCTTGTCCGTCCTGCGGCGCGCGTCTTGTAGGGACATTGGCCACGTCGTGCGCACTCCAGAGGTTGCTCGCCCCCCATCCTCCATCTCATCTCCCTTGCGGTCCCCGCCAAGATAGTCCTTTCTCCTGCAAGATTGCACCCGGACCCCCCGCAAATTGGCAGACCCCCTCGCCCACGCCTGCCCCGCCCCCCCCTCCCTTCCCCGAAGGTAGGTTCTGCGTCCCGGATCCATGCTTGATGGCCCCCAAGGCTCAACAGAGGCCCCCAGAAGCCGAGTTGGAGGAAACCCACCCAGAATGACAAACATCAAATCGCCAGAAATCTGGGATAGAGCCGTGCTGCAGAAATTTGGACGCCCGAAATGGGTACGGAAAAGATGGGTACGATGTCCAACAGCAAACGTTGTCCCAAACCGACAGCGGCCGCTGTTGGGCAGGCGGCCTTGTCTCCAATGAACAACATGCGCGGCGGCGCGGACAGCGAGTCCTGTTCAGAAGGAACTGGAACTGCTGCTGGGCATCGTACCCATTTTCCCGTACCCATTTCGTTCGTGCCGAAGAAAACTGAAGGGGCCCCAGGACACACAAATAAATACACACAAATAAACATATCAATATTTTCCCATATTTACTGGGTCTTTGTCTTCCCCCCCACTTCCCATATTTTCCCATATTTTCTTGGGAGTCGACGATCAATTGTGTCTGTGTGTTTCTTGCCCTCCTGAAGAACACCCCTCGGTCGCGCCTTCGAAGCCGCCAGCAGCAAGCGGCAGTTGTCTTCTGCACGTCCCGGGCAGCACACGTCGCCGCAGAGCCGCCGGCCTGCGAGCGGGGGGGGGGGCGCTGCTGCCCCGAGGGAGCGGGCGCCGTAACAGCTGCCTCGGCCACCCGTGCAGGTGCGGAGGTGCATCAGCCGGCAGGGATCTACACGTCGTGTCGTGTCGAGGAGGAGGAGGCGGGGGAGGAGGAGGACGAGGAGGAGGAGGAGGGCCTACGGCAGGTTCGCGTCGTGTCGACCCCGGCGTTGGTCTCTGACGCCGCGGGGATCGTTCCATCTTGAAAGATCGGCCGTTATCCGAAACTTCCAAATCGTTACACATCGAACGATTCTGGAGCGATCTACACGATGGCCTACGGCAAGTTCGCGTCGTGTCGACCCCGATTTTGGTCTCTGACACCGCGGGGATCGTTCAACCTTGAACGATCGGCCGCTTCCAGAACCTCCAGATATCGTTCCGCACCGAACGATTCTGGGTCGCCCGCGGCTTCAAAGCTGAACGCCGCTGGCGGGGTCACCGCAGGTCGACACGACACGAAACTACCGTAGGCTGGGGGTCATCCCATCCTGGGCACGAGCAAACCCGCCGCTGCTTTACTTCCGCCAGCCTCCACTGAGTGCGAAACGCGCCGAGCGCGAGGCCTTTCCGGGAGCGCCTCCTGAATTGTACAAGATATGGAATGCTAGGGATCCCCGGGAGCCCCTTCAAGCCGTTCGTGGATGCAATGCTTAAAACTTCGGAGTCGCATTTCGAGATGCAACCGTTGGGGCGCTTGTCTCGTCTTCCTCCTCCTTGTGCTCCTTCTTTTCCTTTTTTTCCTCTCCCTCCTCCCCGAGAGAAGGGCAAGACCCACCTCGCCACCTGCCTCTCCCTGCAAGAGCCCCATGCTCTCGAGGTCATTCTACGGACTGCCAGGGGGAGCCTGGCGGCAGCTGTCCGCAACAGGGCTGAGACGATGCTAACATATCGTGCGTCAAACTCTCCAGGACGTCCCACGGCACTTCCCAAGAAGTCCTGACGAGGTCCCCCAGCAGAGCCCAAGAGGCTTCCAAGAGGGCCCTATGAAGAGCTCCACTTCAGGGTCAGCGGTACGGGCCGCAAGGCCTTCCCAATATTGTGCGTCAAACTACTGTCAAGCTCTTCGAATCGTCCCAGCTGAAACGCTGAAGCATCTGCTGTTTGGAGTCTGGCGGCTCGCCGCTGCAGAAATCTGGCTCCATCCCTCTCATGGTCTGCAACGAAGTCTCTGCCGCAGTTGCCACGCCGAGGTGACTGGCGCCGCGCAATTGGGACTCAGACAAAAAACGCTGCGAAGATATGGGAAACAAACTCAAACGTGGATCTGCGAAACCCTATATCCGATGACAAGCTTGACAAAAAGAGAGCAATATGGCAGGCTGCCTCTCGGATATGTGGCGTTAGATGTACACCGTGTTGGGCGGAGGCGCTCGAGGAGGAATACCATTAATTAGCCTCTCCTCGGCGCGGTGATGCGCAGTTCATTCGCACATCCAGACGCAGACTCCAGCAGCCGCTCCGACCCCTCTTCCTTGAGATCAGGCCGCCCGGTGCAACTCTGCAGGACGGATCAGATAGAGAACATAAGCTCGCCCCGCACTGCGCCTTCCACTGAATGGGTGCACGCCGTGAGGGCGTGCGCTAGAAGGCACTGCGCTGCTGTGTCGTCGTATTCAAGCCAGCAGATAACTTTATACTGCGGCGGATGAAGGAGGAAGAGATGGGACGAGGATTGTCGGATGTCGAAGAGTAGCGACCACTTGTGAGAAAGGGACCAGACGCCGCCCCAAGATCCCTTCGCTCGCAAGCGTGTTTCCCCGGGGGGGGGGGAACTTGCTGCTACTTGTTGCTGGCTGTCAAGCCACTTCCGCCGATTTTTTTAGTGGGGCCATGCCGCCCCACATCAAAAAACATGTATGCCTCTGCTGCCGGCCGCAAACAGCGTTGCGTCGCGAGCAGGACTCGTGTGAACTCGTGTGAAACGATGCTTTATGCAACGCACTGCTCGAAAGGAAACACCTGGACACACCCTGGCACATGCACAAACCGTACCCTCCAAAGTCAAATGCGCTCATTAACCCAAACATGACCATCCATACATCTTCTGAGAGCTGCCCAACTCTCTAGAACTGCTGGGGACCCCGAGGCAGGCTCTCCGAATATAGCTGAAGTTCGGCAAGGGCTTCCAAGATGAAATGTTGCCACTGAACCTGTTACCAGACTGGCCGAGTGAGCTGCTGTACGGTCTGGAGCCATTCACTAGCACATCCGATCTGGATTCATCATCCCGTTCTGGGCTGTCCTTCGAGACCGTGTGTGCTCCACGCCGAAGATGGCAGCAGATCGTTCATGCAGCGGCAACGACCCTTTTGACTTTGAGACAGCCTGAGGATTTGATGATGAAGCCACGGCCTCAGACCGTCACAGAAGATCCACGGGGGGCTGCTCTTGGGCGCATGGACGACGACATGCTACAGGAAGGGGCTGGAAGGGCTCGGGGGGCCGCCGAGGAACGAGCTCAAACAATGCGAATCTCTGTCCCGAACGGACCTCGAGGCAGGAGGAGGAACCGGAGGGGGATAATGGTGACGCTGCTGATGTTGACGAGTAGGACCAGTTCGGTTGATTCTCGAACCATGCTTGCCACACAATGGCATACACATCTGTGCACATAATATGTGTGTCTCTGGTAGCCCTGTTTTAGGGTTCCCGTAAGAGTCGGACGGGCAAACACTGCCGACCGATAGAACCTAGCCCCCAAAACTTCTGACTATACGGCAATGATCGCATACGAAAACGCGCTCGTCATAGGTCGTAGAGTCCATGGCGATCCTGCCCTTGGAAGGTTGGAACAGGAGACGTGGCCCCTCTCGGGTCGGGCGAAAGGGGGGGATAGCAAAGGGGGAATTTGAGAATCAGCTCACGCAGCTGATTTTCCCGGCGCCTCCCGGCGCCGGAGGCGTCTATGTATCGAGGACTGCCCTGATGGTCCGCTACCGAAAATTTCCGGTAGCGCTCCGCAGAGATCGGTCGCTACCGAAATACCGAAATGCAGCGCCCAATACCGGTATCAGAACGTTCCGAAATCCGCTATTTCAACGCCCTCAAACGAAGATCCGGTCGCTACCGAAATTCGGGGTGCGTCGAAATCGCTACCGAAACTTTCCGGTACCAGACCATCTGGGTGGGCCCCTCGGTGAGGCCGAAACCAGCTGCATGCCGCAGATTTCGTACCCCCCCCTTTCCCAATCCCCCCCTTTCGTCCGGCCCGAGCTTCCGACGGTGAAGCTGGGGGCCCTTCGACACCCTCTCGAGCCCTCGGGTCCACCGAACACGTCCCACGCCGCGCCATCCACACGCACGTCGCGGGCGAGGGCTCCAGAGCTCCGTGCATCGGGAGCTCAGGGCGCAGGACGGCTCGTGTCCTTGGACCTGCTCTGCGTCTCTCCCTACTTGAAGGGGCCCTGGGACACACAAATAAATACACACAAACAAAAGAATTCACCATATTTTCTGGGTTTATGTCTCCCCCCCACTTCCCATATTTTCCTTATATTTTCTGGGAAATCGCCGATTAATTGTGTCTGTGTGTTTCTTTCCCTCCTGACCACTGGCTCTCATGGGATTTGTCCGCTCCCAGCACTGACAGGCCTCCCAATTGGGGTCCGAGCAGATGGGGTCGGAAGGTCGCGCCGCACCGGCGACGCCGCTGTGGAGCAAATTGGACTCCACATCGAGCCGCATCGCCGATACATCGTCGATGCGGCGCGATCCCCCGGCCCCATCTATATTAGGACCCCATCCGGGAGGCCTAGGTAAACCCTCCGCGAGGACTCCTCAACAAATAACCATCGAGCGCTCGTGACGATGTTCCGAGCGAGGCATCGGCACGTAGAAACCCCTTTGGCGGCAAACTCATGACGCCATCCCTGCCACGATCATGCAACATATGTCCAGCTGGTCCTGTCCGTGCGATGCCGCCGGGAGGTACACCTCGTCCTACAGGAGCGGGGACCGACGAGCAATCGCCCGCACACCACTGCTCCTCCTCCTCCTCCTCCTCCTCATTCTCCTCGTCCTCCTCCTCCTCCTCCTCCTCCTACTGCTCCTCCTCCTCCTCCTTCTCCCTCTACCCGTCCTCCGCCTCCAACATCCAAGCTCCGCGAGATCAGACACAGACAGGCAGGCCCTGGACGACACCCCCAAGAAAAGGGGCAGCAGAATCCAATGATGGCGGCCGTTCCACGGACAGGACAGTCCACACATGGAGGCCCCGCGCGTTCATAAAAAAGGACGCGGTGCGCGCGGCGGGCGCCAGTTGCGCACGCCTCCCGGCGTCTGCGATCCCGACCCAGACGACAAGGAAAAGGATACAAAAGGGCCGGGTTTCGCGAATCGGATGCCATCCGCCGGTTTTCCTGACGCCTCCCGGCGCCTGGAGCCACACGTGTCGAGGATCGCGCTGGGCGGCGGGGCCGAAACCAGCTGCACGCAGCAGATCTCGTGACTCCCCTCCTTTCCCAACTCCCCCCCCCTTCGTCCGGCCCGAGACTCCCGTGCGGCGGTAAGATGAGAAACCCTTGGATAAGGAATCCAGGGTCTGGAAGCCGGTGGAAGGCGATTTGAGGCTTGGCCATGGGTATCACCGCCGTGCCCATCAGATACGGACCCCCCGAGGGTCTGAAGCCTGCTGGCCACATTCCTGAACGAACGCCCGCCCTGAATGCCCATGGTGCTGTACCCCGCGCCTTCTCGCCTTCGCGCCTATTAGGGTGCCTCATGGCGCCAGCACCAGAAAGATAGGAAATGGGGGGAGGAGCGCAGCATTCGTAGCTGCGCGTTTGTATATGAGAAACGGAAGCGGAACGGGAGGGGGGACACATTGAATTGAAGTGAGACCCCGCTATCCAGAGGCGGCGTGATGACCGGCGGGAGAGCTTGCGAGACTTCTGAACTCCGTTCGAGACTCCCCAAACACGCTAGGCGTTGATTTGGAGGAGTGGCAGCATGAGGCCGCAACGACACGCGTCGGCACAAATTGTAGAAATGGGGACGCAGGCAGAGGAACTTAGATGGTAAGAACATCATTCACTCGTAATCGCCGAGCGCGAGAGAGCTGCTTTCAGAGTGGAGACAGCCGATTCGTCTGCGTCTCTGACCATGGACTTCCAGTCTGGACCATCTGAAATGCATTCACCACCTCTAGAATTCAAGCTGCTTGCTTTGAAATTGGCCTCGGGATCTCTGCTCTACATTCGCCTGCCTGGTGGGCCAGGGATGCGTTAGATGCGCACTCGAATGTGGCCAATGATGTGCTTTTCATAGCCCAATCTGCACGCGCGAAATTGCTCCCTGTGGCCTTGCCAGATAAACCCGGGACCGCCATCGGACCTTCCGTCCGCGACGCCGTTTTGAAGTTTTTTGGGCGATCCTCGGGGTTTTCGTCGCCACTGCTTGGCGCAGCTTGGGAACATGGCCAGGACGGACCCCAGGAGAGGTCCGAGCAGAGGCCCAAAACTTTGCCATAGCATGACGGTCGGACCTGCAGTGGGCAATGCCAGAGGCGCTGCTGCCGCAGCTGCAGCTGGTGCCGTGGTTGGCACTGGTGACGAAACTGATTACAATCGTGGTGGCTTTAGTGCCAGGCTCCTCGTACTGCAAGGAACGTTTCTTATGACGCGTGCTCTTCGTGAAGCTGCTGCTGTTGCGCTGGTTATGTCAACGTCGTGGAAACAAACAACCGGGTGCTGCAATCACATGTAATGGCGGCTGTCTTCCATCTGTGCTGTCCCTGAGTCGTCCGAGAGTTGTCTGGAATGACGACGTCTTGATACATGATCTTTGCTGTTCGAAAGCAGCTGTGCGGTGGTCGTCCGAGCATTCTGAGCAACTCGGCATATTCGGCATACCTTCTTCGCTTGGCCGTGCGGATGTGAAATTTCTTGCAACAACTACTGATGGTGCTCGTTGCTTCAATGTGGGTCTGTAGGCGCCATGAAACCTGGGGAAATATCATGGCCCACGCCATGATATCCACCCCCCCTAGTCATCACCCCCCTCTTTGCCGCCCCCGAGATGGGAGACCCCTCTGCTCTGGTCTGCTGCTCAGCCTCCCCCGCGGCCGGGCCAGCAGGGGGTCAAGCCCAGGGAGGCACGGCAGCAGGCCCGAGTTGGAGCACCAGTCCCTGCTGGTGCTCGGCCCCCCCCGGCGACGTTGTGGTGCGGCCACGTGCGCCAAAGGGTGTCCCCGGTGCTGATGATGATGCTGATTATGATGATGATGCTGAGGATGCTGATGATGACGATGATGCCGATGATGCCGATGATGATGACGATGATGATGATGCTGATGACGATGGTGATGCTGCTGCTGATGATGATGCTGATGATGATGATGATGATGATGATGATGATGATGACGATGCTGATGCTGAAGATGTGATGATGATGATGACGATGATGACGATGCTGGTGATGCTGATGCTGATGCTGATGCTGATAATGATGATGCTGCTGCTGATCTTGATGATGCTGATAGTGATGATGATGCTGATGATGATGATGCTGATGCTGATGCTGATGATGATGATGATGATGATGATGGTGGTGGTGATGATGATGATGATGATGATGATGATGATGATGATGATGATGATGATGATGATGATGATGATGATGATGACGATGAGTCCCAGAAGCTTGTCTCATCATTCCTGGCGCACGCGTGAGAGGCGGGGTTCCCCACTCGGAGGAGGCTCGGACTCCCGCTCGGAGGAGGCGCCTCCTCCCTCTGAGGGGGGTTCTACAATCCCAGGGCTCGTCGTGAACTCAACCGGATGGCGGTCTCAACCGTTGTCGCTGCGCCCAAGCGTTGTTACCCGCTAGGCTGAAGTACCCGGTGTCCGAGAGTGCGACTTCAGTGTGCGCAGTACTTGCTGCGAAATTCTGTCCCTCCTCCCTCCGAGCGATCCCCCCCCCACCCCTATCCCCCCCCCCTCGAACTTGACACTCGGGGGGGGGGTCGAATCCCCCCCCCTCGCCGCCGTCAACCGACGTAGAAGACGGCGGATGCGACGGGCGGCACGTTCAGTCGGGCGGCGGGGCTCCCCCTTTCATCGCCAGCAGTGACGTCGGCGACGACAAAGGCGACGAGCGGGACGTTCAGTCGGACCTCTCCCCCCTCCCTGGTCGCCGCGGGCAGACGACGACGAAGTCAACGACGACGAGGGCACGGGCGGGACGTTGAGTCTGGCGGGCGAGCGGGGCCCCACCTCTCGCCCCAGCCGGCGCCGCTGGCGTCGTCGTCGTCGTTGCTGCCGCATCCGTCGTCGTTTCAACCGTCGTCGTCGTCACCGCCGTCGCCGTCGTCGTCGTTGCAATCGTCGTCGTCGTCGCAATATGTTGGTCGTCGTCGTCGTCGTCGACGTCGCCGTCGTCGTCCTCGTCGTCGTTGCAACCGTCGTCGTCTTCGCAGCCGTCGTCGTCGTCGTCGTCGTCGTCGTCGTCGTCGTCGTCGTCGTCGTCGTAGTCGTCGCGGCCGCTCGCGTCGCCGTCGTCATAATACAATCGTGGCTGCACTGCTACTCTCATCCAACTCCTCCCTCTGCTGCCCGACCCTCGTTCTGCAGAGTGAGGAGGCACCCCCGTCCTTGGCGATGAGCCGGTTGCTGTACACTGGTGCGCGGCAATAGATGGGGTCGTGCGCGCCAACAGGGCTGGCCGGCGCGGGCCCGCCGATGGGCGCCGTGTGGCGGGGCACACGGCTGCACCTCATCCCATTCCATCCCTCCACCTTCCCCTCCTGATCCTCCTGAGCCTGCTCCTCCTCCTCCACCTCCTCCTCCTCCTCTTCGCCACATGGGCGATTCCAAAAGGCGGGGGGCCGAGAGGCCCAAAAGATGCTCCCAGAAGGCCCCAAGAGTCCTTCTCCTCCTCCTCCTCTGCCTCCTCTGTCTCCTCTTCCTCCTCCTCCTCCTCCTCCTCCTCCTCCTCCTCCTCCTCCTCCTCCTCTCTATTTGTCCTCCGTCCTCCGTTTCTTCTTTCTTCCCCGCGTGTTCCCCGAAGGGTTTCCACAACTGCGGGGGGGGCGCACGGTCGGATAGCTTTGCAGAGCTCAGGCCACAACGCTCGGCCACATGGGCGATTCCAAAAGGCAGGGGGCGGCGGTGATTCGCCGAAGGTGTCTTCGATAGTTAACTCTGGGCCCACAATATGTGGGACCCACGGAGCCACGGATCGATCTGCAGACCTGGGCTATGATTCTATCGGCGAGGGGCTCGTTGCGAAAGAGGAGGGGTGGGGCAGGACACATGAGAAGACGCGCGGGAGAATGATGAGGAAAAACAGTAGGGGAAGGATGACCAGGACATCGGCAGCTGGGGCTCAAGGGGGAAATCGCTGGCTTTTCACACGTGAGGTTTTGACTTGCGTCTCCCCCAACAGCGCAAGCGGCTTTCTCACACGTGTCCTTCATTGGGGTTTTAACCTGCGTCTCCCCCGCCGACGCAGACGGCGTTTTCTCGCCAATTTCAGTTGTGGGGTTTTGAACTGCGTCTCCCCCGCCAGCGCAAGGGGCAGTTTCGCCAATTCCCTTGAGTGCAGTGGGGCCTTGACATGCGTCCAGCGGCGTTTTCGCCAATTTCCTTCATTTGGGTTTTGACCTGCGTCTCCCCCACCAGTGCAAACTTCGCTTTCGCTGAATAGTTTCCTTTGGGGGTTTTGGCCTGCTCCCCCCCCCGCCGACGAAAATGGATGTTCGCTCGTTCTTGCCATCCCCGGCCAACACTTTTCCCTATGGCATGAGACGTGATGGCTCCCCTTGGATCCCGTCATGTTTGTGTACAATCACTTTGATATCATGTATCCACCTTCCGGATCCAGTTTTTTGGTGCGAAAGCGTTGTGGATCCCATTCTTTTTTGTAGTGCGTGAGTGCTGGAAACGGTCGCGTGCGCTCCGCGCGCGCGACAATTTCTAGGCGGCACCGTGCGCGCGGGCAAACGGCTGCCCCTGGACCTTTTGGTTGGGCGAGGGGGGCGTCCTCCTTAGAATGGGCGTAGGAGGCACCACATGCGTCTAAGACGCCCCCTGCCTTAGTAGAAAGCCACCACTACCTTCAGCCACTTTCTTCCGTACGTATGCGGCCATCCCGCCACCGCGTCCGGGTCGTGGGCCAGCAGCCCCTAGGATGCCTCTCGGGATCTCTTGGCACGGCTCCAGGGACTCTTTACAAGCCTCTTGCTGGCGTCGGGTGGCCTTCGATGGTGCCATTTGGGGGGCCCTATGAGCCTCTTGTGGGCTTCTTGGGGCTCTCTTTGGGATCTCGGGAGACATCTTGCGGGGAAACATGCCGAACGCGCTTCGCTTTGCGCCCTTGGGCCCCTCTTGGGGCTCGTTCGCGAGATTTTCGGGCCGTCTGTGTGGCCCCTCAGGCCTTTCTGGGGTCCTCTTTGGCATCGTATCTGGATCGTCTGGAGATCCAACTGCCATCTAACTTGGATTCGAGTGGGATCGCACTTGAACGCTATTGCAATGCTCTTAGGGTCCTATTGGGATCCCATCGGAGACGATTGGGATCCCATTAGAATCCGACTGGGGCCATATTGGGTTCCTACTGCAGGCGTGCTGCGGTTCTGCTCGGAGTTCACTGGGGTGTAGTAGTGGGATCATATTGGCATCCCAAATCGGGATCTTCCTGCAGCCTAAGAGCGCGCAGCACGCTCGTCCAGCTCCTGGCACAGGGCCAGGCCCAGCCCGCGCACGGCCTCGAACGCGAAACCGACGAGGAGCCGGGAGGGCCGCGGGCCATCGCCACAGGCGTGGCCGCCGCCGCCCTGGGGAGGGGCAGCCCGCTGCCGCTCCGCGCCGCTCCGCAGGCCTGCGATCGGCCCAAAGCCGCCGCCCGAGAGGGGCGCCGCGCAGGGCTCCACCAGGGCGAGCGCGCTGCGGAGCTCCGCGGGGTCGCTCGGGAGGACGTCCCGAGCGAAGGGGCGCCCCAGCGCCTCGAGGGCGGCGCCGAGCCTGCGGAGGAGCTTCTCCGCCTCGGCCTCCGCCGCCGCCGCCGCCTCGCCGCGCTCCAAGGCGCGCAAGCCAGCGTCCCGAGCTGCGCCAGCTCCGCCAGCCGCAGGCGCCGCACCCGCGGTCGCCACGCCCGGCTCCGCCTCCGCCGAGTCCGCCCCGCGAGAGGCCCTGCGCCGCCTCCGCCGCCGCGCACGGGGCATGGGGGCGTCGGCCCACCCGTCGCCGAGGCTGGCCGTGTCGTCGATCATGAGGGCGTCCGCGAGCTCCGAGGGCGCCGCCGCGGCGCGCACCGCCGCAGGCACCTCCCCCGCCCGCCCGCCTCCACCCACATGTCCAGCTCCACGTCCTGCAGGGGGCTCCGCAGCGGCCGCGCCGCGCCCGCCCTCCTGCCGCCTCGCCTTCAACGCAGCGCGTCGCCGACGGCGCCGCTCCACGTTCTTGTCGCCACCCGCCGCGGCACCACCAGCAGCAGTGGGCTCGGCCACCCTCGACGCCCCGGCGAAAGCCACGGCGGAGATGGCCGAGCGCGTCACCGCGCCCGCAATGCGCCTCGGCGCGCCAGCGTCGACCGCAGCACGGACGGCAGCTGCGACGAGCGCAGCGCCATCGGCCACAGCCAGAGCCCCTCTAGCCTCGCCACGAGCAGCCATCACGGGCGGCCGACCAAGGCAAGGCATGCGATCGCTTGGGCAAAAATGATCCAAAATCGGGATCCGATTGGAATTCTATTGGTGGATCGTTCGGATCCTGTTGCAATCCTGTAAGGATTCTACTGGGCTCCCATTGAATTGAAGTCTTATGGGAACCATTTTAGAATCCATTTGGGCCATCTTGTATTCTGATTGGGGTTTAACTGGGATCCTTTTGAAATCCAGTTGTGCTCATACTGGATGTGTTTTGGCATTCTATTGGGGTCCTATTTAAATCGTATTTGGACTCCTTTTTGGGATCCTATTGGCGTCCTATTGGGATCCAATTTGGGTCCTGTAAAGGTGAAGAGGGGGAGGAGGAGGAGGAGGAGGAGGAGGAGGAGGAGGAGGAATGCCGGGTGCCACTGCAACGGTTCCTGGGTTCGGGGACACACTGACCCGGGTCAATGCAAACACGAGCCAGTCAGGCTTTGCAAGATCCTGAAGGATCCTGCAAGATCCTGCAGGATCCTGCATGCTAGCTCGGGTCAGTGCAGCCCTGGCTCTGCAGGATCCTGCAAGATCTGGCGCTCTGGCTGACCCCCGTTTGCATCGAACCCCGTCTCTTACAGCTCGATAGCTGCCGGATGCGTTATCTCGCCACTGGACGAACGGGGGATTCTTAAATGCTTCCTAGGTCTACTCACTCATTCTTAGGGTCCTGATGGTACTCATGCTGTGACTGCAATGATCACCGCGAGGTAGCAGGCATCGCACTTAGATCTCGAACGGGCCCGTGAAACACTAGTGTTTCACGGGCCAAATCGCGCCTAATTTGTGGGAGCCTCTGAAGCGCAACATCCGCAATGTACCAGTATGTGTACCTCTTCTCAGAGCCCCATCGTCACCGCGATGCGGCAAACATTGAATCGGGGCATCCCAGAAGGGAGTGCCGACGGGGGGTGTTTCACAGGCCTGTTCGAACCCAGTTTGTAGGGAGATCTTCAACGACACGCCTGTCTTGGCCCAATAGACTGGGTTCGTCTCAGATCCCCGTGATCCCCGCGATGTGATAGACATGCCACTTAGGCGCCCCAAAAGGCGTGTCGACCGGGCAAACCTCACGGGCGCATTCGCGCCCATGTTGCAGGGACCTCCCGAGCAAAACGCCGGTTTCGGCACAGTGGACTAAGTCTTACCTCGGAGCCCCACGATCGCCGCGATGTGGTCAGCATTGCAGTTGGGCGCCTCCACGAGGCGCCGACCCGGCAGGGGTGTCTCACGGGCCCGAATTCGGGGTCAAATTACTATGGGGGACGAAGGGCCCGTTTTGGCTTTGTACACGGGCCTCTCCTCAGAGCTCCATGGTCGCTGCGACGTGGCAGGCATGGCAAGTGGGCGTCCCCCATGGTTACCAGGATGTAGCAAGCATGGCGTTTGAGCTCCCCAGTGGGGTGTCGACCAGGGGTGCCCTTACGGACCCGTTTGCGCCCAGATTTGGGGGGCCTCGCCAGCGAAACGCTTGTTTTGGCCCAGCAGAGGGGTCTCTTCTCAGAGCCTCATGGTCATCTCGATGTGGTGTTTGACGGACCTGGTCTCGCCCAGTCCCGCTTGCCAGCAGTGGCCCAAGCGCATCTGCGCACACTCAGACCCGCTCACGCCCAGTCGCCCCCACATTCTGGCTCGAGCCCAACCTCGCACTCGTCCATGGACGCGGTGCAATCTATAGATGATCGCCTGGGGATCCCCGCGCCGAGTTATTCTGACGCGACAGGCGTCGGCGCGCATCGCCGAATCGATCGAATCGCTGACGGCCTCGTCTCCCCCGATCCATTGGGCCCCCGACGCGCGGCCTGGCCCACGGCAGGCCGAGCCGGGGCACCGGTGCCGACGCGACCGAAGCCCTCGTCGGGCTCTGGCCGACAGGGAGAGGGGAGACCCCTTCCCCCCCCGACGCGCGGGACACCTCTTTACTGCGGCCAAGCGTGGGGAAGTGCCGCCAAACGCGGATTCACAAATGTGAAGCGTAGTTAGTCTCTCTGCACCCTCCCTCCGCACTTGCTTGCATCCGTCTCGCTTCCCCCTCCGCTCCCCTTGCCTTCTCCGCAGCCACTTGGGCCACGGGGTGTGACCTCGTATGCGCGACTTGGCCAATGAAGAAAAGAACGCGTAGGATCAGGGGGACGTAAGACCTGGGTACAGGGGACTCGGAAATCCCCGACGAGGTCATCAAAAAAATGACGAGGCCGAACCTGCATTTTGACGAGGCCTCCCGCTGCAGATATCCCACGAAACTCCTCCTCGTTCAAAATCCGAGGCGCGGTCGTCAAAAAACGATGGCGAACCCGAGTCCTGGCAAACCCGGGTCTTACGCTCCCCCGATAGGAGGAGGAATAGGAGCAGAAGCTAACGGCCACCCGAGGAACGCGGGGGGGGGGGGGACCCGAGGCCCGACACGGGCCCGGCCCTGGAGGAGGCCCGGGTATCCGCATTCGCCGCCGCGGGCAGCAGCGCACGCCACGGGCGCTCCTCGCGCACGGCCGGAGGCGCGAGGCCCCGGCGAGGCCCCCGCGAGAGCACAGCCGAGGAGGAGGAGGAGGAGGAGGAGGAGGAGGAGGAGGAGAGGAGGAGGGAGGAGGAGGAGGAGGAGGGAGAGGAGGGAGGAGGAGGGGGAGAGGAGGAGGAGGGAGGAGGAGGAGGAGGAGGAGGAGGAGGAGGAGGAGGAGGAGGAGGAGGAGGAGGAGGAGGAGGAGGAGGATGAGGGAAGAGCGCCGCGGCCCGCGGGCGCCCGCCAGGGCCGTGCCCGCCGCTGCCGCGGGGCTCGGCCGCTGGCCCCCGGCGCCAGGGCGGCTCGAGCAGAGGGCCGCGCGGGCACGAGGCGTGGAGGAGGTGCTGGCTGCATGTCGGTCGGAAGAGGTGGGCAAAGACAGGAAGTTGGTCCCCTGCCTCCCACTCCTGTCGTTTTCCACTGGAGCGCTTCCGATAGGACCGCGCGAGCCCAAGCTGCAGGCGGAGGAGAGGAGGGAGCCAACTGAAGAGTCTGGGAGACACTGGAAGTAGGAAGGCGGGTAAAGTGGATTGGGTCCAGGCCCTCGCAGAGAGCAACACAACACAGCATCAGCGGCCGGTTCTTGAAGGAGGAAGGCGCTGGAAGCAGATTGGGATCTGGGAATCCCAACAATATTTTCAACGACCGGCGTGTAGCGGGGGGGGGTGGAGGGGCTGCAAATTCCCGCCCCTCCGAGAGGTCCTTGGGCGCGGCTTACTGGGGGGCGACGAATCGGGGGGGGGGAGAACGGTGCCCTTTTCGGGCCCAGGGCCCCTTTCTGCGGCCCTCGCCGCCCCCCGATTTGGGTTCAGGCGTTGGCCGACCTCTGCCCTCCCGCGGGAGCCACATGTGCTGGCCGTCGTGTTTCGTCCCGCCTGGCGAGAGGGCTCCCGCCCAAGAGTGGGCAGCCAACCACCCGCCTGGGCACTGATGCTGACTGTACGTGGGTCCCCGTTCATCGGGGCGCGCCCTGATTTGCAAAGGCAGAAAATGCCCCCCCCCCCCCACCCCCCCCTCCCCATTGATCGCCCCCCCCCCCCCACTGCGCACTCCCCAAGGTCCCGCGCCGCCTGGTCGGCCGCCCCCATTGATCGCCTCCCCACTGCGCGC
>CAUYUJ010018160.1:0-40000 GCA_963575745.1 Prorocentrum cordatum | reverse complement strand
CGCCGAAGGCGCCCGTGGCGCCTGCTGGTGCGGAGGCTGCTGGGCCGAAGCTGGCGGAGATGTCGGAGGCTGTCGCTGCGGCGTGCGTGCGCGCCCTCGCGGACCTGCCCGACGCGGAGCCAGCGACGATCGAGAAGGCGCTGGAGGCGGAGTTCCGCGCCAGCGGCATCGGCATCGGCTCCGATGCGGCAGGGTGTGGCGGCCGCCCGCTGCGGTAGCCACCCGTGCCACCCTGGGCATCGCTCGTGGAGGAGGTCTGCTCCCGCGAGGTGCCCGCGCCGAGTGCGCCCGGTGTTCGCGCTGGCCTTCGGCATCCATGTGGTCCTCTTCTGAGGGCCGCCCGCTGGACGGGCCCGTCGTCTCCCAGGGCGACCCCTGAGACCCCAGCTTGGCGCGGGGCTACTTGGCGGGCGTGTGGGAGGCGACGAGTCCGCCCAGCCTGGACGACCCCGCCGTCTCCCTGGCGCCCCCTTCGGGGGGAGTCGGGGCGGCGTCGAGGCCGCCCACACCTCTGCGCTCAGTCTGTGCCTCAGACGCGGCCTCCGATGACGCTCCTGACGCTCCTGACGCTCCTCTTATTATTCATATTATCCTCTTCCTCCTCCTTCTCCTCCTCTGCAACCTCCTCCTCCTCCTCCTTCCTCCTTCCTCCTCCTTCTCCTCCACCTCCTCCTCCTCCTCCTCCTCCTCCTCCTCCCTCGTCCTCGTCCTTCTCTTCCTCCTCCTCCTCCTCCTCCTCCTCCTCCTCCTCCTCCTCCTCCCTCGTCTCGCGTCCCTCCTCCCTCGTCCCTCGTCCCTCCTCCCTCCTCCGCCCTCCTCCTCCTCCTCCTCCTCCCTCCTCCCCTCCTCCTCCTCCTCCTCCTCCTCCTCTTCCCCGCCTCCGCCTCCTCCTCCTCCTCCCTCGTCCTTGTCCCTTTGCCTCCACCTCCTTCGTAGACTCCTCTTTCTCCTCTCTCCTCCTCTTCCTCCCTCCCTCCTCCTCCTCCTCCTCTCCTCCTCCTCCTCCTCCTTTCCCTCCTCTTTCCCCCCTCCTTTCTTTCCTCCTCCTTTCCTCTCCTCCTCGTCCCCACTCCTCCACTCCTCGTTCTCCTCCTCCTCCTCCTCCTCCCTCGTCCTCGTCCTTTTCCTCCACCTCCTTTTTCCCTTCTCTTTCTCCTCCACCCCACCTCCCACCTCCTCCTCCTCTCTCCTCCTCCTCCGCCCCCTCCTCTTCCTCCTCCCTCCGTCTTTCTTCTCGTACTCCTCTTCCTCCTCATTCCCCTCTCTTCCTTTCTCCTCCTTCTCCTTCTCTCTCCTCCCTCCTCTCTTCCTCCTCCTCCTCCACCTCCGCCTCCTCCTCCTCCTCCTCTTCCTCCTCCTCCGCCTCCTCCTCCTTCTCCTCCCTCGTCCCCGTCCTTTTCCTCCACCTCCTTGTTCTCCTCCTCTTTCTCCTCCTCCTCTCCCTCTTCACTCATTCTTCCTCTTCCTCCCCCCAGATCTCCCTGTGTTGCTACTGGGTCGACCGGCTGTTCCCGAGTGCAACCTGTCATGGCCATCATGCTCCTCATCCTCCTCCTCCTGCTCCGCCTCCTTTGGACCCAGTAGCAACACAGTGGTGGTAATATCGCACTTTTACGTCGAGGTCTCACGCCTCACTGTGTTGATATTGCGTACGTTTGTGTCGCTGTGCCCCCCCCCCCCCTGTGTTGCTACTGGGTCGGAAGGCTGTTCCCGAGTGCAACTTCTCATGGTCATCATGCTCCTCCACCTCCTCCTCCACCGCGTCTTGCGGACCCAGTAGCAACATAGTGGTGGTAATATCGCACGTCTACTCCTTCCTCCTCCTCCTCCATCTCTTCCTTTTTCTTCCCTCTCTTCCTCCTCCCCGCAGATCTCCCTGTGTTGCTACTGGGTCGGTTGCGTCACGGCTCGTGCTTGGGAGCCTTGCTGGCAAGCGCGTGTTACGTCACCGTTCTCTGTTGGGAGCCTTGTTGGGAAGAGCTTGTTGCGTCACGGCGTCCTCCTCCTCCTCCTCCTCCTCCTCCTCCTCCTCCTCCTTCCCCTCCTCCTCTTCGGGCCCGCCTGGGAGCTTATTGGGGCCCTCTTGGGCTCCCTCAGGGCCCTGGGGGCCCTCTTGGCCGTATTGGGGCCCTCTTGGGCCGCCTGGGGGCCATCTTGGGCTGTTTTGGGCCCCTCTGGGGTCGTCTTGGGACGATCTTTGGGGCCTCTGGGGCCGTTTTTGGGCCGTTTGGGGGCCCTCTTGAACCGTTTTGGGCCCGTTTGGGGCGCCTCTGGGGTCGTCTTGGGACGATCTTTGGGGCCTCTTGGCCCGTCTTGGGCCCGTCTCGACGCCCTTTCTCCCGCATCTGGGCCGCCAACTCCGTCAGAATGACGACCAAGGGGACCTTCGAGATCATCAGCCGCGACAGCGCCGACACGTTCCCAGAGTTGTCGGTGGGCCCCGTCAAGTGGAGCACGCCGTTCACTGGCCTCAAAGCCCTCCCCGAAAACCATTACCGAGACCAGCGACGTAAACAACTTCAGGGCCGCGATCGTCCTGAACGGCTCGCCACGGGTGAGAGCCCATGGGGGCCGTCTTCCACGTGAGGGCGAGGGAGAACCACCGCGCCGAGGAAGAGCCCCCCCCCCTACACCCCCAACCGCCGAAGACCACCTCCTGGCCCGCAGCCGTCGCATCGGCCCGGAAAACGGGCCCCAAAGTAAACCTCCCTATGGCGAATTGCCGTCGTCCTCCTCCAAGTCTCGAGCTCCTCCTTGCTGCAGCTGCTGATGAAGGACGCCGGCCGCGGCAGCTGGACTTTTCCCCGATGGTTGACAGCCGACGCCCAGGAAAACAACGGGGAAACGAACGGCCTGAGGTAATCGAGGACCCCCAGCGTTAAAGCTGATCTTCCCCAGGGCGGCCAGGAAGTCGGCCATCTGCACGCCGCCCTCGCCTAGCACAGCTGCGGTCCAGGCGCTGGCCCTCGACTCCGATACCCACGCCTGGTCGGACCCGAAGTGCACCCAGTAACCGACCCACGTGGTTTGATGCCCCCCTCTCCACACGCACCATGCCCATGGCGCCCCCAGGGCCACCCAGACCAAGATCAAGGTGCCCAGGCCAACGATCATTGCAGTGCGGCCCGCCAGGATCAGGAGGTCATCTGCGAACACCCGGGCGTCCTGCGGTCGGAGAAAGCGTGAGCAAAAAAACGCCAAGACCGCTCCAGACAGCCGCGACCACCAGTAGCCGACCGAAGCAACGCCGTAAAAGCGCCGACGCAGTTCACCCAGAACGGGCCTCCCTCTATAGACGGCATCCCTGCCATCCCCAGTCCTGCTTCCTGACCTCCACCCGCCTGCGCACCTTGCTCACGTCCCCGACGAGCACCAACTGCGTGGAACCCATGGTGTCCTTCTACTTCTCACGCATCAGCGTCCGCAGCTCGTCCGCGGAGGGAGATTTGACCTGGTGACCTTCGCCCCGTTCGTGCCGTCATGGGCGACGCAGATCTCGTCTTTCTCAACTACCACGGCCAAGCCCGCGATGTGCGGGTTCTCACCGTACTCCTGCACGGCATCTCCGTCGGTCATCTCCTTCGTCCACTCCAGGCGCTCCTCCCCGCGGGAAAGCTCCTTGATCTCCTCCCCGGAGCAGGCCATCGACCTGTAGTTCTCGACCTTGAACTGCGCGCCGTTGGCGTCCTCCTCCAAGGGCCACTGACCTCCTGGTCGAAGACCCCGTGCGTCCGCGACAAGGCGACTCCGACTCCGACTGGGGCCCCGCGTTCCAAAGTGCCGAACAACTTCCACTCCAAATCCCCCGGCTGATGCAACAAAGCTCCGATAAATCTGAGCCTGGACGACTGGCCCTCCGCGACCCCGCAGTACCCCACCTGCGGCCCCAAGGCCTCCGGCAGGAGCGAGGCCACCTTGCCCGCCGCGACATTGTCGAAGAAGCGCTCCTCGAATCTGCCCGCAGCCAGCCGTGGCGCGAACTTCAGAAGCATGTCCTCCCCGCCCCCGCCAGACCTCAGCCCCGCGGACTCCTCGGGCAACCGCCGCGCCGGATCCCAAACCTCCGCGCCCGAGGAGGTCGCCTGCCTTCGCCGCTCCCTCCGCGCGCGCGCCCGGGGGGGCACAGGCCGCCCCCGTGGGCGCAGTTCTGCGATTTCCCTACGAGCTCAGCCTTCCTCTCCAGGCGGAGGTTCGGGCGGACAGGGGCGGGGGGCCGGGCGCGAGGCGCCCGCCCGCCTCGCGGGCTGCCCGTCGTCGACGAAGTCCAGCATGACCGGGTCCTCGTCGCGGTGTTCCTTGACATGGTCCCTCCCCGCGTCCGCCCCGCCGCAGCGCCGCGGTCGTCGCGCGCGGCCCGCCGCCCCTTCCGTTCTGCCTCCGCCAGGCCGCGCAAGACATCCGCGTGGCGCCTGGCCCCCGCCGCAATGGCGCAGAAAGAGTCAGCTCCGCCGCCTCCCCCTTGGCCGGGCCAGTCGCGCTCCGACCCCCGAGAAGCTTGGCCGCGCCCCCCCCCTCTGCCGCGCGCGCCGACGCGGAAGGGGTTGGACCGCATCGAATGTCCATGCCCTGGAAGCCGACGCGCGGTTTACGCGGGCGCCCTCCACCTCCTCCGCGCGGCCCGACCTCGCCGGCGCCAGCTCCTCCTGATTCGGGTGGGCCCGGCGCCCCTGGCTGGCCCCACGCAGGGGCTCTGTCAGAAAGGGGCTGGGGTGCCAGAGGGGCGACCGTGCGCCGCGTCGCCAACTCAGAGAACGCTGCGCGCCGGGATGCAGGCCGCGCCGAGGACGTCGCGATCCTGGCACCGCTGGCGTCCGCGACGCGCCTCGCGCCTGCCGCGCTGGGAGTGGGCCGCGGCAGTCGCCCTGCCGGAGAATCGCGGCTCGCCGACCGCCGTCGCATCTCCGATCCCCGGCAAGTTCGTCAGACGCATGGTCGACCGTCTGGCGGCAGCCCTGAAGTCCCCCATGTACAGGGCTCCCAAAGCATGCCGGGAATCGCCCGGGGCGAACGCGCCTGCGGCCGCCCCCTATCGCCGCGGGGCCGAGGGGCGCGCCCGCCCACCGCCGCGCTTGGCCAAGATCTTCAGAGGCGCCGACCAGCACAACCTCTCCTCGAAGCATGTGGGCCCGCGACGCAGCTGCGATGATGTCCGCCAGCAGGCACCGCGACGCTCGCCGCCGACCTCGCTGCTTCCCCCAAGCCCGGAAAGCCTCGCGGGAAACTCGTGGACCTGACCGGCGGCGGGCCCGCGTCGCCGACGCCGCGCGAGCGCGCAAAGGTCAGGCGCGGCGGCGAGGCAATAATGGCGTCGATCACGCGCGCCTGCCCCGCCATCTTTTCCCCGGCCTCTCTCGAGGGGTGCGCGGCGCGGGCCAGCTTTCGGCGCGCCCGCTTCCTCCGCGCGCGCCTGCGTGTCATGCGCCCTGCCAGCTCTTGTCAGACGGTGCCCGATGCCCCCCCTCGATCCCCCGTGGAACAGGCGGAGCACGTGTCATCCGCCGCGGCCCCTGCCCCCGTGCTGATCTCGGCCGAGGGCGGGGGCGCGGCCCGCCCGGCCAGGCCGGCGTCTCAGGCTTTGTGGTCGCGGCCGCCTATCGGCTTGCCCTTCTTGAAATGTGCTCCACAAGCGTGGGGGGACCGGCGCGTGTCGCCCCGGTCGAACGAAGCCGCTGCCGTTGAAGTCGTTGCCCTCTGGCGTCAGGCTCGCGCAAGTCGGCGGGGCGCCGGCTCTGGGCTTAGCCTTCGCCCTGCCTTTGCCGCGGCCCTTCCCGTTCGGCGCCGAGCCGGCGCCGGGCCCGTCGCGGCCTTTCTGCGCGGCGCGCGCCCCAGCTGGGCTCTGCCTCCAGAACTGGCGACGGGGGCCGGGGGGCTGGGTCGAGAGGCCGCTTCGCGTACTGAAGCGCCAAGGGCGCGGCGAAATACCTCCCCTCGTTGGCCTTTCCATGCCATCTGGAAGGCGGATGCCGGCGGCGCCCCCTCGATGGCTTCCTCGCGCGCGCGGGGCTGGAGCTCGCGCGCGCGCCACAGCGGCAGTGCCTGGGCAGGCCCGCTAAACGCGGAACCGCCAGCTTCCTTGGCTGCCATGTCCTAGACGTGCTCCCCCAACAAGTGGTCGATGCTCGCGTCGAAGATGGGCGGGTCGCTTTCCGCCCGGGCGTTGACGGGCCGCCCATGTCTCTGCCGCTTCCAGGGCCGCCGTGAGATGAAGTCCTAAACAGAAGGCATGCCGCGGCAGTGCTCACAGGGACGTGGGCGATGAGCTCTCCACGTCGCTGTCGTCGGACCTGGACTCGCCCGGGGGAAGAAAAAAACGAGTGCCAGCGCGTCGTGCATGCCTCGCTGTAGGAGTTGCTGTCTGGGGGGGGGGGGGGGGGGCGACGATGGAGGCCGTCCACTGCCCCTCCCTTCCTCTGCCTGCACCCAGCGCGCGCCGCGTAGTTGGCCTTCTCCCTTTTCCTTTTCCCGCCCGTCTGTCTCCCTTTTCCTTTCCCCGCCCGTCTGCTCCACGATGGTGTCGGGCGCTGCTGGGAGCTGCGAGGCGCCGAGTAAGCCCCTCTTGGGGGGGCTACGGTCGCCCAGGCCCCCCGGGGGGCCGAAGACGGACAGGGCGAGTGACTTCGCCACCTCGCGCGCGGCTCTGGCAGTCACCTCATCGATGCCCTTCTTGGTAATTGCCGCCGTGGCCGCATCGTGCACCTCCGCCTCGTCCAACCACGGCCGGCTAGGCCGAGTCGCACTGGGCCGCCTCAGATAATGTCCTCGTGGTCCTCTTCATGACCGGCCCGACGGGTAAGCGCGGACAAATTCGTCCGACCTGGAGGGGGGCCATCGGCCCAGATAGTCCCTCTCAGTTTCGGGAACTCCGAGCGTGGCCGCAAGACTGCAGAGAGACGACCTCTCCGAGCGCCCCGCCCACGAAAGAACAGTGGGTTCATCGCGCATGGCCGCCTGGCCTGGGACTGGGCCCCCGTCGCCGTCCGCCAGCTGCCCGACCGCGAGCAGGACCTTCACGGGCGCGCCGGCGAGGTCGATGGAGATCTCTGGACAGCCGGGGCAGGAAGAAGCCGAGACCCTTGGGGGCCGCGCCCGCCCAAAACTCATGGCCGACGCGCAGCCACTAGGTCCCCGCGACGCTTGCCTCCGCCGGGGCGTAGACTGTCAGCTCGCGGACCTCCTTACCAAACCCTGTGCGCTTGGTGCGGAGGAGCTTCGCAGAACACCCCGCCTTGCCCATCTTGACACTCTCCGTCGTCAGCCTCTGGAGGTCGCCCGTGCGCATGGCGCCGAAGATCTTCTCGGGGCGGGACCGGGCGACCACTTGCAGCTCGCGGGGCTGGAGCGTCTCGTCGACGACTGCGACTTCTGGGGCCGCGATGAGACTCGCGGGGGGCCTCGGAGCCCGGTTGATATCATGTAATCTCCTGGCGGGCCCCCCCAGCGTCGGCCTTCGCCCGCTCCGCGACCGGGCGGAACTGCTCGTTGTCAGCGAAGCGAGCCTCCCTCTGGAAGCCCGCCCGGTCCGGGCCTCGAACCAGCCCATGGCAGCCGCCGAGGTTTCCGGGGACGTGGCAGCTGGCGCCTCCCGCATTCGCTCGATCACACAGTCGACCAAGCTGACGACATCGTCGGGCCAGTTGAGGCCATGCCGCCACTGAAGACAACGAGCGAAGGCCTGGAGGCGGATCGTCGTCGCCCTGGAGTTGCCCAAGGGGCCCCTCGCCGCCGCAGGCGGGTCCTGAGTACGCAGAGACTCCGCATTGGCCAGGGCTGCAGCGAGCTGCAACAGCTCCAGCGTTCGACGAATCCACCTGGCGTGCACGTCGTTGTCCACCTTCGCCAACGAGAAACGGCCCCCCTTGTGGCACCAACTTCGCCGGGATTTGAGGGAACGTCTCGTCCAGCCGCCGTCTAGAGCCGCCGCCTTGCTTGCGTCCACAGTGGCCGCTCTCTTCCGCGCGTGCGTCCTGGACTCCTCGAGGATGGGCGCCACGGCGTCGTCCAGGCGCGGCGACTCCGCCTGACGACGTAGCCTCCGCTCCATGGAGGTCAGGCCTGGCAGCGCCGCTCGGAAACGGCGCAGATGCAGTGGAGGCCAATCCACAAGAAACCTTTCACAAAATCAAACCATCCCTGAGACCCCAGGACGTCCATTGATTTTTGGTGTAGGAACGTCACGTTTTCCATTGCAAAGCCATCGAAACCAAAGAAACCCAGGGCACCCTGGAGGCAAGCAGGGTGTTTCTTGGCATGGGCCCCCACTGTAGCCGATCACCTCGGCGTCGTGCTCGACGGCGTCCGGGAAGGGCGAACCGTGGACCGACTATGGCCCGTCGTGGAAGAGCGGGAGCAGCTGCGCGGTGTTCTGGGCTCCGGCCGCGGCGAGGCGGCACGCCAGGGACTCGACGACCGCCCGCTGTGCAAGCTGCAGGTCTGCCGCGACGTCCCGCGGCCCCAGCAGCGCGCCCACCCACCCCAGCTTAACAAAAACAAATCTCCCATTGAGCCGAATGAGTACGGATGGGACCCTACAGTGCTCACGAGCTCCCGCCATCGAGTGGGGAGTTGCACGAGGGTGAAGCGGAGGGGGAGGGAAGGACGAGGGGAGGGGGAGAACACTGGGAGGACGAAGAAAACAAGTGGTGGAGAAGGGAGGGAGGAGGAGATATGGGAAAGAGATGAAGACGAGGATGAGGATGAGGACGAGGATGATGATGCTGATGCTGGTGCTGATGCTGCTGATGTTGATGATGATGCTGATGCTGATGCTGATGCTGATGATGATGATGATGATGATGATGATGATGATGATGATGATGATGATGATGATGATCATGATGATAATGACGATAATGACAATCATGATGCTACGGGCGATGGCGGGGATGACGGCGCTGTGCAGGACGATTGAAACGATGCTGCCAAGGCTTCTCATAATTGTGATGATGAGTGAGAGTAATCACAAGAAGGAACATACGAATACTCTGGAAACTCTGCTCATCATTGTGGAGGACGAAGGGGAGCTAAGGAGGGGGAGTGCAACTTGGAAGGAAAGGAGGAGGGAGAAGGAGGAGGAGGAGGAGGAGGAGGAAGAGGAGAAGGAGGAGGAAGGGGAGGAGAAGGAGGAAGAGGAGGAGGAGGAAGAGAAGGACTCCGCCCATATCAAAAGACGGCGTCCCAGGCGACTGATCCAGGGCATTGAAAATGATTGCTGACATGACCTCTTTCTTTTTTGCTTCTCTCACTTTACTTTTTTGTTTGTTCTCTCTCTCTCTCTCTGAACATCTTTGACGGCTTCCCCCGGAGACCGGCTTTTCATCCGGAGATCTCTTCTGGCGGCCCTCAGTGCCAAAGGATGGCCCAGGGGCTCGAGAACAGCGAAAAAGAAAGAACCCTCCGGACCCCATCGCTCCAATACCCCAGCGCATGGCGCCGGGCAACGTCGGCGCGGAAACGGAATCGGATCGGATCGGCCGCGCCAGGATGCACAGCTGCGCTTGCGAGAACATCGCGCAGTGCCAGATCGCCTGATCATGGGGATCCGACCGGGTCGGGACGCCTTGCACCGCTATCGATCTGGATCGCAAGGGGCCCTGGGGGCCGTCCTCCTATGCGTCCGACGGCATGAACGGCTTGTTATTTTCAAGCGCGGCGGCTGCGCTCCTTCTGTCCCCCCCCCCCCCCCCGTCTTTGCTAATTC
The DNA here is from genome assembly GCA_963575745.1 of Prorocentrum cordatum. NCBI lineage: Eukaryota > Dinophyceae > Prorocentrales > Prorocentraceae > Prorocentrum > Prorocentrum cordatum. The sequence continues at coordinate 30,303 of CAUYUJ010018160.1, read as the reverse complement.
AAGCTTCGCGCGGCCCGCTCAGCTTCGACCGGAAGAGGTGCGCTCTCGACCCGCGAATCAAAAAACAAAAATGGTCGTCAAGCGTGGCTCCACAGGTCCCGACCCCTTGCAGCAGTTTTTGCCTCCCGGGCCCCTGGCTCCACCGCGCGGGGGCCCACGAGCGGCCCTCGGAGGCTCGAGGTCGAGGAGAAGCGCCCGAGTGGCAGGAGCAGCGCCTCCATGGCGTGACGCCAGTGAGGTTCTGTTCCTACGATTCGGGCGTCGCAGGCAAGCGGCGTCGTTTCTCTGGAGGCAACTGGCGTCGTTTCGCTGAGGGCTTGACACGAGACAGTTCCACGTGTCGCTGAATAGTTGTTCCACGAAACGAACGACGCCAGTGGCGTCGTTTCGCCGAAAGTGTTCTAGCTGTTGTCAATGACCCGAGACGTGCCCCGCCGCCTCTGCGCGCGAGGCGGCTATGTATGAACGCTGTCTACAAAAGAAAGCACTGCGAACTGTGCAACATGCTGAGACGTTTCACCAAGCGACGTCGGGCCACGCGTGTCGCGCACCTGCGCAACTCCTGCGCAACTCAGATCGCGAAAGGGACTGTGCAAGCAATGACTGCGCAACTTTGCGGCGACAACAGGCACGATATGGAACGCAGCACGGGGGACAGAAGTGGAGCAGGAGGAGCAGGAGGAGGAGGAGGAGGAGGAGGAGGAGGAGGAGGAGGAGGAGGAAGAAGCGAGGGTGAGGAGGACAAGAAGGATGGAGGACTGTGGAACGAGCTTCCTGCGCTCAGGCTCCCGGGTGGCCCGGAAGCCGCAGAGCGGCGGATCCCAGCCGTCGGGGTGGCGAAGCTTCGCCGAAGGCCACGCCGGCGCGGTGGAGCAGGCGGCCCTGCGCAGGCGGAGCCCCGCAGAAGGGCCGGCGAGCAGGCGAGGCCCTCGGAGTCTTGAGCAGCACGGCTGCGGGGTCCTTCTCCTCCTGCTCCTGCTCCTGCTCCTGCTCCTGCTCCTCCTCGTCCTCCCCTCGTGTGCGCACGTTGCTCTTCCTCTAGCCCGCGCGTGCACGCGCTGCTCTTCCCCAGCCCGCATCCACGCATGCGGCATCCCGGGCCGAAGGATGGCGAGGAGGAGGAAGACAAGGAGGGTGAGGAGGAGGAGGAGCAGGAAAAGAAGGAGGAGAAGGAGGAGATAGAAGGTAGAGGTCGGACCAACTTAGCGGGGATAGGTTCAGGGAAGGACCCGATCGACCCCCCTCCGAGGACCGTTGTACACAGACACACACACACACTTTGCGTTGGATCCGTTTGACTAACAACTCCGCTGAACCTCCAAAGGGCCAACGAAACTCGCGACTGTTGCACCTTTCGCAGCCCACCCAGAGCACCTCACAGGATCCCACGAAACTCGCAGCAATTGCGCAGTCCGCAGCCCTACGAAGGAGCCGTGAGATCTCGCCTGGATCCGCGTTGCCCTGCACTCCGCGTTACCTCCCAGGAGCCCACGGCGGTGGCGACTGTTGCGCACTTCGCCCCCCCCGGGGATCCGCGCCCAAGGGCCTACGAAAATGGCGACGCTTGCATCGTTCGCAGACCCCGACGGGACCGCAAGGTCTCAGAGGGATCCGCGTGGCCCTGCGCTCTGCGGTGCCTCCCAGGAGCCCACGAACGTGTCGACAGCTGCGTTTTTCGCAGCCCCCGACACGGAGCCGCGAGGTCTCAGCATGATCTGCGTGGCCCTGCACTCCGCCGTGCCTCCCCGGAACCCACGGGAATGGCGGCCGTTTTACAGCTCGCAGCTCCCGACGGAGCCGCGAAGTCCCAAGGGTATGCGCGTGGCCCTGCGCTCCGCTGGACCTCTCAGGAGCCTGCGAGAAGTGGCGACAGCTACGCAGTTCGCAGCCCCGACGGCGCCGCGAGGTCTCGAACGGGATCCGCGTGGCCCTGCACCCCGCCTTGCTTCCCACGAGCCTCAGACAGTTATGACAGTTCGCAACTCCTGCGGAGCCGCGAGGTCTCAAAGGGATGCGCGGGGCCCTGCGCTCCGTTGTGCCTCCGCCCACACAAGTGGCGACAATCACGCAGTCCGTAGCCCACCAATCGGAAAAGCAAGAGCAAAGGAGGCAATGAGGCGAGAGGCAGGAGGAGAGGCAGGGAGGAAGACGAGGGTGGGAGCAGGCTGGAGGAGAGACTCGCAGGCAGTGCCCTATTCAAAGCGAGAGCCCAACCAAGGGAGGGCTGGCAAAAGCAACAGAAAGAGTTCCACAAGGGGGGCGAGGAGCCCGGGCCCGCCTGGTCTGGCAACCGTTTCGGCTGAGACTTCCTCACGATCTGTTCGGGAACCGTGCCCTCTCGCCCCCGTGCAGGCGACACTTTTGGTCTGGACGGCCACGTCCCCTGGCAGATGACACGCTACGGTGGGCATGGCCGTGCTCTCACCCCTGTCCCCTATACCCGGCCTCCACCTCCTCCTCCTCCTCCTTCTCCTCCTCCTCCTCCTCCATCTCCTCTCCTCCTCCTCCTCCTCCTCCTCCTCCTCCTCCTCCTCCTCCTCCTCCTACTCCTCTCCCTCCTCCATCCTCCTCCTCCTCCTCCTCCTCCTCCTCCTCCTCCTCTCCTCTCCTCCTCCTCCTCCTCCTCCTCCTCCTCCTCCTCCTCCTCCTCCTCCTCCTCCCCTCCTCCTCCTCCTCCTCCTCCTCCTCCTCCTCCTCCTCCTCCTCCTCCTCCTCCTCCTCCTCCTCCTCCTCCTCCTCCTCCTCCCCTACTCCTCCTCCTCCCCGACCCGCCTGCTCGCCTTGTCTGCTCTCAATTTGGCTTTGCTGGGGTCGCTGGGTCGTCGGAGGTCTGGGCTCTTCCTGCCGACTGGAGGCAGCGCCCGGGTACGCACGGCGGGCGCGCGGCGCGGCCTGCGGCCAGTGGGCCTGGCGCGCCCGGGGCGCTCTCAGAGGAGTAGTGGCGGCGAGGAGGCGATACGGTGGAAAGGGCAGGGAGGGATCAAGAAGGCCCGAAGATAGCCCCGAAGAGTCCTCCAAGAGGCTCTCGCAGCACAAGATTCGCAAAGGCCTCCTTCTTCTTCTCCTCCTCCTCCTCCTCCTCCTCCTCCTCCTCCTGCCTCCTCCTACTCCTATTTCCCCTCCTACTCTTCTCCTCGTTCTCCTCCTCATCCTCCTCCCCTCCTTCAACCTCCGCATCCAAACAACTCTAGTGGGCATCGGTTCTGGGTAGGCTGCTGGGGATACGCGAGTGGTCAAGAATTGTTCGCTTCTGTGGTTGCCCAGACAGCTTTTCGACCGACACCCCCATCCCGTGAATTTGTTTTTGGTTTCTTGATCATCAGACAAATTTTCGGAGAAGGAGGGCATGAGGGAGGGGACGATCACACCAAGCCCAACCATACACGATTGCCATCAGTTCTGTCCAGAAGGCTGGGTCCCCGAGTCGGCCTCCACGGGCTAAGATTGGAGGCCTAGACATGGGCACCACCACCAACACAAGGGGTTTGCCTCCACATGGGGAAGACGATCCTAGATTTCGGTGTTGGTGGCAAGATTTCGGCCATCTTGGAAGCCAGAATATTACCACCATCACCGAGGTCGGGATCTTCTTCCCTCGGTAGATGCACACCGCCGATATTGGTGTTGGTGTCAATCTCTGGGCCTGCGATAAGACTGACACCTGCGAAAAAGAACTGGAGAAGAAGGAAAAGGAGGGTCAAATGGAGGCAGGGTCCGCACCTGTAGATCGCTGGTACATGCGCCCGTGCTGGCGAGAGCTGGCTTGCAAGGACTACGAACGTTGCACTGCATCGTGGACTGGCGCGTGCGAGGCACGCCGACACTGGAGGGGAGGCCGTGGTGGCAGGAATCGGCTGCAGAGGTAGCGGCATTCGTGCTCCACGGGAATGTGCTTCACAGCTGTGCGAGAGAGCATGTCAGGCTCCATAGGGGGAAATGGGTCTCGGGTTCAGCGCCTCCCTGATGGCCAGTCTGGGTTTGAAAATCGCTCGCGCCCTCGCCCGCATCAAAGCTTCCACCCTGCTCGCGTTGCTGGCCAGAGGGGGCAGAGAGCGAACGGCATTGTACGAGGTGAGCAAGAGGTCATGCATCAGAATGGTACCGTGCACGGTTCTACACGAGGGCAACAAAAGGTCGCATAAACCATCTTTATACAGCATTCCACTCGAGGAAAGCAGGCGGCAGAGAATGGGTCATAGTGGACAGCAGCGGCAACAGAACAGGGCATTGAAAGCAGTGTAGAGTGTGGTCGGAGTCGTCGGCTCCGCACCCCATCGCGCAGCATCCATTCCCAGAACGAAAACGGGCCGACGTGGGCCCGGCATTCCATACCGATTTTTTCAAGGGAGGAGGCGATGAATGGGGCAAGTTTGGTAGCGGCAAGGAAAAGGGCTCGGTACAAAAAGTCGGAGTGACTCATTGGGGCCTCATTCCAAAATCTTCGGACTCTCGGGTACAATTCGACAGGGGTGGACTGACGACCAGTATAATTAGCAATCTCGGGCGTGACTCTTCCCTGTACATCATGCGTGTACTCGTCCACTCGTGGGCAAATACGCGTAGCTTCGTTCCAATGATAAACCAATGAAGCGCACATATCTGCCTGCAGCCACGGTCGATGCCGAACGACGGTCAAGCGCTCAACATCTTCAGAATCCAGGAAGTGTAGTCGAGCCTTCACTCTCTCGAACGCTGAACTATGCACGGCAACCCTGAACATACAGGTTTGGTTGGTGGTCGTGAGGTGTCGAGGCTCCACGGGAAACCTGAGATCCAAGGAGCTCTGAGGAAAGGTGGTCGGGATGGCGTGCCTCGGACCAAGGTTCAGCCTCTGGAGTGCATTCTTTTCCGCTCGAATCACCTCTGGCCTGGCTGGGAGCACCTGCATCAGGCACGTCAGCACCGAGAAGCCAGCGAGTTGTAAGACTAGATGTTCTGGACAAAATAAACCGAGCTTCAAGGTTTTAAGGTGCCCGATCCTGGAGAGGCTTTTGACAATTGCAGAAACCCATGAAGCAGCGGGCCCAGCCGGGCCAATCATCACTCCAAAATATTTCCCGTGCGCACCTGCACGGAAGGGTTTTATGTTCATGCCCCACCTCCTAAACTCGCAGTTAAGCTCGGTTTGGTCGAACTCGTTAGCCAACGCAATCACGCATTTCTTAAGGTTCGGGAGCAGGCCTGTGACGACGGAACTCGCCAACAAATGCTTAACTGACGCCGGCAGGGACTGTCGCAAGTTGGCCATCGCCGCGCCGACGTCGTCGGCGAATGCAAAGGGAGACGGAGGAGTCGGAAGACGAGCACGGAGGTGTTTACTTTTTTCAAATACAGGATCAACGGCCAATAAAGATAGGGCCAATAAGAGCGGGCACCCTTGCTTGATGCCACGAGTGATACGGTGCCCTGTGTACTTGTTGCCTGCAACAATGACGAAGGAATAGAGATCGGAGTAAGGAGCTGGCTAACAGCATGCGGGGCTCACTCAGGGATGCCCACGCATCTCAATACACGCAGAATCCACTTATGCGGCAGCGAGGGGAAGGCCGCCTTGATATCCAATTAGAAAAGGCCCGCGAAACGACAGTTGTTGTAGCAGGCACACTCCAGAAACTTTTTCTCGATGACGAGAATGTTATCAATCAGATATATGCCTTTCGCGAAGCCTTTCTGCATTGGATCGGTTGAAAATACAGCTTGCTGCCCCATCGGAACGCAGATCGAACTCGTAACGCGTTTATTATTGGTGTTGCTAGAGGTAACCTGTCTAACCTGATGGGAAGGTCGAACAATCGCTTCCGTGTCGCTGGGGAGCGCATCCTTCGGGAGAGAAGCCGCCTGCCCGTGGTTAGAACCTGGATGTAAACTCGCACCAGCGCGCGGCGCATTTTAGGCGTCGAACAACGCGCGGTGGGCGGGCTCTCCAGCGCGCCTCCAGCACGAAAACGGAACGCCGTCAGAGCCAAGTGCAGATTCACGCCGACTCGCGATGATGCCCTGGAGGGCCCTGGAATCGATTTTCCATTCGATACCAGGCGCAACTTGCGGAATATCATCCGAGAGCTCTCCCATAATTTCCAGATAAATCGGGCGAAGACCAGGTCCCTGCGAGTGAACTTCGCCCCGGTGGATCGCCGACGCCCGAGCGCTTTCCTCTAGGGATTCCGGGGGGGGGGGGGGCGTCGGGCGTGGGCACGCCGCTCAAATAGAGACGGCGTCGCTTGGGCGACCATGAATTTAGGCGCTGGTGAAGCTGAGTGCGCTGCTGCTCAGCTTCAGGCAGATCATGACTTGCACTCGGCAACCTCGCCAAATCCTCGAGGATAACGGCGCTGCTGAGCTCGTTCAAATGATGGTTGGAGCTGCCGTGGCCCAGGTATATGTGATTTTCGGCGTCAATAAACCTAGCCAGTACAGGATGAGCCTTCGCGCGGCGTCGGACCCAGGACCCCGCGCCCGCGCGAGAAGAACGGCCAAAATTGGCATGTCCGTGGGGCCCGTGTGGCTTTCAAACAAACGGAAACCTTTTGCTTCTCGGCCGCGCTACTTTCCTGAACACCCCCTGCGCAAGCTCACCCCTAGCGGCAAACAGGATGTCCTTCAGCAAAGTCAGCTGCTGGACGGGGTTCCCGTCGAGGCCTACTTCAGCGATGGGAGATTCGATCACCTGGTCGAACTCGGGATATTCTGAGATCTATCTCGGAATGTTTTGAGACTTCGTGGGCCCAGGGGGCAGAAGCAGAAACATAGGAACGTGTTCGGAAACCTCATCTGTGTCGTGCGTGAATCCAATCGTTCCAGATTTGGGGTGCCAGTCCAGGATCTCGCCTGCGGGGGGCAGCGGTGCAAATCCTGTCGAGCCTGGCGACGGGCGTGACAACATTGCGAACTCGGGTCCTACGGGCGCGACCCGGCTGCTCGATCTCACGCGAGCTCGGGAAAACCATGCCGAAGTGCCTGGCCAGGGTCGCACTGCCTACCGAAGGTTCGCAACCGCCGAGAGGGACTCGAACGTCGTCTTCGACAGATTGAAGCCGCCAGGCAGAAATTTGCGACAGAAGCTTCTACTCGGGATCGCTCGGGCAGCTCGCGTCAATACATCATATTTAGCAGCGCGAGGGAGCAGGGGTTCAATATGCATGTTCATCAGGAGGAGAGATCCTCTAGCACCGCGTAGCCGAACAAAAAACACCACCAGTGGCTGATCCGAACTACTTCGGGTCGGCCTCCAAACCAGCTCGTCGCAGACTTGCGCGCTGAAATAGCGCAGCCACCACTAGAATAGGAAGAGCAGAACGAACCGAAGTGAACGCGGGAGGGGCAGTCGCGCTCCAGGGAGCAGAAGTCGCCTTCGGATCCGTGGGCTTCCTGACACATAACAACGCCATGCTCGCTGAGCAGCTGCGATGCTCTGTGTCCCTCGATCGTGTTGTGGCCCCGGACTACAGGTACCCCCCGGACTACAAGCGCCCCTCCCCCGGACTACAAGCACCCCCCCCCCCCCCGGACTACAGGTGCCCACCCCCGGGCTACAGGTGCCCCCCCCCGGACTACAAGCACCCCCCCCCGGGCTACAGGCGCCCCCCCCCCCCCCCCAGACCACAGGTGCCCCCCTAGCCCCCGGAACTACAAGCCCCCCCGCGTTTGCTGCGTAGTCTCTGGAAGGCGGCCCGGCAAGATGCGCCCGCGCATTTTCATTCAGGCGCGCTAGGAAATTCGCCATCTTCGGGCCAGCGGTCGGGGCTGAGCACTAAGAGAGAAAAGGAAGGATCATAAGTGGGGGAAACGATGGCGGGGGGGCGGCGAGATAGTGAGCAGCAGAAAGGAGGGGCGGATACATGGGAAACATGCGCGAGTGCGCGCGGGCGTGTCGCGTGCAGCGACGCGCGTGAGGCACCGCGCGCGTAAGTGCTAAACACACGCGTGCGTGGAACCGCGCGTGCTTTGAGACGCGGCCAAATGCCCCCCCCCCCTGGGCTACAAGCACCCCCCGTGCGCGCCCCCCCCGGACTACAGGTGCCCCCCCGGGACTACAGGCACCCCCCCCCCCCGGACTACAAGTGCGGGGCGAGCGGGGCCAACCAGAGGGCGCATGGAGCGCGGGGGCGCCAAGCGCCGGCGGGGGCTTCAGTCGCGCCGAGACAGGCTGGAGCCGTCATCGAGACAACGTCTAGAAAGAGGCGACGCAGAAGGCTCAGGGGATATCAGTCGAGGAAGATCCTAGTCTGCGAGCTGCGCTTTCACGCGGTCGGCGAGCCCGTTGGCGAACGTGTCCTTCATGCGGAAGTGCTTGAAACTCTCGATGTCGCTGTCGATGTCGTGCGTGGGGTTGCCGGCCACGATGCAGGCTCTCTTTGAGGGTTGCGCGCTCATATGGGTCTCTATTCTCGACCAAGTACAGGGGCCCCTGGAATAGGTTGGTGCCGAGCTTCATCGAGGCCGCGTTCCACAATTGGTTGTCCATCATCTCAGCGAGGACGATGTTGCACGCGATGCCCAACGCGTACGCTTTGTTACAGGCAGAGGCTGGTCCTTCCCAAGGCGGAGATCGTGCGACACTTGACTGCGAGGACCGACCAATGTCACGCTGATGTTCTTGAAGCGGCCCCAGCAGACGTCGGCGAGGCCTTTGTTTTCGAAGTCGATGGATTTGAAGTTCTGATATTTCGGCGTGACTCAGTCGACCAGCTCCGCGGGCAAGTTAGACTTGAGAATCGAATAGTGAGCAACGGACTGGGTCTGCATCAGCTTGCGCGGAAAACCACAAAACCCACAGGCGGCACGAGTTGCTTCCCTCGCAAGGGCCATTCGCTGGAGCACGGGGTCGCCGACCATGGGAACTGTCTGCAGCGCGCGAGAAGCTCCCCGAGGAGGTAGATGCGGTCGACGGAGTTCTCGATATTAAGGCAACCTGGGGGCCGAACGAGGTCACTTGCGCCTGGAGTTTAGCGAGCACAATGTCCTGAGACAGCGTGATACCAACTCCCAATGAGTCGGCCTTGCGATTCCAATCGGCGAAAGCCTTGTTGGCCATGTCTTGGAACTGGTGCATTCCGGATTCGTTCTCGAGCATCTTAACTTCGTTAGCCTTCACCTTCGCGACAAACTACTTGCACTCAGCGTTGTTCTGGTCGAGCGAATTGAAGCAGGCCGTGATCTGACTCAGCGCGCTCTCCTCAGCCATGGGTCCCATCGAGTCTTCTCAGGAAGAGCGGGCAGGGAACAACATTGGAACAAGAGAAACTGTGGCGACAGGTGGGCCCTTGGAGACCCTCGACGTCGCTCACGGGTGAAATGGACGCTCGGGCCTTCCCCTCGGCTGCGTCCAAGTTTGAAACACCAGGGGCGTGTTTCAAAATCGAGCCAACATGGCTACGGAACTGTGCGAAAGAGGATGAGGATGAGGATGAGGGTAAGGATGAGGATGAGGACCAGTGTAAGCCCAAGCGTCATCAACGATGTTGGGGTTAACCCTCTCTCCAAGTTCCCTCTTCCTAAGCCCCACACAACGGTTCATTTCCAGTGAGGGAACCGCCTCGTTGGAAGACGGCCGTTTGCAGACCTTGAAGCATGCCAAAGCATTGTTCTCGGGATTTCCACGTCCCGGCCCAACTTTTTCCTGACGACCAGGAATCGTGCCAACACGTTTTTCTTTGGCGGACTTCAGCACCGCGACTCTACAACACTGTTGCGTCCGCATAATCCTGAATCCTTCCAGAGCAAAATTTCTGGTATGTTGATTATGGGGATCCGTAGAAATCCTGCGAACTTTTGAAAAGAATGTGTGCGGCGCTGAAGCGAAAGGCAAACTTTGAAGAGGAACCGCCATCAATCCGTGAAGCTCTTGCAAATTCTTAGAACTAATGTGGGCGGCGCTGAGGCGATAATGGCATTTTGAAACCCACTCGCCCTCAATCCGACTCTTGCAATTTGTTGAAACGAATGTGCGGGGCGCTAAGGCGAGAACCACATTTTGAAAACTACCCGCCCTCAATCCGTGAAGCTCTAGATTCTTTTGTTATACGAATGTGCGCGGCTCTAAGGCGAGAGCTACATTTTGAAAACCACCCGCCCTCAGTCCGTGAAGCTCTTGCAAGCTTGTGTGGACGAATGTGCGCGGCGCGAAGGCGACCCGACCTCCATCTGTGAAGCTGCTGCCACTGCTGAAATTTTAAGACCATAACTGGTGAGGAAATCTCCGGCGACATGCCTGGCCCGCCCTAAAAACTTGCCTCGGGGTGCGACAGGTTGAAATAATGTATAAAGAAAAGTAATTGAGGAGGCGGAGGAGGAGGAAGAGGAGGAGGAGGAGGAGGAAGAGGAGAAGGAGGAGGAGGAGGAGAGGAGGAGGAAGAGGAGGAGAACGAGGAGAAGGAACAGGAGCGAGAGGAGGACGAGGAACAGGCGGAGGGGCAGGAGGAGGAGGAGGCGGAGGAAACGGCGGAGGAGGGCCCCTCCCAGGGAGGGGGGAGGCAGGGGGTGGGACATGCGTGCCACCATCACGAAAACTCTGAGGCCGCGGGCATGCGCCGAGCTCGAAAGCAGGCCAACCGGCGGGGCACCTCCTGCACTGCCGAACTTCACGGGCACGGCTGCGTCCGGGCTGGGGTGGCAGACCCCCCGTTGGCACGGAGGGAACTGGTCCTGGTGGACACCGGGCCTGCGGACCCTGGGTTGTCGCTGGGGCATTTTTGTTGTTTCTTGTTTTTTTTGGAGCGGACAGCACCTCGTCAACGTGCCACCGTGAAGGAATCCTGAGAGTACTGCAGACGCTGGGGAACTAGCGTCACAAAAACCTTGATCACAATTCTGCCGTGCAGAGGGAAGGGAGGAGGAAGAGGACGAGGATGAGAAGGAGGAGGAGGAGGAGGAAAGAGGCCATGATTGGTTTGGCTCACGATGCGTTCCAATATTTCCAAGGAGTAGGGACCATATGAGCTCTTGGGAGTCCTGGAGGAACGTAACATTATCATGGCCTCTTGCTCCTCTGATTCTCTGATCTCTCAACGACTGAGCCTTCATCCAGAGCCGTCCTTCCATGGTCCGGAGGGGGGGCGGGGAAGGCCTTCCAGGACTTGGAACGCGGCGAGGAACCTCCAGGACCCTTCTCCCTCCAGGACCCCCGACATCCGCTGATGTGTCCTGGAGGTCCTGTTCTTGTCGGGGGTCCTGGAGGGCCTTCCCCGAGGGTGTACCCGGATCCTTCTCTGATGGTCCCGGAGCCCGAAACGGTTCTGGAGCCCGAAATGGTTTCGGAGCCAGACCGCCGTCGTTTGCTCACAGCGTGGGTCCCCTTGGGTCTCGACCCATTTCCCAGGACGGGCTTTTCATCCCTGATCGATGTTTGACGGTCCCGGGGCTCGGTAAGGGTCCTAGCGGCTGAAACTCCGCCACTGGTCATTTTAGGCGTGGAAGAATGCCGAAGGCTGTCTGGTAGGGTTTCTGTGTTCTAATAGAGACCCCTCCTACCCGCGTCTCCTTGCATGCATCGCCCCTTCTCTCGAGGCCATGATCCCTCATTGGAAAATGGTCCACGCTCCCGAGGCCACGATCCCCGGTGAAAAAAACTACGGATCCGCGTCTCGAGCTTCCGAGATGGCCCATGCAGACAACAAAGGACACCAAGATTGCCCAAGATGGCCCCAAGGCGGCCCAATATTGGCCACAAGACGGACCTCCAACATGGCCCGAATCAGCCAAAATCATTGATTCCCCTTGGGTGTTCGAATCGTTTTAGCATTATCATCTCTTCGGGCTTGCGTCAGCTCAAGACGGCCCAAGGAGATGGCCCCAAGATGGCCCCGAAGTCCCTCAAGAGGGTCCCAAGATGGCCTAAGAAGTCCCACGATGGCCCAAGAGACATCACAGACTGCTCCAAGACGGCCCAAGAGAGCCTTCCGTGGGCGTAAGAGGCCCCCAAGTGAGCCCCAAGACGGCGTAAGAGGCCCCCAAGGCGGCCCAAGAGGGCCCCAAGGAATGCCCAATACTGCTCCACAGAAAGCCAAGACAGCCCCAAGACGGCCCAAACGAGTTCCACGAGAGCTGCTCCAATAAAGGAAAACGAGAGATGACACACGTGATGGCCTTCCTCTTCCTGCTCCTTCTCGTCGTCGTCATCGCCATCCTCTTCCTCCTCATCACCATCACCATCATAAGCTTCACCATCATCATCACCCATGACATGAACATCATCAAACTTATAATCAGCACCATCATCACCATCACCACCACCAACCAGCATCACCATCATTCACATCATCTGCATGACCATGACCATCATCATCATCATCATCATACCGACCCCATCATCATTAACATCATCAGCATCAGCAGCATCATCACAATCATCACCACCACCATCACCAAAGTGGTCATCCTTATCAGCATCAGCATTATCACCAACATCACCATCATCATCACCGCCACCCTTACCACAATCACCACCACAAACAACATCATCACCAACATCAACATATCAATCACCATTTTCACCATCATCATCGACACCCACATCAGCATCAGCAGCATCATCAACATCTGCATCATCACCACCATCATCATCACCCTAATCACCATCAGAATTAGCATCGTCGTCATTCTCACCATCATCCTCAGCATCGCCAGCGTTTGCTTCATCAATAGCATCATCAACATCAACATCATCACCACCACCACCTTGGGCATTATCATCATCACCACCATCGTCATCATCATCAGCATCATCATCACCATCACCACCATAATCATCAGCATCATCGTCACCATCGTCATACTCATCATCCTCATCCTCATCCACCTACTCATCATCATCGGCATCACCACCATGAACATCACCATTACCACCACCATCACCACCACCATCATCACAATCATCATCAACATCTTCATCACCATCATCAGAATCAACATTACCATCACCAACATCATCATCGCCATCGTCGGTGTTATCATCAACATCAACATGAACAGCATTATCACAACCACCAACATCATCATCACCATCAACATCATCATCATCATCGTCATCACAATCATGATCATCAGTATCATCATCGTCGTCGACATCATCATCATCATCATCATCATCATCATCATCATCATCATTCACGTCGTCGGTCGACGTGGTAATCATAATCCTCATGCTCATCCTCATCATGATCAAGACCATCACCATCAACACCATCACCATCATCATCATCACCACAAGCATCATCAGCACCATCATCATCAACGTCGTCATCGTCATCGTCATCGTCATCGTCATCGTCATCTTCATCGTCATCGTCATCAGCATCATCATTATCAGCATCATGATGATCACGGTCAACATCATCATCATCATCATCAACATCATCTCCACCACCATCACCATCACCATCACCATCACCATCACCATCACCATCACCATCACCATCACCATCACCATCACCGTCACCATCACCATCACCATCACCATCATCATCATCATCATCATCATCATCATCATCATCATCATCATCATCATCATCATCATCATCATCATCAGCAACATCGCGAGCCCGCACGCATGGAAGATCCGCTGAGTCAGAGTGGGGGGGGCGCCGCTGGCTCAGGAGGTGAGCCTGCCCGAGGGCCTGCCGCGGCTGTGACGCTAGCCGCCGCCGAGGTGTCTCCGCTTCCCCCCCCGCCCCGTCGGGGTCAGGACGGCGAGGGCACGGCCGCGGCGGTGGCGAGGCCGACAACTGGCGCGCTCTGCCGGAGCAAACGCCTCCGTTGATAGCCCAGCAGCCGTCGGGCAGCCTGCCTGGTGGAATGTGTAGCTCCACGACTCGCACATCCTTATGCAGGCGGGTCCGACGGTTTTCTGCAACGCGTGCGGTTGCAACGCTGGTTCGGCGCGCGTGGTGAGGCTGAGCCCTGCTTGCGCCGCGCGTCGGAGCGCAAGCTGGAGGGGCTGTGCCGTCTCCGACGAGGGCTCCACCCAACGAGGAGCGTGGCGCTGGGGGAGCCCGCCCGCCTGGCGGGCCGAGGGCGACCGCGGACCGCTCCCGAGAGCGGCGCGAGGCCGCGGCGTCGAGCGCGCGGATCGAAGGCGCTGCGTCGGACGCGCGGGGGGAGGGGGAGGGGCCTAAACCCGTGGTGCTCTCTGGGCGGATGGTGGCCCCTTTACGCGTGCCATACGAGGTGCCGCTGCCCCCGCGTGGCTCCTGGTTGTCTTGTTGCTCCGTCGCGAAGGCCCAAGGTGCATCGCGGGCTTGGGTGCTTCCCCCTGCCCCGAGCGGGGGCTGTGCGACGCACGCCGTCCGCCGAGGGGGGATCGCCATCATCGTCACCATCACCATTCTCTATATAATCGTCACCACCATCATCTACAACACCAGCATCAGCAGCATCATGCTGATCATCCCCACTTTCACCATCACCATCATTATCGCCGTTAACATCGTCATTCGTATCATCGGCATTATCGTCACCACCACCCACCAGAAGCAACATCGCCATCAACACCAACAACATCATCATCATGCCTTAACACGGCCAATATAATTATATCCCAGAGCGGTGCATTGCGTAGCTTGCCATCAAACGCCACGGACATCGATTGAAACAGTGTCCTAGGGAGGGTTGGGTCGGGAACAGCAGAACACTACGAAAGAGGCAGCGGGCGAGGCACGCTAAACTCCTGCTACGTCCAGCCTACTCGTCTCACTGAAATGCCACTCTGACATTATGACTGTGCACGCACTCTCATAATGCTTTCACGCGGCCAACAACATGATATCCCAGAACGACGCGTTGCGTAGCTTGCCACCAGACGCCACTGAAATCGATTGAAACAGCGTCCCGTGTCCCATCAAGAAGAGACAGTCCCATCTTCAAGAATGTGTTGGCTTCGGGCGGGTTGTGGAGGGAGAAGCCGTAGGTCTCGGCCTGGAATTCGTTAAAGACGAAACACCAGTCACGTGCCTTTGGGCCCACAGCGGCCTGAAAAGCATGTGCCACAGCAGAGCATAACTTGGAAGGTCATGTTTTGCCCGATCTGTCTTCCAGCCGGCTGATTCTTTTCCTTCGAGGTGTTCATGAGGCCTACCCGAACGCGAATATAGACCTGCCTTGCCAGTGCACTTGTGGGCTAAGAACGTGTCGTCAAGATCTGCGGACATCAGGATTGAGGTCCTCTTCCGGAAGTCGGTCCCGAGCTGGCACTGGTCGAAAACGATGATTTTCCAATTCTTCAGATTGGCCGGGGATCCTCAGAAACGGCGCGTCCCAGAGCATTGAAAAGGCGGGGTTTGCGATCATGCGCGGGATGTTATATCGAAGTGCCTGCTTCTTAACTAGCTCTCATGTAACCCTCGCAAGCCCGTTGCCTCCAAGACGCACCTTTCGATCCTTGTCGGGTAAATCCAGGAGGCCCCAAATCCTTTCAGGGGAACGGACAGCGCTGGGAAAAGGGGGAGGACCGCGGAACCCGTCTAGCTATGCTGAAGGAGCGGCACGGCGTAGCCATGAAGATTCCTTGTGCTTTGCCCGCGCTAATCCATCGCACTAGCGCAGGCAACGCGCCTGGCGAACAAATATTCGTGCCGAGGTCGAGCTCGACCTCTAGCGACGAGATGCCGCGCCTCGAAATGGCCTGGCCGATCCCCGCGATGCCAGGGAAGACATCGAGGAGAACGTCGCCTCGGTCCAGCCAGGCGGTCGGGGCGCGGTGACCACGTCGAGAAGGGTTTCGCCGAGCTGCTCGCAGTAGCGCCTGAGGTACATTCTCCTGGGCATCTGGCGGCAACTCCACCGACCGGGCGTTGGCCTTGCTGGACTTCTCGTGCCTGATGAGCGAGCTGACGCTGGCCCACCGCCCGCGCCTCTGCACCTCCAGCTGCGATCTCCCGCCGGTGATCGCGCCCCAGGATGGGCCCGCATGGCGCAGGCTGCATGGTGCGATGCCTGTCTTCATGGGGCGGCAGAGCACCGCGGCCTGCGCGACGAGGTTGCCGAGCTCCTCCTGCGAGAACGCCCTCAGCGGGTCCCCCGGCAGCTCGCCTCTGCGGTACTGCTCGAGGAAGTGGCCCAGGAACTGCAGGTTCTCGTGGCCGAGCGTCACGTCATTGTCGCACGCGCCCGTCTTGGTCGGGTCTCCGTTGTAGTCGGAGGGCCCGAGGATGAGCGACCACTTCTGGTACTCTGACCTGAAGCCAACTGCGGGCGGGGCGACATCTCGAACGCGGAGTCCACACAACTCCCCTGGCTGCAAGTAGGCGCTGAGCGGGGCCAGCGCCGCCGCCGCCACATCGTGCTTTTTCGTGCCCTCCAGGCACGCGTGGCCTGCCCAGTCCAGCAAAGCCCCCCCCAAGAGGCCCAGGGTGTCCAGCTTCAAATCCTGGCGGCGGGCGAATGCAAAGAATTCGTCGGCGCGCCTGCTGTAGTCCTCGATCTGAACGTGCCGCACCGCGATGTCTGCCAGGTACGAGATGCCCCTGCTGCTGGCTGGGCACTGGGCGGCAGCCTGCGTTGTCGAGGTTGTGACCCGCGATCTCCGCGAGTCGCCGCGACGCCCGCCTGGCGTCGCCGGCGGTCGGAGCAGGATCGGCAGTTCGGATGGACCTGGTCCTGCGTCCGCCAACTGCAGCGGCGTCCTGGCGCGTCGGTCCAGGCGCCCAAGTGGCCGCGCAACTGTCACTTCTAGTCTCCAGGTCACGTTGCGAAGCACCACACCTGCCGAAGGCCTCCGTCTCGTCGCAGGCGCCCTCGTCACCGCCCTAGTCACCAGGATGAGCAAGCCCAGGAGAAGGGCGCCACGGGTGACCAGGAGCTTCCAGCGTGGGCTCCCGCAGACGCGAAGGACGATCGGCAGGGTTGACATCTCGCCGGGATCCAGCGGCACTGTGCCCGCAGGCCAGTGGCCAGCTGAAGGGCAGCCATCTGTCTGAGCTTGCCCAGCAGAGCGCGGCCCCTGCACCTGCCTTTCTGGAGTGCGAGCACCAGGCACATGTTGTCCACCAACATGGGGACCTTACTGTGTCGCCAGCGGCCGCATCGCGCCACGCGCTTGAAGCCCAGCTTGACTCCCCGCGCTTCCTTAACGTGGTTGTCCCCATCATGCTCGCCACGCGGCCGCTTAGCCACCGCGGCCCACTTCGCCTCGGTAGCCGAGGCAGGGTGGATGTCCGGGCGCTCGTCACACGCGAGCCAGGTCGCCCCCCCGTCTGCACAGACGAGGTTGCCGTCCCTGTCGATCGGGGGCTCGCCCATCTCGTAGCCGGCCAAGGCGACCTCTCGGCGTTTGCGATGCGGGTCCTTCTTGAACCTCCAGCGCTCGTCCTGACAGCCTGCGAGTCTAACGGCATCGGGCGACCATTCAGCAGCGCGCGCGCTAAGTCCAGTCTGACTGGCGTCGGTGGCCACCACCTGGCCCAGCCAGCCCGCCCCGAGGTCCGCGTAGACCAACGGCAGGATGGGATCGGCAATGAACAGCTCCCGCTTGACGCTCAGCCAGATGTTCTTGGCCTCGTCCCCATGCGGACTCGACGAGGGCGAAGGCGGTCGCGATGCACTCTAAGCAGGGGCGCCGAAGTAAGAACGCGAAGCGCAGGTGCCCCAGCATGGCCCGCATCTCCCTCCCTGCACAGCGGCCTCGCCGCGCGAGGGCACGCAGTCCTGCATGGAGGCGCCGCGCGCGCTGCGACGAGAGGGTGGCCGCCTGCCTCTGGCCATCCAAGTGCACGCGCAAGATGTCCATGGAGGTGCCGACCTGGTCGATCTCGTGGACTTGAAAACCCGCCTTCCGTGCGCCATCAAGTGCGCGTCTACGTATATAGCACTCTAACTTCGTCTCTGTCGCAGCCGACGACCCCAAAGCTGTCAACGCATGCCACGTGCACGGCTCCACCCTCCAGTCCTGGCGGCGGCGTGCCATCTCGCAGGAGCCGAGCAGGACCCCATGCACCAGCTGCGCAGCCCACGCGGCCCAGGAGAAGCCCATCGGCAGCGTCTGCAGCCCTGATAGATGAGCTCCTGCGGGTCACCTTGATGCCGTCGATGCTGTCCACTCCCGCCGACGATGCCCGAACTGGCGGCAGCGCGAGGTGCTGCGAAAGCGCCTCGTCGATCCTGAGCTCGTGGAAGTAGTCCTTGATGTCGCAGCTGGCCGAAAATATGACCTTATCGTGGCTGGCCTCCAGATGGCTGAAAGAATCCCCAGTAGCGAGCTGGATGGCATCTGGACTGCCAGATCGAAGGGTGCTCTTCCGTGCGTCGCATATGAATCGGCAATCACCACTATCCTTGCAAACGAAGAACAGACCAACCCTCTCCATGCAAGTTCGAGTCCCGCGCGCCAGTCCCCTGTCATGCAGCTCCCGACAAAAAACCATCACATTTAGCAGGATGTGCACCCAGCGCTGGGTCAACGTGCAGGTTGGGCAGCCCCTCACCCTTGATGCGTAATGCGCGCTCCTCGTCACTGAGAAGAGTGGTGTCGCTAAGCCACTTGAGCTTGTGCGACGCAGCTGCGGGCAGGACGATGTAGATGCCCACCCCCGCCATGTCGCGGCTCGGCAAGGAGACGGGGGCCCAGCCAAACGGCGCAGTGTTCCCAGCGAGCTTGCTGTCGTCGCAGCCAGCGTCTGCGCGCAGAAGCGCCGCGAGGGCTCCTTGCGGGGCGGGCATCTCCTTCGGCGAGGGCGCAGCGGCAACGGCATCTCGAACCAGTGAAAAGGGCAGCCATCGTCTGTTCACCTCCTGGCCCGCCTGGCGATGCCCCGCCGACGCCTCCCAGCTCGTTGAGGGCCCATCTGATCTCATCGGAACGCTTGTCCATCCAAGCGCGCCTGCAAATTCGTTGTCGAACTCCACGACTGAGAGGGCTACGAGGGCTCTCCCGATCATGGTGTCGAGGCAGCGGCAGCAGGTCACGCTGGCGACCGTCGGCCATGCCCAGATCAAGAGCTCGCCGCCGCCCTCGAAGAAGCCAGCGACTGGTGGGCGGCCCGACTTGGGCCACGAAAGCGGAAAAGCCGCGGGGCGGCTAGCCCTTCCTCGCAAGGGTCGCCTCCTCGCGAGCCATGAGTCGTTCCTTCTGGATCTGCGCCTCGCCCTGAAGCTGTAGAGCAACGTGCGAGGTGAGCTGCGGCGCCACTGCTGCAGCCTTCTTGCCCAGGCCCTGGAAGTGCTCGCTTCCCTTGAAACGTGGCGACTTCGGGTTGGCGGTGTAGGCTTCATTCAGCAGCACAATCCTTCTTGCCAGCAGCTCGAAGGATGCCAGCGCCGACACGCCCAACTTGTCGTAGGTGATGGCCCACTCCAGGATCTCCACGGGGCTGCCATGCTCATACTTGACCCTGCCATTGCCTGGGACGCGAGCATCTCGCATCCCCTTCTCCGTACTGGTCCGAGGCACACAACCCTGGTCACGGATGAGCTCACAGAGCCACAGGGTGGTGCTCGAGCCCTGGATGGGGAAGTCCGCCCATGTCGATTCCTCCAACAGGCCAACGCCATCGCCGTAGGGTCGGAAGCGCTGGCCCATCTAAACGAACAGCACTGGCATCACTCGAGCGTCTTGAGCCAGCACCTCTGAACCAGCCGACGCGGCTGGGGCGATCGCGGGCGGGACCGCCATGGCCGCCGCCAGGCCTCCAGGTGGGGGCGCAGCCGCCACCGCCATCTCCAGCTCCCCCTTCCTTGCCTCGAGGAGGTTGGCCTTGCTGCCCACGGCGATGCACTCCGGGATGATGGTGGCCGATCCCAGCTTGACGAGGGCGGACTCCCACTGGATGATGGCACTTGCATCCACGCTCCAGTCCTGACCGCGGGAGCGCCTGGCTGACCATCGCTGGCGACCATGATCCACTGGGTGGCTGCCCCTGCAGCGACCAGCCCAGGCGCGACGACCCCGGCGACTCCAGGCCTAGGCCCAGCACCAGCTTCGGCGATGGCGCCTCCACCAGCCTGAGGCCCCGCGGCAGCCGGCGGCGGCCCCGCACCAGCGGGGACGACCAATTCACCCACGGCGGGAGTTACCGCAGCGGCCTGACCTCCAGGCAGCCCAATGCCAGCACCCCAGCCATGGTCAGCCACAGAGTCGCGAACAGCAGCCGCTTCGGCGTCCGCCGCGGGGCCGTCGATCCCCATGGCCACCCGCCGCGTAGGCGCGGTCGCGATCCCGTCGCCGAAGATGTAGCGCCACTCGTCGTTCGTGTGGAGCCGCCCGAACAGCGGGAATCGGTGCAGCAGCGCGTGGGCGGGGATCGCCGGCGGCACGGACTCTCGGACACAAGGTCGGCCACCCAACGCCCGGATATTCTCTGGGTAGATGTCGTCACTAGGCGTTGCGATGACCCAGATCGTTCCCTGGACCTGGCAGAACAGGAGGCGCTCGTGCCAGTACGCCTCCCCGCCCCCGTACCACACCAGGATCACACGACCTGGCGCGATCGGCCTCGAGTCACCCATGCACACGGCGCAACCCAGCACCCCAGATGGCCCCCTCGCAGCAGCTGGTCGTCAGCCCCAGGAGGCCCACGACCACCACCACGATGAGCCACCAGCGTCCGAGGCCCTGCGCCAACTCCGGGCAACTGGCCTCTGGGCAGCTCGGGCAGGCCGCGCCCCCAAGCGTGCAGGGCGGCCACTACAGGGCAGGGCACGCCAGGTGTGGGGAGCACGTGCGGCCTGGGCAAACGCGCTCGCCCTGCACAGCCCACACCAACGACGCGGTGCCCGCCGTCCGCAGAGCCTCCCGAGCAGCGTCCGCCAGCACGTCGTCGAGCCAGCAACGCAGACCCTCCGAACAACAAAAGGCTACGAGCGAGGCAGCGGGCGAGGCACTCTAAGCTCCTGCTACCTTCCCCCTACTCGTCTCGCTGAACGGCCCCTCTGGCATCATTACTGCGCACGCACTCTCAGCATCATCATCAACATCTTCATGATAATCACCATCGCTACCTCCAACATCACCATCATCATCATCATCATCATCATCATCATCATCATCATCATCATCATCATCATCATCATCATCATCATCATCATCATGATCATCATCATCATCATCATCATCATAATCGCCATCATCATCACCATCACCACTATCATCACTGTCATCACCATCATCAACACCGTCACCACCACGCCATCGTCATCGTCATCATCACCATCACCATCACCATATATATCCTCATCAACATCCTCGTTCTTATAATAATCACCACCATCATCATCAGAACCATCCTCACCATCAGCATCACCACCATCATCACCATCACCATCACCATCATCATCATCACCATCAGCACCACCATCACCGTCACTAACACCATCACCAACACCAACATTGTCAGCATCAGCAACATTACAACATTACCATCACCATCATCACCAACATCACCATTATCACCATCTTCGTCGTCATCACCACCATCCTCCTCATCATCACCACCACCTGCAGCATTTCCATCATCATCAGCAGCATCAGCAATTACATCAACACCACCATCATGCTCATCACGTCTCTCGTCTCTCCCCACCCTGGATGCGCGAAGTGCCAAACGTGACGTCCTCCCGTGCCCCTATGGGACAGTCGCCATGTCCGGGCTGGGCTGGCACGGTGGCGGGACTTCCCCCGCAGGCAACCAGATAACCAATAGAGGCTCTGGTCGCACTCGCTTCATGACGCGAAGGGCTTTCGGTCCAGGGCCCCTCCTCTTCACGCCGACCCCTCCCCGCTGGGCGCGCCACGATCCGCCCAGCTCACGCGCGCCCTGCTCGCGGTGGTGGCCGGCGGCGAGGTGCGCCGGGACTTGCGGCCTCCACTCGCGGCGAGCGCAGCGGGGGGCGGGGAGCGGGGAAGGCCGGCGGCGAGCGGGGGCCCCAGATCTCCCGCGCACGGAACTCAGGTCGGGCATGTCCCCCTGCAGGCGGATTTCGGACGAGCATCGACAAATGATCAAAACATGTGAAATCCGCCGACCCTGTCGGCGTGTGGAAGAGGCTGTTCCGTTTGACTCGTCGTCGTCGTCGTCGTCGTCGTCGTCGTCGTCGTCGTCGTCGTGGTCGTCGTCGTTGTCGTGGTCGTCGTCGTCGCCTTCGCCGCTCGCTCGTCGCCGCTCCCCCCACCACTTTCTCCGGGCCCTCCTCCGCGAGCGCGCCGGCCACAGCGAAATTCAGCAACGCTGCAGTTGAGTCGAAGGGAAGCCCCTTCCCTCTGATCCCTTCCCCGCCAAGGGGGGGGGTCCCAAGAGTAGGGAGCCCACAAAGGACGTACGCGCCCAGCTATGTACATGAACACGGCCCCTCGATTCGCGAGACCGGCCGCGTTATACGAACATTTGTGTAATGCGTGCTCTCGAAACCAGCGTGGATTCATGTACATGTACGTCCTTCTTTCGCTCCTGAAAGAATGGGGTCCCGGGGGTGGGTCCCGGGGGGGGTCCCGGGGCAGATACGGCTCCCCCTCGGGCGGTTCGGCGGCCAATAAAAGCCGCAGGACGCGGCAAAAGTGTTCCAAGATGTTCCCAAGACGATCTTCGAGGGCTCCATATCGCGGAAGTATCGGTATAAGTCGCCGCCAAAGTAACCTCCAGACGGCGCAAAAGGTTTCCACAACGCTCCAAGAAGCCTCCAAGAGGACTTCCAAGACGGCCTCCAGAGACGAAATCATTGATTTCACGTACGTTGTTAAAAGATTTCGGCGTTGTCACCTTGTCAATTTCCCGACGATCCAAGACTGGCCAAGAAGCCCCCAAGACCGCCACAAGATGGCCCAAGAGACCTCCAAGAGAGCTCCAACACGACCCAAGAGGGCCCCAAGACCGACCAAGAGGCCTCCAAGACAACCGAAGAGGCCCCCAAGACGGCTCCAAGGATGAAGGAGCCCAGACGGGGGACCAGAACGAACATCTCGAGCCCTCGGCCTCAGATGCTCACAGGAAGCCCCCAGAGGCCCCTAAGAAGCACACCAAGAAGCCCCAAGAAGCCTCCAAGAGACCCCAAAGTAGCCTCAAGAGGCCCCCACGAGCCTCCCAAGCGGCCCCCAAGAGCTTCCCAGAAAACACCCAAGCCCAGGAGCCCCCAAGACGACTTCAAAAGAATGTCCCGGCTCCGAGGGGTCCCGAGGTACGTCCAAGGAGCCCTCCAAGGAAGCCACCAATAGACATCCCAACAGTACCAGCAGTCTACATAAGAACACACCGTTTTAAGAATCGGCGGCATCAAATCCCACTGGCCCTCTGGGCAGGGCTCGTTTAGCGTATCAGCTCGTCCATCCCCCCCTCTTCCCTTTCAAGGAAAGGCTTATCACTGCTTCTTACTTATACCCACCCCACCCACACACACCTTTCCGAGTGGCCAGTGACCAGGGTCAATGACGCCCCCCCCCCTCCGAGCAACCACTGTCAATAAGCAATGCAAAGTGCCCTAGATTCGCCCGAGATGATCCAAATTGGCCTCATGCCCTAGGTAGAAAGATTCAATACACTCCAAGGCGGCCCCAAAAAATCCAACAAATCTTCCAGGAAAGCAGGACGAAGCCAATTATGGGTTCTTCGTCGGTTTTCGGCGGGTGTTCGGATGTGCTTGATTTCGCCGTTTCGACGGAGCCTCCAAGATGACCCCACGACGGGCACAGAAACCCCACCAACGCATTCAAAAGGGCTTCAACACGACCCCAGAAACCTCGAAGACGCCCAATCTGGCTTGGAAGCCAACACTGAAACAACTCAAGGGAGCACGAAGACGGTTCAGAGACACCCCGAAGGCTCGATTCCTATGTTGGTTCTGGGGGCGTCCGTCACTCCCGTTTCCCTCCCTCTCCTGACACTTGCCCAAAAGACAATTGGTCGTCCATCGTCGTCGTGAGGTCGTGAGCGTCGTAGTCGTCATCGTCGTCGTGGTCATTGTCGTCGTCGTCATCACGTCGTCCATGTCCCCACCATCAGCCTTTCCGGGGAACCACCCCGGACAAGAGCATGTGTGCAACCTCCCCCTTGTTCTCCTCAACCTCGTGAGCCTCCCCGTGCTCGCCCTCCTCCTCCTCCTCCGCCTCCTACTCCCGCTCCTCCTCGGGGCTCCTCCTCTTCATCCCCTTCCTCTTCCCCCTCACTACCATCATCCTCGCGATCCTACTCCTCCTCCAACTTCTCCTGCCGCTGGTTTTACACTCCCCCTCCCTCAACGACATCATCATCGTCATCATCACCGACACCATCCGCGTCGTCGTCATCATCGTTAACATCCTCGTCATTGCTTTCCTCCTCCGTCTCCTGCTGCTGATGCTCGCCATGCTCTACCCACCGCTGCCCCTCCTCCTTGTCAGCCATCCTTCTCCTGCAAATGCGTCCCTGCTCGCCTCGCTCTCCCCCTGCACTGCCCCCTCCTCGTCTTCCCCTCCGCGTCCCTCTCCCCCCATTCCTCGTCCTCCTCCTCCCCGCTCGCATCTCATCCTCCTCCTCCTCCCGCTCCTCCTCGCCCCTTCTGCTCCCTAGCGTCCTCCGCCACCTGCTCCTCAACATTCTCGTCGTCCTTGTCGTCGCGGTCTTCAGGGTCGGCGGCACCAGCCGTAAGGCCTTCGCAATACTCGAGAACTCGTCCCCACACGTTTTTTTTTTTGTGTGTGTGTGTGTGTGACTATTTTTGAATATTCCTCCTATACAGGGACAGGACCGACTTAACACTGAGCAGCGAAGGCACAAGTTGGTTCGCCCGCCTCAGGCCGCCAGGGGGCCTCGCCGGGCCCCGGGACCATGAACAAAACGATGCAGGATGAAACACCGGCCCCGGGGAAAAGGTGGGGACCTGGGCTGGACCCAAACGTTGCTTTTCGTTTCGTTGCTCGTTTTGCTCCACCTCTTTTCCTGTATCTCCCTCCCAAAACGAAAAAAACAAGACACAGCCGAAGTCCAGCAGAACAGCGCTTAGGCCCAGCCCTGGCGGGGACTTCTGGGTACCGCTCATTGGATGGTTGGGGTGGCAGTGGCTTCCGCCACGTGAGCGCTCCCCCCGCTCCGCGGCCGCCTCGCCTTCCTTTTCCTCCTCCTGCCGGCGGGGAATTCGCGCTTCCCCTCGCCCGGACATTTCGGGCGCGCGTGCGGACTGCCTCTGCCGCGCTGCGACGCAACAAGCTTCGGGTGGCAGCAGCGCGGCAGCCCGGGCAGGGCGGGCTGGGCACCCTGCCGAGCACGGGACTGGCCGAGCACGGCGTCGCGGGGGGTCTGGCCGCGCATGGCTTGCGCAAGCAGGCGCCGGGACAGGGGCAGGCCCGGCTCGGGGGCCAGGGGCCACGGCCCATCGGAGGTCGGGTCCTGTTCCGGCAGGCTTCGCAGGGACGCCCGGCGGCCCCTCTTGCCCGAGGCCTTGGCCCACTGTGTCCGGGCGGCGGGGCCAGGAGCGGGCGAGCTGAACGAGGGATCCATGAGCCAAGGACCCAACATCTCTTCAGGACACACTCCCGACGACCCATCTCCTTGTTGGGGGCCCAGCGCCGATCCACGAAATCCGCGCAGTGTTCCGAAGAGGGTTGTTTTGTTGTTCCCTACCTAGGCTCTGCCTGGAAGGGTTCTCACTCTGTTTGCTTAAAGGGCCGGGCAGTGGGGCACGCCCCGGGCGGTTCCCCCGGCATCCGCCCCGCGGTTCCCCCAGGATCCGCCCCGCGGTTCATTCCTGGGGGTTCACCCAGCTTAGCTTAACTTAGCTTAGCTTAGCTTGGATTAGCTTAGCTTAGCTTAGCTTAGCTTAGCCTCGCCTAGCTTAGCTTAGCTACGCTTAGCTTAGCTTCGCTTACCTTACCTTAGCTTGGCGCAGCATAGCGCAGCGCAGCATTAGCACATATTAGCATAGCATAGCATAGCCAAGCAGGGCATAGCATAGCATAGCCCAGCATAGCATAGCATAGCGCAGCATAGCATAGCATAGCATAGCCTAGCCCAGCATAGCATTGCGCAGCATAGCATAGCATAGCACAGCATAGCATAGCATAGCACAGCGCAGCATAGCATAGCTCAGCATAGCATAGCCTAGCCTAGCCTAGCCCAGCATTGCGCAGCATAGCATAGCATAGCATAGCGTAGCAGAGCAGAGCAGAGCAGAGCATAGCAGAGCATAGCGCAGCACAGCATCCACTATTGCTGCTGCTAATGTTGCTTTCCTAGAGGCTCCAACTCCTAGGTAGGGTCGCACTGGGATAATTGTTGAATTTCACCCCCCTCCCCCGCGATACTACATCATACCCCCCTTAACCCCTGAGAGTTGAGTATCCCCAGCCAATGCAAATTTGGTCGGGGAAGAGGAGCGGCAATGCCGAACTTGATTATCGCGGGGGAAAGTTACGAATCGAAAATACTCTGTTCTTATGTTGAGTAGCATGGATTCCTAAGGATTCCGATTGATGTCCACAGGAATCTTCTGGATGTCCAAAGGAAACCTTTGGATGTCCTAAGGGATCCTATGGATTTCCTGAGGAGTCCTGTGGATGTCTCAATGAATTCGTATGTATCCGAAGGAAGTTGATGGATGTCTTCAGGAATCCGATAGAGTTCCGGAGGGATCCTGTGGATTCCCCAAGGAATCTTCTCATCCTCCATCTTGCGCTCCCGCGTTGAACTTGTTTTAACCCGTGTTATATATACACTTAGCGTGTACACATGTATGTATATATATATATATGTATATCGGTATGCATGTGTATACATACACACATATATATATATATAAATCGCAAATGAGCCGCCATGTATTCCGACGCATGTGTCAATGAAAACAGTCAAGCATATTTACATGTTACACAGAAGAACCTAAGGTCCCGACTCCAAGCTTTTTGGGACAACTGGTCCTGGGATGTCTCCTCCATGTCCTCCTCCTCCTCCTCCTCCTCCTCCTCCTCCTCCCCCTATGGCTGTCCTCAAGATTCCTGCACATGTTCTACGCAATCCTAAAGGTTTCGCAGGGAATCTTTTGGATGTCCAAAGGATCCCAAGGCTTCCTTACGGAATCCTGTAGATGTCCTCAGGATCTCTAAGGCTTTTGAGAGGAATCCGATGGACTTCCTAAGGAACCCAAGGACTTTAGCAAGAGCCCGATGGACTCTTATGAACGTTCAGGGCCATCTTGATCCTTCATCATTTTGCTGCGATCTCTGGGAAAACGTTTATTATCCCTCCTGGACCCCGAACTTTATTTTCCCCAGGGGGTCCGAATCACGGGCAGGCGGTTCTGTTTCTGCCTCGACCCAGGTTGAGCATCTGCTTCTGCTCCTGCTTCGTGCACGGCTGCAATGTTTGTGTGCACTGGAATGTGGCCCCCTCGCCGCCACCGCGGCTGAAACTGCCCGTCCGGACGGTGCCCAGGAGAAGGGAGGAGGAGGAGGAGGAGGAGGAGGAGGACGAGGAGGAGGAGGAGGAGGAGGAGGAGGAGCACGGAGTAGGGGTGAGGAGTTTTTCACTGTCAACAGCAATAGGTTGACCAGCATATGTTCTTAGAACCCAAAAATGTTCGAATCAGAAAACAATGTTCTTAGAACATTGGACCGATGTGTTGACACAAGACAGCCCCAGCCAGAAAGGTTCTAAAAACATGTCGTGGAGACCACACAAGGCTCTTAGAACATGGCTTGGTAGGCCTATAGACACGCCCGGACGCTTCGCCACTGCTTGATCTTCCTCCTCCGGAGGGTGGCCGGATCATCTGTTTGGACGCCCGAAATGGGTACCGAAAAGATGGGTACAATGCCCAACAACAAATTTTGTCCCAAACCAACAGCGGCCGCTGTTGGGCAGGCGGCCTTCTGTCTCGAATGGACACAGGCCGCGGCGGCGTGGACAACGAGCCCTGTTCAAAATGAACTGGATTGTACCCATTCTTTCCGTGCCCATTTCGTTCGTGCAGAACCTGCCCGCATCGCCGATGCAACGGCGAAGCGCCAATCAGGAGAAGATTGGGCTCCCCCGGAGCGGGCGCGCTTCACCGCTGCCTCGACGGTGCGGCACGGCCCTCCGAGCCCCCCGCCACAGTGGGCACCTCGGGCCAATGGGGAAGCAGGAGGAGGAGGAGGAGGAGGAGTAGGAGGAGGAGGAGAAGGATGGGGAGGAGGAGAAGAAGGAGGAGGAGAGGAGGGGGGGATGGGGAGGAAGGAGAGGAGGAGGAGCAGGATAGGAGGAGGATGAGGAGGAGAATAAGGAGGAGGAGGAGGAGGAGAAAAGGGAGGAGGGAAAGGGAGGAGGGGGAGGTGGGGGGAGAAGAAGATGAGAGGAGGCGGATGATGAGGAGGAGTGGGAGGGAGGGGAGGGGGAGAGGAGAGAAAGGGGAGAGGAGGAGAGGAGAGGGGAGGAGGAAGAGGAGGAGGAGGAGGAGGTGGTGGTTGGGAGGAGGAGGGGGAGGAGGCATAGGAAGGAGGAGGAGGAGAGGAGGAGAGAGAGGAGGGAGAGGAGGAGGAGGAGGGGAGCAGAGGAGAGGAGGAGAGTAGAGGTGGAGGAGGGAGGGGAGAGGAGAAAGGAGGTGCGAGAGAGTATTCCTCGGAGCCTCCCTTCGAGGGAGGAGGAGGAGGAGAGGAGAGGAGGGAGGAGGAGGGGAAGGAGGGGAGGAGTGAGGAGGAGGAGAGAGGAGGAGGAGGAGAGAGGAGAGGAGGAGAGGAGGGGGAGGGAGGAAGAGAGGAGGAGAGGGAGAGGAGAGAGGAGAGGGAGAGGAGGGGAGAGAGGAGGAGAAGAGAGAGGAGAGAGGAGAGGAGGAGGAGGAGGAGGAGAGGAGAGGAGGAAGCGAGGAGGAAGGAGAGAGAGGAGGAGGAAAAAAAAGGGGGGGGAGGAGAGGAGGAGGAGGAGGAGGGAAGGGGAGGAGGAGGAGGAGGGGAGGAGGAGGAGGAAAGGACGAGAGCGGACGGCGGGGCGGAGGGGAGCGGAGGAGGAGGAGAAGAGGAGGAGAGAGGAAGGAGGAGGAGAGGAGAGAGGAGGAGGAGGAGGAGGGGGAGGGAAGGGGAGAGAGGGGAGGAGGAGAGGAGGAGGAGGAGGAGGAGGAGGGGAGAGGGAGGAAAAAGAGCAGTGGAAAACGTCCGACTGGTGGCCTGACGGCGCGCGGCGAGGGGGGGGGAGTGGGAAGGAGCATGCCTTCTCAAAGGCGGGGGGTCTTCTCTCAGAGTCCCTCGCGCCGTCCGAGAAGGTTTTTCTGTGTCTTCGGGGCAGGCGGCGCACACTTCTCAGGAGGCACCGGGGACGTCCGAGCCTTCTGACAAGGCTCGCCCCCTCTCACTCCCCCCCTTGCTCGCCGCCGATCTAAAAAGGAAAACAGCACGGCACAAGCAAGCATCGTCTCTCGAAGGGGCGCGTGGATGACTCGGCTCGGCGCTGGACCCCCTACGGAGGCAGGGGGCCTCTCCCCCCCGGCCTCTCGAGAGACCCTCTCTGGGCGGCCCCAGGGGCCCTCCTGGGAGGGCCCCTGCTCTCTGGCCCCCCGCCCTCTCAGCGCGCCGCCAAGTCTGCGCGGTCTGGATTACGTGCGCCCGAAGTGGCTGCGGGGAACATTGGCGCGATGCCCGACGGCAGGTGCTGCCCCACATCCGACGGCGGCCGCCGCCAGGCGAGCGGCTCCCTCTTTGCCTCCAAGGTGGGCGGTGCCCGTGGCGACGCCGGCAGCGCGTCCTGGTCGGAGTGGGCTCGGGAGGCGTGTCCTGGACGGATTCCGCGGGCGCTGCTGTGGGGGCGGCGGGCGTCCCAAGCTCCTCTGGACGCCGGGGGCTGCTGCCAGCTGCCGAGGCGCCCGGAAGGCCAGGAGCGAACAGAGGCAATCGCAGCCGCTGGGCCGAGGGAGCCGCCAATTCGAGCGCGGCCAAGACGGGGGTGTCCAAGAGGGGGGGGTGCAAATCATGACCGGCGGCATGTGCGCGGCCCAGCGGGGGGGGCAGGGACGCAATAAAATAAGAAGAGGCGCCGTGAAATCTGGGGAAATGTCATGGCCCCCGCCATGATATCTACCCCCCCTAGTCATCACCCCCCTCTTGGCCGCCCCCGACCACTGGCGCCCCCCCAGGGCCCCCGGGCCGACCCGACCCTGCAGCGGTGGTGACCTGCGTGCGGCACTCGAAATCGGGCGCCGCGTGCAAGTCATCAGCGTTGCTGGGTCGGGGTCGGCCTCGGGGGGGCGCCAGTGGCGGTTCCTGCAGTCCAGCGGTGGCGGGTCCCTTCTTCGCCCATATGGGCAGAAACTGCTTCGGTCTTCGTCGCCAATCTTCCCGTAGGCACTCCGACCGTACCGATGGATGCTCGGCGCGGCGCCGATCAGCGACGACGACGACGACGACGGCGACGTCGACGACGACCACGACGACGACGACGACGACGACGACGA